>PVJL010001713.1:0-239984 GCA_004026885.1 Lyroderma lyra | reverse complement strand
GGTACATATACACAATGGAATATTACTCAGCTGTAAGAAAAGATGAAATATTGCCATTTGCAACAAAATGGATGAACCTGGAGATCATCATGCTAAGTGAAATAAGCCAGACAGAAAAAACAAAGAACTGCATGATTTCACTCATATGTGGAATATAGAACTGAAAGCAAAGAAAAAAAGAACTGAACAAACAAATAACCCATGGACACAATCGATAGTTTAATGTTTATTTGGGGACGAGTGGGTTAGGGAGGGGAGAAAGGGGAGGGGGTGGGAGAGGAGTGGGGGAAGATAAATATAAGGTGATGGAAAGAGAAGTCACATTAGGTGGTGAACTGATTATACATCAAGTTGACAATGCACTGTAGAATTGTATGCCTGAAACCTATGTAATCCTTGCTAACAGATGTCACCCCAATAAGTCTAACAATAAAAATGAATTAAAAAAAAATTATCTTTCCATTTTTTTTCTCTTTCTAGTATTTCTGGTATTCTTTTATCTATTTATTTATCTATTTATTTATTTATTGTTAGACTCATTTGGGTGACATTGATTAATAAGAATTACATAGATTCCAGGTGTGCAATTCTACATTTCATCATCTATGTGTTACATAATGTGTTCATCACCCAGTGTCAGCTCTCTTTCTATCACCTTATATTTGACTCCCCCTTCCTCCTCTCCCACTCCCTCCCTCTTGCCCTCAGGTAGCCACTAAACTATTGACTGTATCCACAAGGGTTTTTTTTTTTCCTTTGTTGCTGTCAGTTTTATATTCTACATATACATAAAGTCATATGGTTCTTGTTTTTTTTCTATCTGACTCCATTAGAAAATGGATGGACCTGAAGAAAAACATGGTATTCTTTCTATACTTAGGTTAACTTCTGCAGTTGTCCCAAAGTCCTAAGACATTAGGTTTTGTTTTTGTTTTCTTTATTTTTTTCAGCCTTTGCCCTCTGCTTTTTAGTTGTTCAGGATTTTATTGGTATATGCCCTAGTGCAGGACGTTTTTCTTCAGTTGTGTTCAGTATACTATTAAGCCCAAGTGTTTTTGATTTTTTACATTTCTTTTTAATTTTTAGGTGTTCCATATCTCTGTTTACATTGCCTATCTATTCTTGCATACTTTCTACTTTGTCCATTATGGTCTTCAGCATACTAATCATGGCTTTTTTAAATTGGTGGTCTGATAATTTCAACATCTTTGCCATGTCTGATTCTGATGCTTTGTTTTAAATTTTCATTTCATTTTCATTTACTTTATTTTAATTTAGTTTAGTTTTGCATTCTGGTATGTCTTGTAATTTATTCCTGACATCTGAAGATGATATTCCAGGTACAAAAACAGTTGTAAATAAACCTTTATTAACATGGTGGTGAGGTACAAAGAGAGGGAAAACATTCATGTATGTGTAGTACTATGAGTAGGTCTCAATATTTTAGTAAGCCCATGTCTCTAAACTATTAGCTTTACAAATGTTCCTCAGTTTATTTTTTCTCCCTTTAGGTGACACAGAATGGTTATAGCTGACTGGACCTGAGTATTTCCCTTCCTTCAGGTCTGCTGGCTCTAATTATACCCCAGCAGGTTAGGTTCTGGTTAACTAGTTTCTCTTGAGGTCAGTCCTTCAGAACAGAGTGTTCATGTTTATTTCAAAATGATTCCTTTTGTCCTCTCTCTTATGGGAAGTATGAGGAGATTTTTCTCTGACATTTACTGTGAGAATCTGATTGAGCTTCTAGAGGTAAATCTTACAATATTGTTGGTGTCTTTCTGTGCCTGGGTCCCTCTGGAATTTTTAACTCTGAGTTGCCTGCAATGAGCCTCCTAATATTTGTGAATTACAGGTCAGGTTTTCTTACCACAGTATTGGTTCCTCCTGTAGTTTCTACCGGTGACTTCCTTATATTCTCTTATCTATCTATCCAATCTTGGAAACAGTGGTTTTCTCTGTGCACTTACCTCTCTTAGAGACCGAAGAAGTTGTTGATTTTTCATTCTGTTCAGCTTTTTATTTATTGCTAGGATGGAGTGGTGATTTCTAAGCTCTTTCTCAGTAGAACCAGAAACTGGAAGTGTTTCCCTGAAGATTTCCTGCTGCCTGACAAGAGCTGCCTCAGCTCCAACCTCCTGTTTCTGAGAACCTTCAACACCATATCTTAATTGGCTTACAGCTTGCAGGTTGTATTAGAAGTTAGTGATAAAACAATCAGGTTCCATGGCAATGCCACCTTCCAGAAGTAAACATATTTAAGGTTTATAGTGTGATGTTTATATCCAGTGACCATTGTCTACAGAAACTGTAGCCACTGAGAAGAGCAGCAGTCTTTCTTTTAACCATCTCTGTTCTGTTTCTTTGGGCACTGTTCTGTTCTTTGTCCACTGTGTGGACTCCAAGTCTTTGTTTTAGTCTACCTAGAAACTGTTAATGCTATTTAGTATACTTTTAATATGCTATCTGCCACTAATGTCCCTGACTGACACTTCAGATTTTTATTCCATATTTTTTAAACTTATAAAGAAGCAATCAGAAAGGAACAAATGCAGAATATACTAATTTCAAATTCATTCATTTTCATGAGTGGAGATTTGCAACTTTATGACCAAAAATGTTAATATTTCACCTGTGAACAATATACAATTACTCCATTCATCGTGCTGCAACTACAATCACTTACAGTCCTCAGAAAATGCATATACTCAAGATTATATGTTCTACATAATCACTGTTTTCTACCATGTATTTTATGCCTTAACATTTTTGTTATCAAAAAATAAAGTTAAATGCATACATAGTTTTTAAAAATTCTCTGTGATATTCTATTATATTCATATTCATGTTCTATGATAGCCTGTTGTTGATACCTAATTTATGAAAAATTTAGCTTGAAAAATACCAATGCTCTAACAATAAATAAAAAAAACTATTCAAATAACATTACCATCAATTGTACTATGAGATTAATATTCAAAACAAAAAATACATAGATAATTGAAAAATAAAGACAATCCAAAATGATGCAAGGAGAAGTATAGTTGATCTTTTTCATTCCTCTCAACTTTTATAAAGTTAATTGGCAGTCTATAGAGTAGCTTCTCTGGGACCTCAAATATACTTCTGTGTCCTTTTAAATTATGCTCTCATAAGTAGTTTATGTTTCTATACATTTTGTATTTCATATGTTAAACCAGGCATGTATTATACACCTTTATATGCTCTATAAAGACTGCATTCACATCATTATAGGTAATGCATTTTACAATATCTTTTCCCTTTATTTTCCATGACTCTTGGCATAGGTTTATTCCATAATTCAGAGCCATCTTTTATTTATTTATTTAAAAAATTTTTATCCTTCACTTAGAAAAATAGCTTCTGGAAGAAAGTGACTCAAGGCAATGAATGGCTTATAAACCAAACATAAATTAAATTTGAACTGGACCTCTGATTTTCTGGATTCAGATTCTTTTTAATAGCCCAAGGAAATTCAATTAACCCAACCTTCAGAATGTAATTGTATTCATTGTTTCAAATTAAAACTCACTTTTAGCCTTTCACTTATTAAACATTTGTTGAATCCCTATAATTAAATGTCTTCACAAATTCAAAGAAATATGGGAAATGCTTTGTCTTCCACATAAATATCAAATTTATTCAACTCACTATTTTTTTCAATACATTTTTGTTGGCTTATTGACTCTTTAGTTTATTACCATTGATGGGAGCAGATATCATTCTAAATCACATTTCAGACTGTCATAAATTCCAAATTCCCTATTAAAGTTTATTAAACTTCTTTCTATAAGGAATTAAAGTAGATAGCACCTCTACCCAAAATATAGGTGTTTAGATGGTATATTTAGCATATTAGGGTTGGAAATAAATGTAAAGGCCAACCAGTCATCTTATATAAGTAAAGATGAAACAATACAAATGCAGTAAACTTTTTTGAAAGTGACCTGCATATAGTAACAGTTATTGATAGTAGACTAGAACACAGACTTGTCAGCATTTGTTATAATATTCTCGCTATGTAAACTACTACTTTTGGTATTATGGTCACTCTCATGCCACCTCTGCTAAACTCACTGCCATTACAACCACCAACATTATAATTTATAATTATGTTTTAAATTTAAACAATATTTTAATATAGTTTTGGTTTCTTCTAAGTGTTTTAGACCACCTTTTTTTTATCATTATTTATCAGGTTACTTTTTGTTATAGTAATACACTTCATGGACAAAAGCAGGCAGTTAAATTTAGAAGCCAGATGTAAGGAAAATATTTAACATATGAAAAGGATTCTGATCAAGCTTAAGAATGCTGAAAGATCAATACATCATTAAAGATAATAAAAAATAGATAATTATTTTTCGATAGTTTAGTTTTTCTAAGAAATCACAAAAGTATTAAACAACTTCATAATTCTTGTATGAATGATATCTATTATTCTTGACATTCCAAAGTAAAGATGAAACAATACACACAAATATCTACACACAAATTTTTATAGCAACTTTATTCATAATTTCCCCAAGATGTGCTTTAATAGGTAAATTCTAACCTACATTCAGAAATTCATACAATGGAATACTATTCATCAATAAAAAAAGAAATGAGCTTTCAAGCCATAAAAAGGTATAGGGAAACTTTAATACATATTACTAAATAAAAATACTGTTAATACTGACATCAGAAACCCGGGAAGTCTGAGAAACTATTATAACCAAAGATGGCCTAAGGAGACAGGACCACTAAATATAATGTGGTATCCTGTATGGAACCCTAGAACAACAACAAAAATTACATGAAAACTAAAAAAAAATCTAAATAAACTGTGCACTTTAGTTGATACTAGTATATCAGTATGAATTTATTACTATAATAACTTAAAGGAAAGGAAGAAAGGAAGGAAAAAAGAAAGGCAGGAAGGAAGGAATCAAGAAAAGAAGGAAGGAAGGAAGGAAGGAAAGAAGGAAGGAAGGAAAGAAGGGAAGGGTGATGCAAGTCAAATTTCCACACAAAGGTATTCATGAGTAATACAGGGGTTTAGAGGAGGCTCTAGTAAGTACAAAGATTGCAGAATTAGAAACCATGGTAACATGAAAAAAGAATGTAGAATAATCTTCATTAAGATTCTCAAATTTAAAAGTCATCTACTTTACAGTTTTGATTCCAGGCTACTCTGGAGATTTAATTATTATCCTTCCACTATCAATTAGAAGTAGCTTTCAAAATGAAACTGACATTTCTATTCACTCTCTGGCACATTCTAGAGCTGAGATAACTTGGACAAAGATTAAAAGGGTTTGCATTTTCCTTTTATTTTTAGAAAACTCATAGAAATCCTTTTTGACAACTGTCAGATTTTCTACTGCATTGTAGGGAAAAATGATAGGTAGTCTATAGCCCATGGGGATTCATATTTCAAGTCAGAAGTCAACTCTTGTTGCAATTCATAGTATAGAAAATAAGAAGATAAGTCTATATTCTCAATAAAATATTTTCATATATTTAATTATTTTGATGTTTACATATACTTCTTTCTTTCATAGATTAATGACTGAAAGCTTTCTCAAAGAAGACTAGAATGATTTGAAGTGATTTGAATGAAAAGAAGCTATTGTTTTTTCTGCATTAGATCTGTTTTTTTATTTGGTTAGAGAAAAAAATTGTAGTTTTCTAATTATAATAGTCTCATTGTAGATTTTGAGTTTACATTTACAGAAGATCCTTTCCTTTTTAAAATGGCTGTAATGAAACACTAAACACAAGAGCAGAGAAAGTATTCCTTTTAGAATTACTAGTGTTTCTCAGATTCTGTTTTTATTTTCTGAATACTTTGTAAATAATAAAAAAGGTAAATAATGATAATTTATTAATCACCTTGATAAAGATTTGATATAATACTAATAATTAAATTAAATTTGTCACGAATAGCAATCAAGTCAAGAATTAGACCTGAACAGATTAATGTTAGTGTGACTTTCCCTGACAGCCTAAAATTAAAATGTATATTATATTACATACATAATTGAATAGCCTATAAGACTCTCCAATGAGAAACTGAGTTAAACAGTACATTAAATTACCAATTAAAAATCTAAAACTAAGATGATACTTTTATATTTATTTATATTTTAAAAAGCCAAAGTAATTCATTTACAATTGAATATTGGAATACCCATAAATTAATGAATAGATAAATGAATGAATAAAGAATACATTAATATGCACTAAATTTCAAATATCTAAAATAATTCCCTTTCTAAAAAAGAATAAATGATTGTTCTAAAAAGTCCTATTTTATAAATGGCAAAAATTTTTTAAAACTCTTTATTTTAAAATAATTTTAGACTAACAGAACAGTTGCAAAAATAGTGTACTGAGTTCCCTTACACCTTTCACCCAATTCACCCTAATTTTGACATTTTACCTACTCATGACATAATTATTGAAACTAAGAAATTAGTTATTAACTAAACTACAGAATTAATTTCTATTTAATTAATATTTTCACTAATGTTCTTTTCCATTCTGGGATTCAATATAATATCTACATTAAATTTGTCATTGATCTTTTCAACCCCCAATCTATAATAGATCGTCATTTCTTCTTTGTCTTTTTTGATCTTGAAAAATTTGAAGAATACTGATAAAGAATTCTGCAGACTCCCTTAATTTGTGGGGATTGGTTTTTAATGATACTGTTGAAATTATGAATTTTGGGGAAGAATACCACAGAAGTGATGTCCCCTCATCAGTTCATGGCATCAAAGGAAATATACTATCTATATGTATTGCAAAGGGAAAAAAATACTAACTCTACAGCATCTGCCATGTTTTTCCAATATAATATTATTCTGTTTTTATTTGTAATCAAAGTAGAAAATAAGAAATATTCTTTGAGACTATAAAAATATTATTTCTCCTTAAACTTTCACTCAGTAGTATTAGCATAACCTGTGGATCTTGCCTGCAGCAATTATTATTGTGGTGTCCTAATGGTGCTTTTCTATTTCATTCTTTCCATATTTATTAAGTGGAGTTTTCTGCAAAAAGGTGTTTTCCCTTTCTTCCCCAGTTTTTGCATTAATTTAATCATTTATTTAAATCAGTGTGGATTTATATATATTTATTTTATTATGTGGGTTATAATTTAATATTATTTACTTTGTCATTCAGAGTATTCCAACTTTGCCCACTGGGATGTTTTCAATCTAGCTTCTACATCTCTTTGATATTTATCTGTTTATTTTATGGAGGTATGTGGGTACTTGATTATTTTCTGGCGAGATAAAAGGATAAGATACTCTGATTTTCTATATCTCTCAGCTTTAAAAACAACTATTGGTCAATAGTTTTGATCCATACTGAAGAGCTTTTTCTGGTCTCTTTTACTATGGTAAAATATACAAAACATAAAATGTAGCATTTTAGTCATTTTCAGTGTGCATTTCATTGGGATTAAGTACACTTGCCCTGTTGTGCAACCATTACCACTATCCACATCTAGAATTTTTCATTTTCCAAAACTGAAACTCTGTGCCAATTACATAATAATGATCACTGACAACCACTATTCTATTATTTTGTGTCCATGAATTTAACTTCTGTAATTACCTCATGTAAGTGAAATTATACAGTATTTGTTCTTTTGTTCATGGCTTATTTTACTTTGCATAATGTCTTCAAATTTTATCCACATTGTAGTATATGACAGAATTTTATTCAGAAGGAGTTGTGTTTATTGTTTTTATTTAATTGATGTTCTTATAAAATTTTGTTTCCTTATGATATTGGAATATCACTTATTCATTATTATGAGTGTACCTTATCTTCATATTAAAAATAGTGTGTTCTATTAAATGTTTTAGTAAAAGAAATATCCTGATATTGATAAATTTGTAATTTGCAAAGTAAGATAACTTTAATAAAGCATGGCTTGAAATTCTCCTTCCACTAGAATAGAAAATATGCAGGGAAATGTCACCCTAACACCAAAAATGAGAAGAATTAAGATGACCTATAAACAGAAAAATGTTATGCCCAGCAGAGAGCTTAGGTGGCAAAGTGACCTAATTACTTAAAATCCAAAATATGATAAGTATCTCCTACAAAGGTTGTAACACCTAACTGTTTCATCTTTGGTTGTACAGTGAATGGAGAGGAAAGTCACCCCATACAGGGGGAAAAAAAGCTGATAAATTTGTAACTTTTTTTTTAAGTATAGGGTGGAACTGCAGTTTAGTTTCTCTAGGATTCCAAGACACATAGTAAATCTACATTCAACTAAAGTTTTTCCAAGGGCATTGCAGAATGCTCCCAAGAAAAATTGAGAATTGGATATGAAAACTCACAAACTGAGAAAGACCCTTATGAAACACAGGCATACCAGCCATTTTTTATTCTGAGGATGAAATAAAAGAATAAATAATGAAATGAATTATTCTTATACTCCATGCATTACAATGAGTATGTGGCTGTAAATATTTACTTTTAGGAAAAGACAGAACACCTAAGATTGTGATAGAGTAACTGATCAATTATAGCTTAACATGTTCTATTTTTTGAGGTCTTATGATGAAACACAATGCTAACAATGTCTTAAACTTAGTTAACATTCCTATCAAAAGCCTGACTTCTAAGAAACTAAGAACTAAGCCAATGTGCAAATCATTCAGTCACTGTAGTAAATGTTAACTAATAGCAGCTAGAAATATTCTTCATACTGGTCTTGCCAAGGAATTCTACTTGGATTGACTCCAATAGAGATGTTTATCACCACAGTTTCTCTTCCCTCAGAGTGATCCATTATGGATCTGGCTCTGTATGATTTAGTAAATCCTCTGTCTCCATAAGAAGAAAATTACTCATATGCATATTTTCCAGGTATACTGCACAGAAGAATTTTTTCCTGCTGTATACCTCAATTACATGGGCAAGCAAATAAGGATGTAGAATTAGTTAATAATTGAATTGCTTTGAATAATAGAATAAGAATGTGAAGAGAAAATAAGCGAGGAAGTAACAAATGTGGATTGAATAAAGATGGCTTTACCTTTGTGATGTATAGAGTCCATCCACAACTCCTCCAAAATACTGAATAAATCTAATTAAAGAAATAAATGTTTTGATTAAGAGAAGAGAAGGCAACTAAAATTCATGTGAGCATAGTCTAGAACAGAACTAAGATGACAAAGAAAGTTACCACCTAAGAAGTAAAGGAGGCAAGAAGCAAGAAGAATGAAAGTACTGAAGAAATGAGCAAAAATCTTCAAGGGAGATTTGAATTTTCATAGGCTATGAAGCTTCTTGGGTAACTCAAGATTTTATCTGTGCACTGAGTCCATGAGATGTCATCTCAGTAGTACTTGCTTTCAGAATTTCCCTTTTTGATGTTAATGAAAGTTGAAAATCCAATACTATACACAAACATGACCACACTTCATCCATATACTATTCTATTTCATCGTATATGTTGGTTTACATGTATATATGTAATGTTTGGATATAAGCAAATAAAATCATTGTCAACAGATTAAGGACAAATTTGATAATAAAATACTCCCTACTGGTAGAATCAAGTATAATTGCAATGTGTGAGTGAAGCCAAAATGTGAAGATCTTATATTTCATAGATTAAAGTGATAAAAATAATGAAAATATGTGGATGAGAAATACTTGGGATTAGATATTTGGAAGAATGTATTACAAAGGGATGTACTTGACATGGACATGGAGAGAAGATATTTGTCTGGGACTGAGATGACTAAAGTCCTAATTTAAAGGGAAAATACAGGCACAATACAATTCTTAATAGTAATAATCTAAGCCAGGGCAGGGCTGATGAGCAATGAAAACATGTAAACTATTTTCCTTTATCCTTTTTGTTTTTGATTAATGAATAATTCGTGGCCTGAAATATATTTAATATGCAATTCTCTTATGTATCACAGAACAAATGAAACATAGAATTGACAAGTTAAACTGAGAACATTATTGCCATATAGCTAAAATATAATCACTTACTATCCTAAATTATCCTCTTCATTTTCTTCTCCTACAGGCCCACTCTCACCAAAAGTTTTTTGAAAAGTTAAATAAAGAATGATCAAATATGAAAGAATATTAAATATCACCTTGCTGAGCTGGGATATTTTAGTTAGTGGGAAAAACTGATAAACCACAGTACAGTTTTAGCTGTTACTAGTATATTTGTTCACTAATGCCATTCAAATCAACCTCAGCAAAAAAATCTCAATATTTCCAAATTTTATCTTGTTAAAGAATAAAAAATATGAATTATATGTATGTTAAGAATTCTATGAATGGAATAATTAAGCAACCTATCAATAACTTGTTTCATAACCTCTTTTCCATCAGAGTAAACCTTGACAAATTGTGAGGATTTCACTTTTTATTTTTGTTTATGAGTAACTTGGGGAGATTTGCACAGTTTAAACTTACAAATAGCTTACTTACCACTATTAAAGAATTGGTTCATTAATAAAAGAAAAATAGGACAATCATATTACTTTGTATTTTTTACTTGTTTGTTTGTTTCGATAACTCATACTAAATTACTAGAAACACTGCTCTCAGGAAGTCTTTCTACTGCTTTTGAGTTTAGAGCAATGCAACGGCCTATCTCCTCCCATCTCTTTCTCCCCCAATAAAAATAAAAACAAATAAACAAATACACATTGGTAATACAAAGAAAAGTAAATCTCTGGTAGCCTACTTGTGGGTTTTTAAAAAAAAATTTGTATTTATTACTTGTAATGTACACATAGATAGGCCAATACATGTGGTAGATGAGCTTTGTTCTCTGAAGATAAAGTTCCATATTAAAGTACTGATTTAGCAAGGCAGAACATGTGAAGAATGATCAAAAAAGAAGATCAGCAAATTGACCCTTGCAATTATAATGTAATTACAGTAGTGTTTTGTTGGGAATACATAATCTATCAACATGCCAATTTACTGCACCAAAAAGCATATCCTTAGTTTTCAATTCTTAGAGATATTTCAAAGATACCCTGAAATTTGCCTTGTCAAGCTAAGTAATTGCCTACACATTAGTGATAATACATTTTTCTTTGGGGTAAAGTCCTAGTTTATAAAACAAAACAAAAACCGAATTGAAATCAGGATCTTGAACCCTAAAATATTTATTTTTTTGAAAAATAAAAATATGCAAATTTTAAGGTTACACAATAGCCATAATGCTTCATATATTATGACATAAATCAAAATATAGTATTCTGATAAAATTACTAATAAATGCAATAACAGCTACAATAGTAATAAAATAAATAAAATAATTTTACTTGAACTACATTTTAATATGACATCAAGAGAAAAGGGATTTTCTTTGTTTGTACCTTCCATGAAATACTCTTTTTTTGTAATATATGCTCACTGAGTACTTATTAAATGAAAGAAATCTACTGTGCATTCCTATTACCAAGATTTGGTCTGACAAAATATTTTTTTCTAAAGGAAGCTTCCATTATTTAGAGTAATTAACTCCATGTTGTGAAGCAAGAAAAAGCAATGAATGTCTGTAGTATGTGCTTATTGGCAAAAAAAAATTTTTAATCTCTAAGGTAATTTTGAAAGACAAAGAGTCAGCCAATAAATAGGTCCTACCACTGTTCAAATTGTTAGAATTTCATATCAAATACTAAAAAATAATTATATCTCATTTAAATAAGTTGAGAGTATAAAAAGTTGTAAAAACAGGTTGATAATCAGATATTGAAAATAATCATAAAAGATATAAAAAATTGTTTTGATACAAAGTTTGCCCCTATTAGTTTCTTTCATTAATTATGTATCCCTTTATATATTAATAGTATAAATGGATGAAGAGTAAATAAATGCATTATCTTCTAGCTTGGTAAAGATATATAAGAACTGTGAATAAATCAACTTGTTGAATAAGGAAGGGGAAGAGAGAAAATAAATCTGTATTCAGGTATGTGGACTATCACAAAGTAATGAATTAGCCAATGTACTAAGATGGAGATGAAACATACAAAAGGACCCTCTCATATATTGGGAGATAAAATATCTTGATAAAGACTCTGATGCTAAGTAGACATAATGACATAAATAGTAAACTGGGGTCAATCATCCTCTATATGACTTGGTAAACTTGGGAAGAATGTGGATTTGAATTCCAGGAGAAAATAAATGTCACAGGCTTGAAAAGTTTCAGTTTAACCTTAAAAATAGTGACATTAAAAAAGAGGACATTTTCTTAAATCCATATTAAGAATAGCTTAATAAAACATAAATTTGAATACAGAAGACTAAGCAAACCCTTTTTTTACACAATTGAAGTAAATTGAAAATCACTCTGGCCTTGACAACTCATGATCTCTAAATCAATATTTCTATTTCTTGAGTCTGGATATATAAACATAAGTATTTCTATATATCAGTAAGATTTAAATGAATATAGAAATAGTAAAGAAGTATTTCAAATTGTGCAAAAACAGTAGCAAATATAACTTTGTTCACACTGTTATGATTTGGTTTTCTCTGGTGTTTTAAATACTGAAGAGAGTTTGAATATATATAATAATTATAATTTTAGACATTATGTTTTCAGTTAATGCTTATTTAAGAGTATTTGCTTGATAAAATTTATTGTTTAGTTTATTAGTTGTAAAATTTTTAATTAAATGATAGAGTTAATATTTTATGAATTTAATACAGTAAGCATTAGCCAAACTATGCATTGTAAATTTTTCTGTATTTTCAAAATTATTTTGGGCATAAAAGCACTGAGTATCAATTGCACATGGATGACATAAATTAATCTGTAGCTGGGTAAAAACGTGATGCAATGAGTAGTAGAATAAATAATTCCTGGAACTCACACAAAACTGTAAAGTTTCCATTCCTACCAGACAGATTAGAAAAACCTCAGCTATGTTTCTAGTAGGTGTTAGGGCCAATTTAACCATGGACATTAGCCAGCTCTTAATTATCTCTAAGAAAACATAAAAAATAAATTTAGAAGCATCAAACTGATTCCAGGTAAATTTACTAAAATTCAGAACAAATGTCATCACAGTTTTAAAGATTAGAACAAAATCTAGCACCTCATACACTAAATTTCACAATATCTTGCATTTAATTAAAATTCACTTATTATGACAAAATGCAGGTAAGTACAACTCATATCAGAAGAGAAAGTCCATCAATAGAAACAGACAGATAATCAGCAGAGATTATTAATTTAGCATTAAAACAGTTATAAATATCCTCCATTTGTTCAAGATGGAAGAAGAAATGTGATCATGATGGGGAGAGAATTGGAAAACAAAAAATACCTACAATAAAATGTGTTAGATGAGATTAAAATGAGATTAGTGAAGGAAAAAACAATGAAGTTGAAATGATTCAAAATGAGGAAAAGATAAAAAAAGGAATGTAAAATGAAAAGGAACACACATCAGTAGTTTAGGGTATTGGAAATGGTCTATATACCAAAATTGGAGTCACAGAAGGGATACAAGAAAAATTATTAAAGAATATGGATGAATATTTTATAATTTTGATGAGAATTATAAATTCATTCATCCAAGAAATTCAGCAAACCCAACAGGAAATTTGAATAAACACTTCACCAAAAAAGAGACATAGATGGGAAATGAACACATAAAATACATATTCAACATAATTATTAATTAGGGAAAGGCAAATTAAAAATACAGAGATACCACTACAAATTTATTGAAATGATAAATTGATTAAAATTTAAAAGCTGAAAATGTCAAGTGTCGGCAAGAATGTGCACCAATAAGAATTCTCATTCTTTTTTGGTAGTAGTTCAAAATGACTTAGCAACTTTGTAAAACAATATGTTGATGTTATCGACAATTAACCATTCACTTTCCATATGATCCCATAAAAATATATGGTTTATATAGCATAAATCCTTATGGTTTGTATAATATCATAATGCTTATAGAAGCTGTACTCATAATTAAGAATTTGAAAAAAATTCAATGTGTATGGACTAAGAAAGCACAGACACAGTCTGTATAAGTACGAAAGAATATTATCAAGCAATAAAAAGGATAAAATTACTCATACTTTCAACAACGTGTGTAACTCTTAAGTGACATGCTAAATGATATAGGCAGACAGAAAATAAAATTCCATTAATAGAGTATTCTAGAAAACATAAAATTTCAGTGACTGAAACAGATCAGTTTTTGCCAAGGGTTGGGCATAAAGTTCAGCAATTGACACCAATGAGACATAGGAAAGATGGGGGTAATAAAATGTTGTATAAATTGGTTGTAGTGGTAGTTACAAAACTCAGAATTTATGCCAAATCTCCTCAACAGCAACTTTAAAATCGTTATTTTATGTAAATTTACCTTAATAGCATGATTTTTAATGCCTAGATATAAAGAAATGTGAGAGATTCAAGCAGAACTCATATATTTTGTTTTTCTATTTATGCCTTACTTTCTATCATTCTGTAATTGCTTTATTGGTAGTACATTTTCATATCTATGTTCTCTCAAGTGGTATTTTTGATTGGCTAATACTTATAAAATAAACATTTGGGTTTATTAGAATTATAGATAACTAGTATGTATTTGCTTTCTTTTTTTTTTTTAACTGGGTCTCCTATTGAAGGAAATAGTTGACAGAGACATGGCAGCCTGTTTAGAGTTTCCCCGTCCTCCAAAATCCTATATATAAAACAAGTTTTATTCACAAACATTGCTACCCAATTCAGTAGCTTTAATTTTTCCCATGCTATTTATTTAGATTACTTATAAAAAGGCCTTTTTGGCTGCTGGCTTAAGAGTGAAAAAGAAGAAATTCAGTTTATCAGACTTGATTGATTTTTAGTGTTAAGTCTCCCTTCTGATTCTCACCTTCATGATTGCCATCTCACTTCCAGACAGAAGAGAGCAAAGAAGTCTGGGATGGAATGGTCAATATGACACACAAGCCGTTATGTCATCCATAATTTATATAATCATGCCCTCTGCTTCTTCTGAAAATTTACTGAGGATAAACAGTAACCATGGCAGGGATAAATTAACAAATCATTAACCAAACTAATTGAATAGAGCAAGGCATGAAAATGCACCATTGGGCCACTTTTTTTTCTATTTTTGTCTATAGATTTATTTCTTATGAGATTCCCTGGTGCTTAGGCAGAAATGATGGTTCTTAGAAGCATATTTTATTTTATTATTTTATTTTATTTTTTTTAAATTCATTTTTATTGTTAGACTTATTGGGGTGACATCTGTTAGCAAGGATTACATAGGTTTCAGGCATACAATTCTACAGTGCATTGTCAATTTGATGTATAATAAGTTCACCACCTAATGTGACTTCTCTTTCCATCACCTTATATTTAGCTTCCCCCACTCCTCTCCCAGCCCCTCCCCTTTCTCCCCTCCCTAACCCACTCATCCCCAAATAAACATTAAACTATTGATTGTGTCCATGGGTTATTTGTTTGTTCATTTCTTTTTTTCTTTGCTTTCAGTTTTATATTCCGCATATGAGTGAAATCATACAGTTCTTTGTTTTTTCTGTCTGGCTTATTTCACTAAGCATGATGGTCTCCAGGTCCCTCCATTTTGTTGCAAATGGCAATATTTCATCATTTCTTACAGCTGAGTAATATTCCATTGTGTATATGTACCACAGCTTCTTTATCCAGTCATCTGTCCCAGGGCACTTTGGCTGTTTCCATGTTTTGGCCACTGTGAACAGTGCTGCAATGAACATTGGGGTACACATATCTTTGTGGACTAAGGTTTTCAAGTTCTTTGGGTAGATCCCCAGAAGGGGGATTGCTGGGTCAAATGGTAACTCAATTCCCAATTTTCTGAGGAACCTCCACACTGCCTTCCACAGTGGCTGTACCAGTTTGCACGCCCACCAGCAGTGTACCAGAGTTCCTTTTTCTCCACATCCTCTCCAGCACTTGTTATTCCTTGTCTTGTTGATAACAGCCATTCTCACAGGTGTGAGGTGGTATCTCATTGTGGTTTTGATTTGCATTTCCCTGATAGCTAATGAGGATGAGCATTTTTTCATATGTCTGCTGGACATTTGTATTTCTTTGTGGGAGAAGTGTCTGTTTAGTTCGTCTGCCCACTTTTCAATTGGGTTGTTTGTTTTTTTGTTGTTAAGTCTTATTAGTTCTTTATATATTTTAGATATTAGACCCTTATCTGATGCGTTATTGGCAAACATTTTCTCCCATTCAGTTGGCTGTCTCTTTGCCTTGTTGATGGTTTCTTTTGCTGTGCAGAAGCTTTTTAGTTTGATATAGTCCCATTCATTTATTTAGAAGCATATTTGAGGAAGCTTCCATTCCAATTATATATTTGGATTTTTAAAAATTGTTATTTTAGAAGTACAGAAGCAGAAAGAAAAGAATGTTTGTTGATAGAGTTTCTCCATTTCTTTAATAACATACCAGTTGAATGAAAATTAAGACTAATTGATTATGAATTGGTTAAAAAATATTTTTTGTTGTTGAAATGCTGAGTCACTGGTATCATAATGATCCATTAGTCTTTTGATGCTACCTGAAATCAATAATATCTGGAGTTTATCCATTCCTCAATATTAAGCATTAAAACAAATTTTTGAAATTTTCTTTTTTCTCTGATTTTTTTAAACCTTTTACAATGATCTTTATTGTATAGAAAAAGGCAATGACATCTATATTTGGTTAACAATTCACCCATATCTGCTATTGCTGCAGGTGTTGGACTCTGAATCAGGACACAAGTTTTCTGAAATATTTTCTTGAAAATTTTATATTATATAGGCCAACATTATTTGAACTATTTTATTCAAAAGTAATTGTTACAGTAAGATTCATAACTGTTTCAGTTTTCTAATGTATATATTTTCAGTCTCAGTGACATTAATCAAGTTCATTGCTTTTTATGTGGAGATAATAAATGAAGCAATTTATGTTAATCTGACAAAGATGATAACCTCATTTCAAAGATGCCACAGGGTAAATATCACAAAATATAAAGTGAAGAAAATTAAAGCAAAGAAATGTTGATTCACCTAGACTTTAAGACTGACTGTAAGCTAAGCAAGGCTTGACTTTACCGTAGTCAAAGAGAAATCAGTATCATATTTTAAAAATGTATGGAAGATATATTATGAAGTTATACTATGGTGTATTGATATTGATATTTCAAATAATTTTTGGATTATACAAAACCTACAGAATCTCATAGCTTGCTATTATTTTATTGTCCATTAAGCTCCAGTTATGGTTAATGTTTAAGAGTTTTGTAAGGACAAGAAGAGATGTTTGTTAATTGTAGTTAGCAATAGATGTCGATGAGTTTTTTGTTATTTGAGGAAGAATGAAAAAGAACAAAGAAAAGAGATCAAAGATCATGCAGGTAATATCACCTGACAGAGTATAATAATAATATTAAAGAGTTAAGTTAAAATATTGAGCATTATTTGACAATTTTTATATACTCACTGCTACATATTTTGTTTGATAGCATTATCTAGGCTCACTTCTTACTCAGAGAAATTAAATTTGATATAAGTAATGAGTGCAAATCATTGTGAATGAATTAAATGTCACTGACTTGTACACATTAAAATGGTTAATATTTTGTTAAATAAATTTTACCTCTACACAAAAAATGTGGTCAATCCAATTGGGTTATAGGGATAGGGCAGGGACCACTTCACTTAGCATATATGTCTTAAGCTGAGCCCTGAATAATGAGATGTGTAGTGAGGTAAAGGAGTTGGAAAGGGAAAGGGAAATGAAAGTGGGAAAAGGGTAATGTAAAAGATCTATGGTCAAGAGGTCACCATGAGAATATGTATAGAGGTCAAAATCAACATTTGTTAGAAGATGGAAAATGAGTGTTGGGGCAAAATTGGAACAATTGGGAACTGGCCAACAGGATATTAGCATTTTCTTTTCCATGTAGAGTAGTCTCCATTTAACCTTTAACATTTGGAAGTCACTGACTCATTGGTATAATAGAAAAATAGCACTGAATATGCCTTTCAATACGGTTACTATCAAAACAGGGTGGCTGGTATATTAGGAAGGAGCAATATTGAAGATTGTGAGAATAACATCATTATTTCACATGAGAGACACAATCATGAATATGTCAGGAATTGTGTAGATGAAGTTTGTCCAACCTGCAGCCCACAGGCCGCAAGTGACCCAGAATGGCTTTGTATGCTGCCGAACACAAATTCTTAAACTGTCTTAAAACATTATTCATGGGCTTTTTTCATTTTGTTTGTTTATTTGTTTGTTTTTGCTCATCAGCTATCAGTAATGTTAGTGTATTTTATGTGTAGCTCAAGACAATTCTTCTTCCAATGTGGCCCAGGGAAGCCAAAAGATTGAACACCCCTTGTGTAGGTATTGTCAATAATTTGAGAATCATCTGATGGACAAAATATTTTAGAAAGATTCAGCTGGCAAGGGTAGGAATTTGAAGCTAGAGACAAAGAGAAACTATATGTTTTTCTGAGACTGGAATATGAATTAGCTGATAAAAATAAATGGAAAAATACACATTCAAGAGCTATTTCAAGGGAGGAAATAACAGTGTTTGGTAACAGTGAATATGAGTTATGAGGTAAATAAGATATCAATGAGTCCTTTACTTGATAGTTTATAATACAGGAGAAATAATGATGAACTTAACATGGAGTAAAAATAGAACTTTAATTGTTTAAATTAGAGGATATATGTTTTCCAATTACCTCCATTCCAGTTTAAAAATGAAACATGGTGTCATGAAAAAGTATTTTGTTTAGATCTTAACTGAGTGAAGTTGAACAAAATAGTTATCTCCTGGGCTTCTATTTCTATATGCAAAATAGTTTTAAGATTAAAATTCCTATATTTCAGAGATGATGAAAGGATGTGGAGTGATGTTAGTAAAGTAGTATTACTAAATACGATAATAAATGCTAGCTATAATTAGTGTTATTACTGTTAATTACTCTGAAAGGGCCAGCAGTTAGGATTTCTAAACAGAAAAAATATGGCATATTTTTTTCTGTTTGGAAAAACTCTCATACATTTGCCCTGGAATCATTTGATTCCTTCTACTCTGGGTCTCAGTTATCATATCTTTTAGTACCTTTAGAATTTTTTCAGTTCCTAAGTATTCTGTTCTTAATGAATCTTTGCTGAGAATAGTTACAGAATTTATACTAAGATAATTAAGGTGTCATAAATTCCAATTTTATCAACTTTACTCTAAGTCTTTTGAGTCAGACATGACAATGAAAGTTGAGGTGATAGGCAAGCACCCTTGTTCACATTTAGGCTGTTAATACTATGCAAATATAATGTTCTCATTCATATTTAGAGCTTCATCAGCAGTAAAAATAGAATTTTCCATGTTCATTGAAGGGATTGTGATTTAATAGGGAAGAAGACTCCATATAAGTTGGCAAATCATATTTTTAAATTACAGTATTAGTGTTCTCTTGCCTATATTGAATTTTAATCCTTTAAAATTAAAAGTACTGAAAACCAGTGATCATTATAACAATTTAATATTAAGGTCAAATTATACATGACTTATATAGCTTTACCTTCCAGAGATGCTTAAAAAGATTTAATTACCATAATAAAATTTACTTCTTTGTCCCAGAATAAAAAAGGTAAGAACTGAAAAGGACAAGTGGCAGACTTATACTTATGGTCAATTACAAAGTACTACATTAAGTCAAATATTCAGCTCTGGCATATTAAGCTCTCGGGACACTGCTAGAACTTTAAGAAAAATCCAAAAGCTACTTAAAGATTTTACTTTAAAATTCATAATAGAATTTTACTAATACATGATTGCTTTCAAATCTCATTGGTCATATAACCTGAGTAGAAAACATTTTAGAATAAAATGTTTTATCTTAGTATTCCCTGTTTTGTATAAAAAATAAAACATAATATTTCAAGCTTGAGGCTGTATATTTAAAGATAACATTTAGTGTTTTGAATAATAAAAATGAATTTGCAAACATACTCTCTGCCAAAGCATTTCTCTGGTAATAGAGATATGCTGCCATGAATGTCCTTTCTTTCAAAAAAAAGTCTCATTTTAATATTGGAAGCAATTTATTTTCCCCAGTCAGATCACAAAATGTAAACTATTTGGTGAATCCATTACTAGAAAATTAGTTTAAATAAAGGTTCATAATCAAGCAAAACATATTTGATTTTTTACATTTCATGAATTTATTTATAATTTATAACCAGAAAAAAGAAATTATATTAATGAATTTCAGACCAATTTTATTTGTTGGCATGTTTTATTATATATTCTTTCTAAATTGATAGATGACACTGCTGTCAACTTAAAATTAGATTAAGTAGCTCTTTGGTGACCATCTCATTAATTCTACATATAAGTTTTCTTTGCTTTACATAAACTAGCGCATTAGGCCTAATCAAAATTTTATTTTTACCTGACTGCTTTCGAGATTACAATATTAATATACTGTTTTAATTTTGTTGAAACCATTAATAGTCAATACTAATTTTGAGCATACATTTTAATTTTTCTAAATATATATATCAGGCTCTGCTCAATATTTAAAAAATATGAAAGGGAATTATAAATAATCCTGTAGAAATGTCAGCTAAATATGTCAGCTAAATATGTCAGCTAAAAATAACTATGATTTATACAAGGACTGTATGGAAAAATCCAGCCATTGTCAATAAAATAAGAATGGTTACATGAACAGATACTTTCTGGATAGCCCTCCTATGTTAAGAGCTCAATTGGAAAAGGTGAAGTTTTCAAGGTCAAATATGTAATTTTAACAGAGAAATAACAAGTATAAAAAATAATCAAATGAAAATGCTAGAAATAAAAAAAATACAGCAACAGAAAGAAGAATGATGTCAGTGACTCTTTATAGTCTTATTATATATAACTGACATCCCAGAAGAACAAAGAATGATATAGATATTTGATTAACTAATGGATGATAACTTTTACAAAATTAATAATAGAACTGAGAAGTTCAAATAACCCCAAACAGGATTGAAAAATCAATCAAAACAAAATAAAACAACTTAAATATATCTAGTCATATTGTATGCAAACTGCTCACAACCCAAGTATAAGAGAAAATATTTAAGACATTGCATAAGGTAAATAAAGAAAAAGATTACAGAAGATTTTTCATTTACAAGTGATAACTGAGTTAGTTGCCAGCAGATGTGAACTACAGGAAATATTAAAGAAGCTGCTCTAAACAGGAGAAACTGGATAATAGGCAGAAGAAACTTGGATCTGGATGAATAAAGGAGTGTTAGAAGTGGAATAAGTGGAGTTAATGAAAAATTTCCTTTTATTCTTAAATTTCATTGCATGTAAAGATAACTGACTCTGTAAAGTAAAATAGTCATGCTTTAGTTTGTAATCAAAGTATTATTAAAATGTGTAACAAGAATAGCACAAAGTTGTAAGAGAAAAATTGAGAGTATAGTGTAAATTGCTTAAACTGTAATGAAGTGGTGGTATAATTTTATTTGAAGATAGAGTCTGACTAGTGAAGAAGTAAATATTAAATAAACCACTAAAACTTTAAAAAATAATAAGTAACAAGATAATGGGAATTAAAATGGAACGTTAAAAGTAGGTAATGAAAGAGATGACAGAAAAAGATGGGAGGAAATTCAACAATGAAATGATGGATAAAATAGAAATTAGCTAGCTAGCAAGGTGGCAGATTTCAATCCAACCATGTCTATCATTATAATAAATGTAATAGACAAAGAACACCTGTTAAAACACAAAAATCATCACATAAAAATTTTTAGTTAAAAAAAATTTGACCTATCTATATGTGTACACACACGCATGCACATGCGCACACACACACATGCACACACGCGCACACGCATGTGCACACATGCACACGCATACACGCACATACACATGCACGCACACACACGCGCACACGCGCGCGCACACACACACCACTTCAAATATAAAGATGTTAAAAATAAAAGGATGGAAAAATATGTGCAAAGCAAATATTAATTAAGAGAAAGTGGGAATAGTTATATCAACAGCAGATTAAATAGCCTTCAGCATAGAAATATTCCCAAAGATAAAGAACAGTAATAATAGATACCAATTACTTATATACTATAAAAATCCTAAATTTGTATGATTTACAACAGTTTCAGATAGCATGTAATGATATATAAGACTTGAAAATCACTATCAAACACCTTGATCAAATTGACGTTTATAGAACACCCAAAAAAACAGTGTACATATTCCTTTAAGAGCAGATGGGACATTCACTAAAATAGACCATATTCTGCTGCATAAAACAAACCTTCATAAATGTAAACAATCTGAAATTATTCAATGTATGTTATATGCTAATAATAAAATTAAATGTAAAAGTAACAAAATAGAAATCAGCTAAATTTACCCACAACATTGGAAATTAAACAAAAGAGTTCTAAATAATGAATGGTTCAAGAGAAAATTATAAGAAAACTTTTTAAATATTTTATTTATTTATTTATTTTTGCTTTTTGGTATGTGGGTAGCTCCCTGGCTGGGAATCGAACCCAGGCCACAGTGCTGACAGCGCCAGCGTCGAAGCCTTAAGCCACTACACCATCAGGGAACTCCCTAAATATTTTAGTTAAATAAAAAATAGAAGTACATATTGGGTGGATGCAGCTAAGAGAGTACTTAGAGAAATAGGCTATTAAAAGCTTATATGAGAGAAGAATAAATATCTCAAATCAATAGTTTAAGCATCCCACTTAAGAAATTATTTTAAAAAGAAAAAGAAATCCAAAGCAAGTGTAAGGAAGAAAACAATAAAAAGAAATCAATAAACTTGACAACTGATAAACAATATAGAAAAATAAATGAAACAAAACCTGTGTTTGAAAATATCAACTATGTTGATAAACCTGACCATAAAAACAATAGAAAATAGAAATTACAAACATCAGGAAAGAAAGAGAAATTATCAACATAGACCTTAAGGTTAAGGTTATGGTACAAATCTCATGACAACAAATGAAATGGCCAAATTGCTTGAATAAACAAACTGCCACAGCTCACTCAAGAAGAAATAAAAAGGTTAAATTGTCCTATATCTTATTAAAAAATTGAATTTGTTCATGCAAAATATAAATATAATAATAACATCACGATCAAGTGAGTTTAACCCAAGTGTTAAGTACAGCCCTGGCCTACTAGGTCAGACAATTAATTTTGTGAACTCATCCTAGAAAAAGTGCTACATTCCTCATTGCTGAACATCACCATGGTCACCTTGGAAGTACTTGCCCGGAAAAGCTATACACTGACGCCAGTACCTACCCCACATTTCAAGCAATTTTGGAACTCTTCGTTGGCAGCACTGTGCAAACAATTTGGTAAGGTGTCATAACCTTGGCAAGTTGTTTGCACAGTACTGCCAACATAAGCCTATAATGGCAAGTTCATGAACTTAATTGTGAGATTTGGGGGATGATGACAACTCTGATGGCCATTCCAGAAAAAATGATCCAAAATTGTTTTGCAGGGTGAACTGTGCTGGCATCGGTGCACAGCTTTCTAAGGGGAGTACACTGATGGTGAAACTGTAGTGATCTTCAGCAATGAGGTGTGTAGCACCTTTTCTAGGATGAGATCAAGAAATTAATTGTCAGACCTCGTGTGCACTCACTCCCTCTTTGCAAAGCTGATGTAGTTTTTGCCTCTTTAATGTCTGATGCTCTAGCAATGGAGACTAAAGCTGAGACCTTGCTCCAATACCATCACAGATGGAAACCACATAGCCACTTGATTTCAGTTGACTACATTGGAGCTCTTCCATCCTGGGGAGGAATGTCATCCGTGTTTACTGGAAATGACAGGAAGTACAGACATGTGTTTGCTTTCACTGCTAAGAGTGCTTCAGACAACACAACTACCAAAGAGTTTTCAGAATGCCTGATTCATAAGCATGGAATTCGGCAACTTTCTGTGTAAAGGAAGAGTGACATTCAGAACCACTGGTCCTACCATAAACCCCATTGCCTTAAAACAGTCATCCTCATAAAAGCTTAGAATATTTATTAATGGATCAGGTAAGATACAAGCAGGGGATGACACTGTAATTTGTAGTTTCTGTCCTTCAGGATGTTTAATCATTGATATAATTTGCTGAGTCCCAAACAACTGAAAGGATGTTTCTAGAAATTGAGGGGTAGAAGTAGAAATGGCCTCTTTTACCATCATTCCAGTAACTCACGGTTTTTGTTTCTCCCATGCTAACATTAGGGTATTTTGGCTTAGAGATCCTGTTTCCTGAATTAAGGCATTTTAGGACAAATAAAGGTTCTCTTGAACTTGAAACTATAAATGCCACTTAGTCAATTTGGATCTCATGACAATCAACTATTAATCAAAAGAAATTTATGTTATTTGGTGATAATCAATCTAATTATCATAAATATTTAGATTTGATGCTATGTAGAGAAGTATTATAGAATGAGCCTGGAACTTGGAAGATTCACTGAGTCATCTCTTGATTCCATATCTGGCATTGTAACCTGATAAAGAACAGGGAAATTAAGAGTTTCTACTTCTTAGAAATAAAAGTTTAGGTCACCTCACTACATAAGCTGAAATGCTAACTGACATTGAAAGAAATACAGAATGGGTGATAGAAAAGGGAGTGATAAATATCAATTACATTTCCAGAATGAGCTATAAAGAAAAAGATTGTAGTTTGCTCCTCACATTGTTCTTGATAATACATTTTTAAAGGGATCAGAACCAATCATGGCCTTAGAAAGTCGGTGGCAAAGTGAATTTGAGGTGAAGTATGAGAGGTTCTGAGCATGGCAAAGGAAGCACAGTACCAGATGCCTTTTTGTGCCTCACATATTTCCTCTAGCCTATTTCTGATTTCTGCCACAACCATGGTGAGCAGTCAGCTCACTTCACAGCTATATCTTAAGTTTCTGCTGCTGGTCTCTCCCAATTTCTATCCCAAGGACTTTGCTATATTCAGGAGAACAATCTTAGCTCTTGCACAAAAGCAAGATACACTAAATTAAATTTAAAATTGATAAATACTTAGCCTAGAAGACAATCTCTTACTTAATGAAGAAACACTAGAGGCAATTCTGAATAGCCTGAGACATACTTTCCTAAAATTTTTTGAAGTGCATAATAGTTTATTGTTAATTGTAATTCTAAGTTGTACAATAGATCACTAGAATTTATTCATCTAGCATAATTCAAACTTTATACCCATTAAACAATTTTTTAAAAAGAAATGACTGTTTATGTCTTTTGCTTATGTTTTAATTACGTTATATTTAAATTTTTTTCCTATTGAGTTGTAAGGGTTTCTTAAATATTTTGGATATTAAACTCTCAGCAGATAAATGGTTAGCAAATATTTTCTTCCATAGGTCATTCTGTCAATTGTTTCCCTTTATGTACAGATTTTTAGTTTGATCTGATCTCACTTGTCTACTTTGTTTTTATTGCCTGTGCTTTTGGTGTCATATTTATGAAATTATTGCCAAGAAGCTTTTCTTTTATGTTTTCTTCTAGTAGTTTTACAGTGTCAGTTCTCACATTTAAGTCTTTAATCCATTTTAAGTTGACATTTGTATATGGTGTAATTTGTATATGGTGTAAAGTCCAATTTCTTTAATTTTTTCATGTAGATTTCCAGTTTTCCCACAGCTGTTTGTCAAAGAAAGTATCCTTTTCCCGTGATATATATATATATTCTTAGGACCCTTATCAAAGATTAGTTGACCACATATGTGTAAGTTTCTGTATGGACTTTCTTTTTCCTTCATTTGGTCTATATATCTGTCTTTATGCCAGCACCATGCTGTTTTAATTACTGTACTTTGTAATATACTGTGAAATAAAGACATGTGAAACCTCAAGCTTTATTCTTGATCTTAGCCAAAAGGCCGAGAAGCGATCAAGCTTTATTCTTTTCTTCAAGATCTCTTTGCTTTTTCTGGGTCTTGTCTGTTCCATATACATTTTAGGATTTTTAAAAAATCTATTTCTTTTAAAAAAATGCCATTAAGATTTTGATGAAGATAGCATTAAATCTGTAGATTGCTTAGGGCAGTATGGACATTTTATCTATAATATAGTAAGACTTACAATCTATGTACAAAAGAAAAAAAAGGATTATGAGGAAACTTTCAGAGGTATTGGATATGCGTTTTTTTTTTTTTAATTTTAGTGATGGTATCACAGCTGTTTGGATATGACTAGACTCAAATTGTATACATTAAATATGTATATTTCTTTGTATACAAATATATGCATCTATGCTACAGAGATTTAAAGAACTAAAGTTGAAAAATAAAATGATGTACTTTTTTATTAGTAGACTTATTGGGGTGACACTGGCTAGCAAGAATTACATAAGTTCCAGGTGTACAGTTCTACAGTGTGTCGTCTATTTGCTGCCTTATACGTTGACCACCCAGTGTGACTTCTTTTTCCATCAGCATATATTTGGCTCTCATTCCCTCCTCTCCACTCCCTCTCCACTTGCCCCCAAATAACCATTAAACAATTGATTGTGTCCATTAGATTTTGTTTGTTCATTTGTTTTTTCTTTGTTGCTTTTAGTTTTATATTCCACATATGAGTGAAGTCATATAGTTCTTGGTTTTTTCTGTCTGGCTTATTTCACTTAGCATGATGATCTCAAGGTCCATTCATTTTGTTGCAAATGGCAATATTTCATCTTTTCTTATCACCGAGTAATGTTCCATTGTGTATATGTACCACAGCTTCTTTATCCAGTCATCTGTCGCAGGGACCTTTGGTTGTTTCCATGTTTTGGCCACTGTGAACAGTGCTGCGATGAACATTGGGGTACATAAGTCTTTGCGGACAAAGGTTTTCAAGTTTTTGGGTAGATCCCCAGAAGGGGGATTGCTGGGTCAAATGGTAACCCCATTCCCAGTTTTCTGAGGAATCTCCACACTGCCTTCCACAGTGGTTGTACCAGTTTACATTCCCACCAGCAGTGTGAGAGAGTTCCTTTTCCTCCACATCCTCTCCAGCACTTGTTATTCCTTGTCTTGTTGATAATAGCCGTTCTCACAGGTGTGAGGTGGTATGTCATTGTGGTTTTGATTTGCATTTCCCTGATAGCTAATGAGGATGAGCATTTTTCATATGTCTGCTGGCCATTTGTATTTCTTTGTGGGAGAAGTGTCTGTTTAAGTCCTCTGCCCACTTTTTAATTGGGTTGTTTGTTTTATTTGTTGTTAAGTCCTATTAGTTCTTTATATATTTCAGATATTAGACCCTTATCAGATGCAGGTATTTGTTTGCAAATATTTTCTCCCATTCAGTTGGCTGTCTTTTTGCTTTGTTGATGGTTTCTTTTGCTGTGCATAAGCTTTTTAATTTGATATAGTCCCATTCATTTATTTTTGTTTTTACTTCCCTTGCCTTTGAGGTCAGGTTCATGAAATCTTCCTTGACCTATAGGTCTGTATGTTTAGTACTTAAGTTTTCTTCTACACAGTTTACTGTTTCAGGCCTTATATGAAGGTCTTTAATCCATTTTGAGTTAATTTTAGTATTTGCATATATTTTTCCAGCATTCCCAGCACCATCTACTGAAGAGGCTGTCTTTTCCCCATTGCATATTTTTTGCTCCTTTAGCAAAAATTATTTGTCCATGAATTTGTAGATTTATTGCTGGGTTTTTGGTTCTGTTTCATTGGTCTGTGTGTGTGTTTTTCTGCCAATACCAAGCTGTTTCGATTATTGATGCTTTGTAATTTAAATTGAAGTTGGGGAGTGTAATACCACTAGCCTTATTCTTTTTATATAGTATTGCCTTGACAGTTTGAGGTCTTTGGGGTTCCATATAAATCTGATAATTTTTAATCTATTTGTGAAAGTATGACTATGGGAATTGCATTAAATCTGTAAATTGCTTTGGGTAATAGCAATTTCAATGATGTTAAGTCTTCCTATTCATGAACATGGAATATCTTTCCATTTCTTTGTGTCCACTTTGTTTTCTTTCAAAAGTGTCTCATAGTTCTCTGTGTATAAGTCTGTCATCTTCTATGATGTTGTGCTTTTTTTGATAGAAAGACACTTAAAAATATGTCAGTTCTAAAGAAGTTAACATATATATTAAGTATGATATCAATAAAAACCTCAAGTCAATGATCAAAAAATATTTTAAGTATCAATGCTTAAAGCAACGCATTACTATAGTAGCCTGATGATGTACTGTTGAAAATGCTTATGATTAAAACATAACCAAAATTTTTAATTTTCTGTATCCTGCCAAATTATACAGGTCTTTCTCATCACTCATTTATTGGGCTGGTGACAAAATTCCTTGAGAGTAATGAGAAATTCTTACTATTTTTTATATTTAATATTCAAAGTATTTATAAAACTGTTTGATATATGGTGACAAGTGAACAGGTAGTGCCAATGACAATTCTGCCCAAGGAAATTAGCCCTTTTAAATTATACTGAAATATACTTCCTGAGCTCCAAACAACCAGAGAAAAAATTTTATTGATTAAAACTTTAAATAGCATTTTGTTTCAGTTTTAAAATTTTATTCAGAGACTCCAAATTTTGGAGTTTTCTGCTAGCCTTTCACTTTGCCCATCTTCCCTCTGACTATTATTACTTCCATATTTTTTATTCATTTTCTTAGTTATTTTCCTACATTATCAATTTATTCTACCCTTTATTTTATTTATTCTTACTCTTTTATCTACTTCTAATATTAGTTTTTGATTCTCTTAAAGTGTTTCCATATACCCAAAAGCTTTTTGATGCATTTAATTTAATTAGTAGTATTATATAATGTTAAAATTTTCTTCTTTTTTTTTTTGCTTGTTTATTTCTATGGGGGTGGTTCAACTGCTGATATATTTTAACTTTTAATTTTTTGCTTTTTTCTTATACTAGTTTATGTAAATAAACATTACTTTTGTATACTCACTTGAAATTCTGACTCATGCCATTACTACAGTTGTTTTGTCAATGTCTAAAAAAATTAATACTAAGTATATTTGTTGCTTTTTTATGTTCTTACTTATTTATATAAATCATATTGCCTGTGTTTACAGAATGCTATAATTATCTAGGCAATGACTATTGGTTATATCAAGTATTAAGATTGGGTATTAATTAACAATGTTTTTGTACAAGTTCAAGATACAATTGGTATTGTCCAGTTTGCTTTGATACGATATTATATTATACCAAATTATAAATACTTACAATGTTTTTTTCATTTCATTAGAGGATAAAATTATACATAATTATTTGGTTTTTAAAACACCATCAAATAAAATGTTTTTCTATGTTGGCATAGCCACTCATAGAACAGTCACCTCTAATTTTACTCTAGATTTAATATTGCCTAAAATAATTGGTGTGGAAAGAAATGATTTTTAAATATATATTTAAATCTCAAAAAACCTGAAATATTCCATTAAATATAAATTGTAATAGTGCTTTAATTAAATGTAACTATCATCTGCTCTTCCTCATAAATTTTAGGGCAACACAGCATAAAAATGCGTTGAAAGTGCAGTTTCTATTTTTGTTTTTATAAGCTCTCCCTACATTCTTACATATTATGCATGGAAAGAACCATATCATTTTTAGCAGCTGATTTACCTTTAAAGATCTGAGCCAAGTTTTTACATTTAAAAATACATCCTTTACTCTGGTAACAGAAATGTATATTTTTTCCTTGATTTTTATCATGAAAATACCATGTGCTTGCTGACAGTAATTAATGTCCATAGCTCTCTATAATCTCGTTATTTAAAGTAGATAAAATACATGTGTATTTTTTGAAGTTTTAACACTTAATGAAAGTAAATTTTGAAAGCATATGTTAAAAATATTTTCATTTGCCTTAGACTTTCTCAAAAAGATGATCAAGTAAATAAATTAGTTTTTTTTTAATTTATCAGGTATATAATGGTAAGTTGTTATCTTTTTTCAAATTAACCAATTTACATGAAAGAAGTAGTAGCATTTTGTTATTCAGTGACATTGTTCAGGTATAAATGATACCTATTTTTTTACCTAACAAGGAAAGAGGGGCCATCAGTCAATGGGTGAATGGTTTAAATTTACACAACAATTGTCTGGGAATTAAAATTCTAGTTACACTAAACTTTAGTTTCAACACTTATTCTGAGCCCCATTCTACTTTTGACATTTAAGACTTTTACTTTGAAGCAACATACTGAGTATCTTGACAGATTTGTATGTTACTAAATTACTATACATTGCTAGTTAAGGAAATAAAAAGCTATAAAAGTAAAAACAATAGTTCTATAATAAATTTGATGCCTATTAAACAAATTTGCTATCATTCATAAAATTTGTTTTTTCTACACACAGAGCCATTTCATCACATAGGACACAATTAAATTTAAGGCTATTACAGCTTCATTAATATAAACAACAAAATATATACCAAAATGACATTATAAATTAGAAAGATTTCTTAATTACATGTTTTGACTCTTTGTTCTATTTAAAAATTTTCATATTGAAGTCAATGTAGTACTTCATCATCTCCTCCTCAAGTACTTTCTTTTATTTACAGAAAATTTACTGATATATATAAGTGATATATGAGGTTGGACATTTCATGAACTCATCCTAGAAAAAGTGCTACATACCTCATTGCTGAATATCACTACGGTCACCTTCAAAGTACTCCCATTGGGAAGCTATGCACTGACACCAGTGCTAGTTCACCCTTCAAAGACATTTTGAACTCTTTTTCTGGAATGGCCTTCAGTGCTTGTGGTAGCTTAGTTAAGACACCTTACCAAGTTGTTTGTACGGTGCTGCCAAAGTAAGCGCACGGAGGCCAGTTCACAAACTTAATGGTCAGATTTTGGGGACAATGATGGCTCTGATGTCCATTCCAGAAAAAGTGTTCTCAAATTGCTTTGAAGGGTGGGCTAGGTGCTACCATCAGTGCAGAGCTTCCCAAGGGGAGGACTTGGAAGATGACCATGGTGATATTCAGCAATGAGGTTTGTAGCACTTTTTCTAGGATGAGTTTGTAAAATTAATTGTCTGACCTCATATATACCCGATATTACGGAATTTAACCTGTACAGTCAGCAGTTTGGCCTGTTCTATTTCTAAAGCTCTAAGACTCCAATAGACCACCTTAGAGTTCTCAGCACGTGGTTCCCAGACACTAAGCTTGCTTTACATTACTTGCTGGCAAAACAAAAAGGAGTTTATGCAGTGTCTAATACAATGTGCTGTACCTACATTAACACCTCTGGGGAGGTTGAGACTCAAATAAATGAAATCATGCAGAAGACTATTTAGCTACAAGGTATGAGAAAGACCCATTAAACAATTTTTTCCTGGCTTCCTTCTAGAAAGGGAGGTCTCTTTTGTGGGTTATTACAAGTATGCCTTATATTGGTTATACCAAATTTTTATTTTTTTATTAGAGGTTCTATGTTTTTTACTAAATACCTCATCTTTAGAACTAAAAGGAGGGCTCCCAAGGCAAAAGCAAACCTTATGGTAGAACAGAGTATTCATGGCAAACTTGGAACTAAAGAGTATTTTCAATTAACTGTATGACAGTTTCATTCCCCTAACCCACAAATTCTGCCCCTTTCCAGCAGGAAGCACCCAGAGTAATCTTCACCCCTTCTTCCTCAAGACTGAGGAATGATCAAAAGCAAGAGAAGACTTAAAACTGAGAGTCCTTATGACTTTGATTAAATTTACCTTTAAATTCTAGTTCTAGAAATCATATCCCTCTCTCTCTATACCATACTACTCAAAGCCCTAAAATTTCCCCCAATAATTAGCAATCCTGAAGGCAGCAGAAAACAGTACCCAAAACCTGACTAATGGTCTCGTGGTCAGAACCTCTGACAGGCTGAAGATAACATCTTGACCTAAGTTATGTTTCAGTTCCTGAGCCCTAAGGTGGAAGGACCCTGGTTACAGTCCCATGAGAATAGACAGAGGAACTCTGGAAGAGACTTCAGAGCTGTTTTCAAAACCTATAGAAATTATTCATTACCCTTACCTCACCACCAGCCAATCAGCTCCCTGCACAAACCCGAACTCCTAATCTACAGTGTCTCGTGACTTTGCCCCATATAATGGCATTGGGGAGCCAGGTCTTTGGGAGCTAGCTCACCTGTGTCTCTGGGCTTGGTCCCATTTCCTTAAATAAACCTCTACTTGCTTTGCTGCAAACTTCTGTTGTGTCTCTATTGGCTTGGGTGCATGCAGGAAAAATGAACCCCTTGAGTTCAGTAACAGTTCCTCTTCACTGACTTTAATATTCACAGTGTCACAGAGTCTTAGAAAAGTTGGATGATGAATTTGAAGGGAGTGGTAAAAATTTAAACAGAATTACCAAGCCTTTCTGAGGCCCCAGCTGAGGTTGGCAGTCATAAATCAGTAATGGTTTCAATCAGCAGTGTTAACCACTTACAACACCACGTGGCAGAAACTATTGCTTCATTGAAGAATTCACTCACTTATTGATTCATTTACTTTTTACAATTTTACAACAAGGTCGCACAATAGTGAATCCCTGCTTTATACAAAAACAGCTGTGTAATGTGGTTGACCATTTAGTATATAAGTTCACTTGAAGGCAATTTGGTTAGCTAAGGAAATTATATAAATATATATAATTCTACATTAAATATATGAAGATTAGAAAAGTGGTGCAATAAAATGCCAGAGAAATTCAGAGAGGTTAGAAATTATCAACGAAAAGTATCTCTAAAAGTAAATGTGAAAGCTTCATTTTCTTTACATTTTAAATATTTTTTTCTGTCTTTCAGATGACTGTGATCTGCTTTTTTATTTTGCTTACATTTTAGCTCTTTCCTGCCTGTTGTTGTTCCAGTTTTAATTTGTTTTTCTTTTTTGGTTTCTTTTTGGAACAGAAGAGAATTTGGCTTTTACCCATATTCTTTTTTTAGATATAAAACATAGAGTAATGAAAATTTATAACTCTAAAAATATTAAAAAGTGAGTTCATCATTGTGAAAGATAAACAAATATTTACTATAATAGGAGCAAAACCACCAAAACATAGCTTTTATATGTGCCAGTAAACATCTTAGTGGCCCTGAACAAGTAACTTCACCTCACTTAACCCATTATGAAGATTTTGAACTAAGTTATCTAAATTTTTAATAATATTAAAGAAACTAACTGAAACTTAAAGTCACCATAGACTAGTCTAACACACACACACACACACACACACACACACACACTGCTAAATTCAAAAATATGTTCATAATAAAAATTATAGGATTAAATAAAAACATTTAGAATAATATGTGGCAAAAAAATGGAAGTGACAACATCATTTAAATTAAAAACAAAAAACAGAAGCAGGACAAAATATGAATTCAAAACCCAGACTCTACCTTTTTTATATACCTATGTTATATAATTGTTATAAATTAAGTACATTATTTACATTTTTATTACCCTACTTATTTGATCTATAAAATTAGAAAAATATTATCATCCTAGAAGGTCTGTTGTGAGAACTATTCAAGTAATAACCTTAGTCATGTCATGTGCTTCAATTCCACTCTGGTGGACAGCATGTATTCTCTGTAGAGAGCCATGGAGAAGTGTAGAAGAAAAATATTATTCTTGATTTTTAAAACTTGGGCATTGATCAATGCTATGTGAAACAAAAATGACTGAATTATGAAACATTAGAGATCCCAGAATACTGGTAATGACAAACAATCCCCATTTTCCTCCAGCCCCTTTTGGAATTTATTGTGAAACTTGATAAAATAGAGGCCAGCTATATCAATACATGGGTATATAAATAATAAACCATATTAAAAATTCAGAGTAAAGTGGTGCCTTAGGCAAGGTGAAATGAAACAATAAGAACATATTGTAAGAATAAGTCCTTAGGAAGGATAAATGCATTATAGCTCAAAGTTAAATAAGGATACAGTAACTTTCAGTATTTGGATTGATAAGTGGAAAAGAGACTAAACATAGTGACATTACAATCCCAACCACAGGTATGGGCTCTGGGTACAGGAATCTGTAAGAATCAAGAAGGCAAATTAAAGACAGTAAAATTCCATTTTTTCCCCTGTTTTGTGTATAATTCATTAAAACTTGTCTTTATTCCCACCAATTGATATACGCAAAGTAGGAGGACTATAATAAAAATCAATCAATATCAAGGAGCTCATTTCTAAAATTATGGAAAGTAGTGGCAGATGAGAGATATCATATGACTAGGAAAATTATTTCCCAATAGAATCTTAGCAGAGTGGGGATGATTTCATACGACTTTTCATCATGATTGTTCAGTCATCAATTGCTACATGGTTTCTTAGTAGCTTAATGTGGATCTTGGCATCTTAAAAATAGAATCATATGAGTAGAGAGGGCATAAAAAATATGTTGCACTTAGGAAATAAGAAACAATTTTACAATAGAGAAAGAAAGGTTTTATCTAGTTTCTACTTTGGAACTCATTCCTTTACAGACAATTATCTACACCTGAAAAAATTATTGCTTATAATTTATTGGGTAAATATTTCTTGAGGCACAAAAGTAAAAATATCTAAGATCTCTCAGTTCATTAAATAAGACAAGTTATTATCATTTTTTATAATCTGAGAATTACTGCCTGATGGTGATGTCTGTGACTTAATAGCAGCTGAAATCTAACAGTGTGTGAAATAACGCTGTTTACAAAATCGAGAAAGTATTATTGGAATTCTTCAACATAAAAGCTTCTATATACATAAAATATTATTTTATCTGGAAAATTTTATCTTTGTACTCAAAGACAAATATTTTATAGCAGAATGCTTTAATCTAATACATAACAGGGTAAATTTAGAAGTTCAAACATGAGAGTCAACCAAAAAAATCAGTAAATGTTGCTATAAAATTTCAATAGCCATCATTGACTATGCCTTTGTGTATATTATTTCCTCTGAATTTACAATATATTTCCAGTTACTGACACAAAAACTGGTAAAATAAAAGTGATAAAGGTAGTTGAATTTGCACATGACACTTCATACTCCCTCAATTTTTTAAAGGAATATTAGTTATATGTAAGCATCTTTCAGGAAAAGCTTTCAAAAATATGTGCTTAATTTAAGCACAGGAAAGATTCTAATAATTGCTAAACATAGACATCTATCCTTTGGGTCTTTTATGAGAAATATTTGCTACCTTCTTTCCTTTTGTTTTACAAGAAGTCTTTTAATTATTAGTTAGATAGTTGGGTCATTTAGTCTTAACTCTACCACAAACATTTTTCTTTTGACATTGGATAAATCATTTTACACTCTTACACTTCTGTTTTTTCAGTTGGTTCATAAGTAAAATGAGGATCTTCTAGAAATCAGTAATTTTTATGTTTTGTCAGATAGTCACAGATTTATGGAGAGACTGTCATGAGTTTATTTTGCAGAGCACCAGATTCTAGTGGTTTTCCTCTGGACTGTGACTACACTCACTTCCTTGACATCCACTCTCATGGCTTTGAATAGTGTATATTTGTTCATATCTCTCACGTTTACATTTCTAGCTCACAGCTTTGTGTAGTTCATAAATCCAGATTCTTACTCCAAGTTCACATATTTAGCTGTCTATTCAACCTCTTCACTACTGAATATATCCACTTCTAATAAGACTTCTCAAACTCAGTATGTCCAAAACCGAAGTCTTAATCTCTACCCACACCACACCTGCATCGTTTTTTTGGTGGGGGGGTAGTTCCGTGGCTGGGAATCGAACCCAGGCCACAGTGTTGAGAGCACCAAAGCCTAGCCACTGCACCACCAGGGAACCCCCTTGCATCATTTTTAATATGCTTTAATAAGCTATCTTATTTCGGTATTTTTAGTTGTATAAGTCAAGAATTTTGGTGTTATTTTTACTTTTCTCCTTTTCTACATCCACACATTAATTTACTATGAATTTTTTTTGTATCTACTTTTGAAATATATTCATAATATGAACTCTCTTCCCATTTCTATTGGGTAATAGCCTGGTATAAATCCCCATTTTGGGTAACTGGGCTTACTTTGACAAGTTCTGTGATGTAAACCCCTTATATTAATAGTTACATTTTCTCTCTCTCTCTCCCTGTCTCTCTCTCTCTCTCTTTTTTTTTTTTTTTTTTTTTTTTTTTTTTTTTTTTTTTTTTTTTTTTTTTTTTTTTTTTTTTTTTTTTTTTTTTTTTTTTTTTTTTTTTTTTTTTTTTTTTTTTTTTTTTTTTTTTGGTAACACAAGTGCCTGACCCAAGCTTTAATTGCCGACCCAGGAATCCACTTCAAAGTGACATCCACTTTCTTCAAAGTTGGTTGTCCAGAATAAACACATTGCTAACCACAGGCTAGATAAAGATCCAGGAGCACTGCCTTTCTGTTCCCGGTCTCCTTTGTTTTTAGAGATCTTGGTTGATTTCTATAATTGACCATGTGGGAAAACACTTTTTTTATCTCTTCCCACACTTTGAAGTCTGCCTCTTCTATTTTAAATTCACCAATTCAGAGTGAGCTCACAAAACCCTAACCCTCCACACCCAACCCCCAAAAAAGCAGAACTCCAGGCCCTCATCATACCTCTCTTTCTTCACCCATGACCTTGCTGTTTGGCCCTAGGTGTGCGGTGTGCTTTCCAGGAACTGTAAGTAGTAAACTGTTTTGTCCCCCTAAAGTTTCCTGATGGCTATTGATAAGGGTGTTTTGTAATCATAATAAGAATTACAAGGTTTAGTTCAGCCATAACACTGGTTATCGATAGGCTGATACCGGTGCAGAACAACCTCTTACTAAGTTTCTTTGCTTCAGCCTACTTTCAATACAGCAACCACTTTGATCCTTTATCTAAGTTAGATAATAACACCCAATGCTTTAACACTTCTAATGGCTCCCCCTTTGCATTCACTGTAAAAGCTGAGTTCCATACAGTGGAAAACAGACACTACATCATTCTCCCTTTTACCTTTGTCATCAATTCCCAGTACTCAGCTCATGAATTGCTTTTTTCTAGACACACTGACCTCCTTGCTTACAGGTTCTAGAGGCCTCTCCTTCTAAGAACATGGATGCCAGATATTCTCTAGTTTAACTCTCTTAGCTTTCTTTATGATTGTGCTCAATACCCCTCTTCTCAATGAACTAACACCTTACTTACAACTACAAACACTCAAGCATAACTATCTCTCATATTTTTGTTTCCATATCTCTAATTTACGTGGCATTTATCACCTTTTGATGGCATTTATCACCTATTAATCATACTAGACAATTTTCTTACCCCACCTACTCTTTCAGATTTCTCTCATTTTTATACATATGAACTCTATAAGGACAGGTGTTAAAATTTTCTTAACAGCTGTATCCCACGTGTGTTGATTAATATGTTATTCATAAAAGTATGTCGAATAAACAAGTCAATTAATGAATGGATAAAGAGGGACATGTTCTATTGGAAGACTGAATCTGGGTCTCTTTATCACCAGGTGTTAGTAACAAAAACTGCAGTGTATATTGTGTCACTGACAAGATTCTAGGTTAGGCCTCAATGTCTTTATTAGGGGCACGAGGCTTTCCATTTCACAGTTACAAATCAGATTTGGAATGCAACTAATGGAACACTTGCTTCCAGTATGGTCAAATAACTTTGATCAAACCAAACTTCTCACAGATAACAAAACTATATGTTGAAAAATAACAACAAAAACAACATCAGCAACAACAAAATAGGCAGAGTTCATGCAGAGTGAGCAAAAGCAAATGGTACTGTAAAGAAGTCAACATTTGAAAGTATTGTTACTGAACTCAAAGGGTTCATTTTGCCTGCAAGCATCAAAACCAATGGAGACACACAAAAATTTGCAGCAAAGAAAGAAGAGCTTTATTTAAGGAAATGCCATCAAGCCCATAGACACAGGTGAGCTAGTGCTTTTAAATCCTGGCTACTGGATATCATTTAGGTTGCAGATTATATAGGGAAAAATCACAAGACACCGTGGGTTAGGTGTTTGAGATCACAATGGAAGCTGATTGGTTGGAGGTGAGGTAAGGGCAATGAATCATCTCTTCAGGTCTTTTTTTTTTCATAGATGAATAAATTTTATTGTAAAGAGGCTAGACAACTTATCCCCAAACATGTATATAATAAGTAGCAAAATTAAGACCCAAACTGAGTTCTAATTGCAAGTGTATCAGGTATTCTATTGTACCTTCCTACTTCTCCTTAAAAGTCAACAAAGGCAGACTAAAAGCATAAACGTGGAGAGAAGGTTTTCCAGGAACTTTTGAACTTCATGAAAACAACAACAACAACAACAACAACAACAACAACAATAATAATAATAATAATAAAACAGCTTTAAAAAAAGTGTTCTTTTTTTTGTCAATTATCAGTAACATTTACTAAGGATCTATTGTAAAGCAGTTATCATGCTAGGGGTGAGGATACAAAAGAAATATACAGGAGTTCCCTGGTGGTGTAGTGGCTTAAGGACTTGGCGCTGTCAACACTGTAGCCTGGGTTCGATTCCAAGCCAGGGAACTACCCACATAAAGAAAAAAAAAATACAATATTACAACCCTCAAGGAGTTCATTTCTAGGGACAGAGACAAAGACTGATATGTAAACAGACAGTCACAGTATAAAATGATTCCTCTTGTAATAGGGTTACATCAAAGGGCTATAGGAGCCAAGCTGTTGAAAGAGTGTCCCTTAACTTGAGGAAGGAGATAAAGGTCAAAGAATTTTCCCAAAAAAGTGAGTCTTAAAGGGTTTTTAACCTGAAGTTTGTTTCATCAGATATCAGTATGGCAACTGCTGTTTTTCTCTGGTTACCATTTGCTTGGAGTATTGTTTTCCATCCTTTCACTGAGTCTGTGTTTGTCCTCATGGCTGAGGTGTGTCTCCTGGAGACAGCATGTGGATGAGTTTTTTAATCCATTCTGCTATTCTGTGTCTTTGTTTTGGTGAGTTCCGTCCATTACCATTTAGAGTGATGATCAATATGTGAAAATTTCCTGTGGCCATTACTTTTTTGTTGTTGTTTTGTTTCATTTTTGTTTCTTTCTTATTGCCCCAACTCTATTCCATTTGTCCTGATGTTTTGTTTCTGGTCAAAGAGACTCCTTCAGTATTTCTTGAAGTGCTGGCCTCATGCTGGCAAATTCCCTCAGCTTCTGTGTGTCTGAGAAGGTCTTTATTCCACCTTCATATCTGAAAGATAATTTTGCTGGATAATTTATTCTTGGCTGGAAGTTTCTCTCTTTTAATATTTTGAATATTGGATTCCACTCCCTCCTGGCTTGTAATCTGATGCCAGCCTGATGGGTTTTCCTCTAAAGGTTATAGTTCTTTTTTCTCAAGATGCCTTGAGAATTGTCTCTTTGTCTTTGATTTTTGACATCTTTAGGACTATGTGTCTTGGAGAAGATCTGCTAGGGTCCAGGTATCTAGGGGACCTATTTTCTTCTTGAATTTGGGGTTCCAGATCTTTCCATAGGTTTGGAAATTTATCATCTACTATTTGTTTGAGTATGTTCTCTGTAGGGTGCTCTGCTCCTTCTTCCACTCCTATTATCCTGATGTTGTTTTGTCTCATGGAGTCAGATAGTTCTTGCAGAGTTCTTTCAATCCTTTTTGTTCTATATTCCCTCTCTTTCTCTTTCTCAGATGTTTCCATGTTCCAATCTTCAATATTACTAATTCTTTCCTCCATCTGGTTGGCCCTGTTTTCCATGGCAGTTATTTCATTTCTCACTTCTTTTATTGTATTATTTATCTTGTTCTTCCTTACAGTTTGAATTTCTTTGTTAAACTGTTCGTTTCATTCACAGATTTCCTTTGTGATATCCTTAACCAGAGCTAAGACTTTTTGATGTATGTTTTCATTTCTCTGAGAGTCTTTAGAACAGCTATTTTATATTCTCTGTCAGTTAGTTCATAAATTTCTAGATCTGTAAAATCCTTTCCTGGAGATTTTTCATCTTTCTGAGAGGCTTTAAATCCTAAGGCATTCATATTGCCTTTTGTGTTCTTCTTCCCTGGCATAAGAGCTTTATTTCCAGCAGGGCCCAGGAGATCACTTTATTTCTCTGATTTGTATTTTTGTGGTGTCTTGCTGTAGAGCAGGCATTAGGTGGTTCTGGGGGCAAGTTTTGGGAGTGAGGGAAGGTGTTTAAACCATATCGCTGGTCTCCAGCAGTGTCTAGAGGCAGGTGCAGTTGTCCGTGGTCTCTCCACTTCCTGCAGTTCCTTGGGGAAGCTGAATAACTTAAATAGCCTTTAGTCTCCCATTTCGATCCAGTCCTCCAAATACCAGGCAGAGTAATCTTGCTTAAGATGCAAACTTTTTCTGTCTTTGACCATGGGTTAGTCTTCCAACATTATTTGATAGGGTGATCCATTTGTCTCCAGTGTTTCATGCCACCAGGGAATCTCCACTTTGGCTTCAGACGCCGTTCTTTAATCGCCACAGGGCCCCCTCGTGCCCATGTTGCAGTACCTTCCAAGATTGTCCCTTCCCTCTCACCCTCTCTTCAGCTCTTGAGGACAGTTCTGAGGTCTTTTCTGGAGTTCCTCCATCTGTATTCACTGCTCTACCTTTGGGCTCAGAAACTGAAACATAACTTAAGATGTTTTTAGTCTACCAGAGGTCTGGACTGTGTGACCAGTGGTCAGGTCCAGGATTCTGTAATTGACTGCCTTGAGGGTTGCTGATAGTTGGGGTAAAGTCTAGGTCTCTGAGCGGCAAACAAAGTCTAACAATTAAGTTCATGAACTTGCTACCATGTGCTTACTTCGGCAGCACTGTATAAAAGACTCAATAAGGTTTTGTAACCTTAGTATACCTTTATTTCATGGCTGTGTTTGTGTCGGAGTGTGGTGGTGTCTTGCTGAGTGGTGTTTATTATTGTTGTGTGTTTTTTATGTGCTGTCACAAGAATGTCAGATTTTGAATTGGAGCAACAAACAAACATTAAAATTCTTGTTCACCTTGGCAAGAGTGGAAGTGAAATCAGGGACATGTTAGTCCAAGTTTATGGGGATAATGCCATGAAGAAAATGGCAGTGTACGAATGGATTAAACATTTTTCTGAGGAGACAGAAAGTGTCTGATGAAGAAAGATAGGACAGCCTGCAAAGAGCAGAACTGATTAAAACATTCCAAAAATAAAAAAATAAATAAATAAAATAAGCATCATAATTGTTGGCTGAATGTTAAGTATCATAGTAGACCAAATAAACATAGATAGAGAAACAGTTAGAAAAATCTTAGCTGAAAATCTTGGCATGAGAAAGGTGTGTGCAAAAATGATACTAAAGGAGCTCACTAGTGAACAGAGGCAAAAGAGAGGTGAAGTTTGCCAAAACCTTTTGGACAGGCAAGATGATGTTTTGAGCTGTGCTATCACTGGTGATGAAACATGGGTGTACCAATATGACCCTGAAACAAAGCATCAAAGTGCACAATGGAAGTCAGCAAATTCTCCACAACCAAAAATGTTCTATTAGTCCAAATCAAGAGTCAAAAAAATGTTGCTAACCTTTTTGATATCAGAGGGATTGTTCATAATGAATTTGTACCAACTGGACAAATAGTCAACCAAGTTTACTATTTGGAAGTGCTGAAAAGTCTGCCTGAGAAAGTTAGACAAAAACTTTAACTTTTCACCAACGACTCAAAGCTCTTGCATTACAACAATGTACTAGCTCACAGGGCACTGTATGTGAGGGAGTTTTTAGCCAGTAAACAAATAATTGTGTTGCAACACCCTCCTTACTCACCAGATCTGGCTCCCAATGACTTTTTTTTTTCACCTGAAAATAAAGAAAATATTGAAAGGAAGACATTTTGATAACATCCAAGAAATCAAAGGTCGTATGACAATAACTCTGATGGCCCTTCCAGAAAAAGAGTTCCAAAATTGCTTTGAAGGGTGGACTAGGTGCTGTAGTCAGTGCATAGCTTCCCAAGGGGAGTACTTCGAAGGTGACCGTAGTGATATTCAGCAATGAGGTATGTAGCACTTTTTCTAGAATGAGTTTGTGAAATTAATTGTCCGACCTCCTATGATTTCAATATATGAAAAAGGTCAAACTATGAAGACAATAGAAAGATCAATGGCTGTGAGGGAGGGAAAAGGGAGAGATAATAGGCATAACACAGAGGATTTTTTCTAGGACAGTGGAAATACTTTGTATATTGTAATAGTGACTGATATATATAATTATACATTTGTTAAAATCCATAAAATGTAAGATTCCAAAGTGAAACCAAAGATAAACTCTAGACTTGGGTTATTATGATATGTCAATGTAGGTTCGTCCTTGCTAAAAATTCTATCATTATGGTGAATGGTGTTGAAAATTGGGTAGGCTATACACCTGAAAAGGTGAGGAGTATATACAAAATCTCTATACTTTCCATTGTGTCATAAACCTAAAACTTCTCTAAAAAATAAACAACAACAAAAAAAGGAAAATGAGAGTTTTTAACTTGATGTATAATCAATTTCATTTAAAAAAAACAGCATTCAATCATTCAGTACACCTTTACAAGGTAGAAGTGAGACAAGTTTCTGCTCAGCATAAGCCTTAATTTTAAGGAGATAAATTATCTTCTATTTATTCAGTATAATTTATTGGTATTGAAGTTAGGAAATCTCTTCTTGTATATCATTCTTTTTTCAAGTTTTAGTTTATAATGCTATTTTAAGTTTTCATATTTTTATTTATTATTAGAGTATTTTAGGCAGTAGATGAGATGGTAATAATAAAAGAGATTGCTAGTCATCAAATTAATCACCAGCAGTACATTTGAATGCAACTGCTTTTTAGAAGTATGAGGGGAGTTTCCTGCTGGTGTAGTGGCTAGGCTTCGGCACTCTCAACGCTGTGCCCTGGGTTTGATTCCCAGCCAGAGAATTACCCCCCCAAAAAAATATGAGTAATTTTAAATAATCTCGTTATTAGTGTGCAGAAATAATTATATAAGATAAAGATGGGCTCTAACTATGTATATTTTCTCTAAAAAATATATCAATCAGAAGATATGTTTGCAGAAGCAAAAGGTTAAAATTAACTACTGTCTTTTCACTGTGATGACAGTTTATACATATATAAATGATTCAATTTTATTAGTTTATCTTTTAAAAAATACTTTTTATTTAAAACATGTTCAAAACATAATTTTTCTTTAATATTTCTTGTGTAGGAAAAGAAAAAGGTAAGAGTTAATATTTGAGTTCTAAAGACAACAATTATTTTGGATGAAATAACTGTAAAGTAGTTATAAGAAATACTGAGATTCTGATGTTTGTCTTTTGACAGCACACTTCAAGAAAATCATATTTTATGATGTAAATATAGTGTTGAGAATTTGTATTTTAAATTATATTATAGGGTTTATAATCACAGCTTCTTGCTTTATGCCTCTAGGCTTCTTCTTTGTCTAATCAGAGGGGAATAAAAGAGGATAAGAGTTAAATTAAATAATTGCAACAATGATGTCCCTGTTTTAAAAAAATTCAGTGTTTCTCTTTTGATGATAAGTCAGTACCTAGAGTAAATCTTACTATACTCACTAAATATTTTCTTGCTAAGGAGTGTAGTAGAGTTTGTGTTAAATCTCATTTTAGAAAAAGTTTCCTACACTTCTTATATTGGTAGTATTTTGAAAGAATAAGCTCTATCCCATCAATGTCCACAACATTGGGAGGGAAATAAAGCATAAGAAAAGCAATTCAGTACTTAGCAAAGAGGGTGAAAACTGCTGGCAGTGTAATTGTACTTTTCAGAGGCACAATATTACTGCCCAAGAAGCATCAGTTCCACTTGGCAAGTGTTCTGTCTTGTAGGTAAAAGTAGTGTCAGCATTCACATAAATGACAGTGTTCTGGGTATTATATTCTAAACACCAAATCAGGGTCAAAGCCCAAAATATGTCAATCATCTGTTAGTGATGTTTGTAACATACTCACAGAATACAAAGCTTTTCATGGCTTTTTTTTTCTTAGAAATATAGCAAAAATATAAATACCACAATGACCTGTCACAATTTTAAATGAACCCTCAAGTATAAAGGAACGGTTCTGTTCTGGGAATTGGTAAGAACTATAGTTGTTAAGAAAACAAAGGAAGAATCATCAAAAATTGCACAGAAAGAATGAACAAGAAAACAACAAAACTGAAGGCATACTAGATCCAAGTAACCAGGTAGTTTTATACCTTCGACTAACAGTGTGTATTAAAATAATATAAATTTTCTTGTATAGAAATTAAGTACTCTGTATTCTTACTTACAGGATATTAAACTTTGCTTTCTTAATTACTTATCACAATCTTGAGAAATTGCTCTGTGTGGACATCTCAAATACCTGAGTTGACTGAAGAAGCATCTTATGAAGCCCTAAACCCACGACCACAGCCATTTGCAGCAAAAACTATACTCCATACAATCTCTGTTTCTATTTTCTCTATTTTCTCTTTGAAAAGATACTACAACTCACACTTACAATTCTCTTAGTTTTACCATTTTACTGCTATTTCCTGCTTTTATTCTTGTTCCCCCCAAATTTAATAACATCTCTTGAACATATTTATTTCTTGTATATGGCAAATTGTTAAAACTGGGATACTGTGCTTTTATAAATAATGTAAATTTATGGTAATTCTGGGTACTATTTTAGAGAAAAATATTGAAGAGACTTAGAGAAAAGAAATTCTTTCTTTCTTGATTTTATTCTCCAGACAGGAAAGTTTTCTATTATGAACAGAATAGTAGGAGATAGAAATACTCTTATCATGCACGTTGTACAAAAATAAAATGACAAGCAACTAGCAAAGTCCATTTTCAGTTAATATAAGAAAAGAAGGTATCCACAGATGAAAAACAAAGGTATATAAGTTTCTCAAAGCAGCTAATATCAGTACAGAGATGACTCAGGTTGAAACATGGCAGAAAGTAGTGTGAAGATGGTATGATTATACAGAAAATGAGCCAGCAGGAGGTATCTGAAAATGCCAGCAAAAAATTTGTGTGTAAACTTAAACATTTAGTTGACAATACACCTTACTAGAGCTGACTAAATGAAGAAATAGAAAATCTGTCTAGCCCAATATGTCTTGAAAAAATTGAATCCATTATTAAAACTTTTGCCAAAGAAAATCTTAGCATCAGGTATCTCACTGGCAAATTCTTCCAAAATTTAAAGAGGAAATAAAAGATTTTCCATATATACCCCTGAGAGCTAAAAGGAGGGTTGCCAATGTTCTTTGAGGGAGACAATATAAAAAGTACATTCTGATTCCTATATTAAAGAGGTAAAAAATGGATAGGCCTGTTAACAACGCCCTTCAAGACTACACTTTCTTTCAGTTTTCCCAGCAAATGATTTATAGCCCAAACCTAGCCCTGACTGCCCATGAATTAAATTGAAAATTAATTATTCTATTTCTTATTGGTTTGTTACTGACATATTTTCTTCCATCAATACCATCAAAACCTAACAAATTGAGACTTGTATCAGGAAAAAAAATTAATGCCGGTTTAGGGTACCATCATTGCTGGATATTTTAAACATATCTTGGATCTTGTCAGGGTCTATATTTTGACTATATAATGTCATTTAGAAAACTAAACCAAAAGGAAGAAAAGTGGAATAGAGATTGTAAAAAAGGCAGATTCGGCTAACAATGTATTATGAAATGAGTTCATTTACAGTTCAGGTATCTGGTATTAAGCTACAGTAGATAGGGGAACGTTTTTAAAAAGATAGATATTAGAAGGGTTGAGCATCACATATAAGGTTTTACATATCATACCTAAACATAGCAAGAGTGAATTGCTAATGCAGGGAACACGCCCTAGATTTCTGATGGCAAAATAGGACAGGGCTCCTCTGCTTTCTCCCTTGTATATTTAAATGCTTTGTAGAAAATATTGGGGACTTATTCCTCTGATTAAGTTCACCAACTGTTAGTTATAAAATACAAATAATTTTGATGTGGTTTAACTTGTATGTATATGTGTATTATATAAATTGTGAATATGCACCTGGACATTTAAATTGATTTCAAAAATAAACAAACCTAGGTGACTAGAATCCTAATCACATACAAATGATTATCTCAGAAGCTCTCCCCATTTTCTTTCCTTTTAACACATTCGTTTCGGGGTGTTTGCAGCCAAATCTGATGCTGGGACTGGGGCGACTGTGTGGCGTTTGGCTAAGTTACACAGGGTGCAAAAACACCTCTTATAACTTTTTAATGAACTAATATTTTTCAAAAAGTTGTTGAGGAGAGCGATTACTTTTTTAATAATTTATACTTCTCAACTTGTGATTATTAGTGGGTCTTAACTTTTGATTGTATTATATAAACTTAAAAATTTGACATTTTAGTCAAGTGTCCTATTTTATTGCACATTAACATAAGGTATAACCATTTCCATTTCATTTTATGATAAAATAAAGTTTATATACAATTCTAATAACCAGAGTTAGCTGTTGTCTTTGCTTACATTATGGACAAAAGCCCAAGAATGGAACTCATATCTCCTGTTTGAAAGTTTCTGTGTTGATAATTACAGAATAAAGCATAAAGTCATAAATATATGCAATCATACTTCCTCCAGAAGTATCTGTTATGACATCCCTAAAGTGAAATAGAGTAATTTATAGCTTTTTATTCATTTTTTTAAAGACAGAATTGTGGGAAATCTAAGAACTCATACACGAGTACGCGCCATGCAGGCCCTAACAGAGGACATGGAAGGCATACGTGAATCATCGCAGCCAACGTGTTACTACCCTCTCCACAAGTTAACTGCCATTTTGACTTCAGGTACCATAGGTTTTGCCTATTTTTGAAAATTGTATAAATGGAATCATACAGCATGTAGTATTTTGTGCTTGGCTTCCTTTGTTCAATAGTATGTTTGTGAAGTACATTCCAGTTGATTATTATAATTTTGCTTCAAATATTGTCATTGCTTTGAGGTGAAGTAGTATATGGCATGTGAAAGAAGAGCCAGATATGATGAGATTCAGAAAGTTTTCAGCTTTGGGATGTGCTTTGAAACTGTGACATAGTTTCTGCATGTTCACCAGTCATTGGAACTGAAACAAACTTGTATAATCTAAGGTAGAAGCAAAGTGAACTGGTAAAAGGTGCATATTTTTTCAGTTACATGATAAGATTCATATTCTAAGCCAGAGATAAGCTAAACTTTACTCAGCACTGCCTGCTTCTCCCATTTCTCTCAAAAGACTCTCTAATATGATCCATATACCTGTAATGTCATAGTGAAACTAGTTTGGGAGAAACTAGTTTTTACTGTTTAAATACACTGTTTCCCCATTAAGTTAACAAAGAAAACTTTTTTCTTCAGTGTGAAACAAAATAAAATAAATAAGGCCTGCTTTAAAAGAAAAGAAAAAGAATAACATTACATAATTTCAGATATTTAAATGTATATTATTTACATCCTAAGTTTTATTCTTGTATGTAAAAGGGAATCTTTATGTATTCTGGATGATTGACATAAAGTTGCCACTATAAACACCTCTCTCCTGACAAACAACTTCTTAGAGAAGGGAAATAACTATGTTCTCCTAATGCTCCAAGGGGGAAGGGCAATTGGATGAATTTCAGTGTGTTGGCAATAGAAATTACAGAAAAGGCAGAGATACTGGAATTTCATCACACTATCATAGACCCACAATTAAATTCAAATGGCAAAGACTTGTACATCAGAAATAAAAGAAAATAATTCATTGAATTGAAGTGTAAGGTTTCTTCTTGATTTTTAAAAGTTAAGTATGTAATGCTATATCTTTATTTAGGAAAGACATTATATATACAATAAAGATTTCCAATATAGGAATATATAATCACTAAATTTGGGGAACATATAATAGTGTAAAAAAAAGTCATACTTAATCATTCTGTGAAACTCAGAAAATTTAAAAAATCTTAAAATAATCATCCTCATCCCTAAATGAGTATTTTTCTTACCTATTATAGGAGTCTATAATCAGATTTTTTTTAACATCCTCAAGATGTTTTCATCATTCTTAGAAATAAGTAAAGGTAGCTTTTGAATTCAGAATAGTGAAGCTGAAAGAGGACATCAGAGAAAGAACACATACATTTGGAAAAATTTTGGTCAACTCAGTTATTAAGAAATTTGGCAATAAGTTTTTAAGATGATGGAAATGAGAACACTTTGAATTATAAATCCTTTGGGCTAAGTACAGAAAGTCCAAGATGCTGCTGAAAAGAAGTTTTCAAGAAAAGTCCATAATTAGAACAACAGTTTCACAACTATATTTTGGTACTATTTATATGAATGCAATTGAATATGACAGTGACTGCCAAACAGGACAATTAATGAGGCAAAAAAAAAAATGTCAAAAAACAAAACTCTGAGGCTTAATGAAAAAAGGTGAAAAGAAAATTGTTACACATTTTTTACAGTATTTATTCTCAACATACACCATTTTTAATAGGATATTAACAGAGTTTATAAATATTTGGGGCATCAGCCTACATTACCTTATCTTATGATAGAGTCATATAATTGAAAAATACTATCTGTAGGTGGCAGAATTTATTCCTTATCTTCATTTTTCTCAATGGTTAGATAAGAAAAACAGTAACGTGAACACTAAAAATTTGATAGAGCTTCCAATTAAGAATAACTTATACAGTTGCCTTTGTTCTTTCACATTAAGCATTCAATAAAATTAAGCACACATCCCAGGTTATATCAGCATTTGTTAATTATAATTTCAGGAACTCATTGTTGACAATAATAAATTATGTTAGGAAATTAGTACTTACTTTATATACCTTAAGAATACCATTAATATTAGCACTGTTTGGGTTAAATATTGATAGCTCTATTTAAAAAGAAAAATAAATACCAAGAGATAGCTAGACTTGAATTTAAAATGAATTTTTCATTATTGAGCTCATGATGATTTAATAGTATTTTAGAGTAAATATGATTATTCTAATCTCTTGTCAATAGTCAATTACATTTCTTACTACTGCTGATGTTAGTTATGAAAAACAGACATATGAGGGGTATCTGAAAAAAAATCCAGCCATAAATGCCTTTATTTTTCATATTATGTGGCTGGATACTTTCTGGACAGCCCTCAAACATATTCTATAATGATCAGATAATAGGGATTTGTGCATTAATTTTAGCTGGAAAAAAACATATTTTTAAGGGGAGCTGCATAGGCTTAGTTGTGTTTGATATATATAACTGTATCATAGAGTTTAGATAGTTTTGTTATAAATCTTTGTGACACATAAAGAACTTACATAAAATTACCTCCAATACTCAAGAATATTTTTGAAAATTACATAAATTAGAAATTATTCAATGTTCAGTAAGTCTCCATTAGATAATGTATTGTTTCACACTATACAAATTGAAAGCACTTCTGGTTCATCTGATATAATCTGAGAACTGTATTCCTTTGTTTAAGTTTATATTTAACAAAATTAAAAACCATGATTAATGATTATTAAATATTACTAACTGGAAACAAACTAAAATATATTCACTGATTTCAAAAGCAAAAATCCCAAAGAACACATAGATTTAATAATTTATTTTTACTGCATAACAATTTTCATGAGAGCAATATGGAGAACTATGAAGTTAGTAAAATAAAATTGGAAAAGTCATGCTAAAGTTTAATTGAATTTGAGAAATGCTAGCCTCTGACAGGGACACTTGTTATACTTACAATGGTAATGAATTAAAATAATCATTTGTAGAATAAAAAGCTCCAGCATGTCTTGATAAAGAAAAGATTATTAAAATTATATTTTCTTAATACTTGCTCTTATAACCATTCAATCAGTATAATATTTAATTATTAAAGAGCTTTTTTGTAAAGCAGTAACCAAGTTAGAAAAAAATCCTTTTTATATTCTGAAATGTAGTTTTAGAGAAAAAAGGATGCATACTGACTAAGGTTTTGAAGACAAAGTATATCTTTTCCATTCCCAACATTTTGGGAAATTGAAATGAAATAATTTTTTAAAGTAATTTAACTATTTGAGATACTTAGTTCAAAGTACACATGAGGAATGTGAACAACTTTCAATACCAATTCAGAATTTTATAAAGAATTTAGATTTTTATGCAGTAACCACATAAATAAAAACTAATTGTTAGTGTTAGAGATAATAAAACCATCATAAATATTATTTTCAATTATTTTTTATATCATGTTTAATATTCCTTGAGAAAATTAAAATATTTTCTACCACAAGAAGTCAAACCTTAGTTGGTCCTTAAATTATCATAAATATGTTAAAATGACACAGTAAGTTTGTTCATAAACTTTGATCAAAGTAGCTCTGAAGTCAATTCCCAACCATATATTAATAAAATAAATGAAAGGAATTCATTATAAGTTTTCTCTTTCATTTAAAAAGTCCTTTTAGAGTGTAGTTTTACCATCAATACACAAATGAATATTTAAGGAATGTAAAAATTTAAATATGACTAAGTTGAAGAGTAACTTTATTCTTAATATGCCCAAACTAGGTACTCAAATGTCCCTCAACTAGTGAAGGGTAAACAAAATAAGGCACGCTATATGAGGGAATGCTACTTGAATTACCAAAAGGGACAAACTATTGATACATGCAAAAACATGGATGAATCCTAAATGCATGTTTCTAATGAAAGGACAGCTGAAGATTCATGTGTGATTCCATTGATATGACACTCTAGGAAAGGCAAAGCTAGGAAGAAAACTAGGTCAGTGATTGTGAAGTGAGAGTACAGTCATCAATAGAAAGGTAGTATAGGGAATTTTAGGGTAAACCTACTATTCTGAAGCACACACAACTATGCATACTCAGGGCTCTATGACTCTATTCATTTGTCAAAACTAACAGAAGAATATACCACAAAAATTATTTACTTTATGCTAATTTTTAAAAAATTACTAAGATATGGAGGAAAAACAGAATATAGACTGTGGCAAATTAATCTAATTGCTTTTCAATAAATAAAAATTTAAACTATAGAATATAAAAAAAGAAACTGAGCTATGCAACTAGAGAAAATGATATTTTAACTGGATACTGTAAAGTTAAAGACAAAAAGAACTACATAAAATCTTTGTACTTCAACTGAAACTTTGTTTCCAACAAGTATGGTTTAGGAATTTTGAAACTATCTGTAAAATAGGGTAAACAATATAAATGAATGCAATATATATAAAGATAGGTTTCTTACTGGAGGAAGAAGTCACAAATAAGAAAAAAATGAACATGGAATGCTGAATCTGTGGTAGAAGTGTCAATACAGACTCATACATATATTATTAAAATATAGGTACTGATAGAGAAATAAATATAAACAAATGTGAGTGTTTGCAATAATGTATGAGCTAATACATGCATGAGTACGTATATTTCTTAGTGCTATCCACTAAGAAAGGTGAGAATCAGTGACACTGCAATAGCAATGAACAGAGTTCTCAAATCTCAGTTTCTAAATGCCACACTGCAATAAAAGGGTTCCAGAACAATATATACGGAACTTGGAAACGTTTTTGGTTTTAGAAAGTGAAAAAAGTGCTAAAAAAAAAGAGGAAGGGGATAAGTTGATGAAGGTATGCTGAAATAGCACAGGTATTAAATTAAATGTCAATTATATGAGGTATGTAAAAAAATATGGTGAATGTTTAAACAAAAAAATATTACTGTAAAAGACACATTGCCATTAATCCCCCTCAAAATACTTCCCCTCACTTTGATCACACTTATCCCATCATTCTTGCCACTTTCTGAAGCAGTTTATTGATTCAAAATGTTTCTCTTTCATGGTCATTTTGACTTTGGGGAAGAGCCAGAACTTGCATGGCGTTAAATCCCATGAATAAGGTGGATGAGGACACACGACAATGTTTTTATTTAACAGAAATTGCCATATCAGAAGCGATGCGTGACCTTAACCAATTCAGATGTATTCTGATGATTAAATGCAGAAGGAATGAGGGATACTGAAAATCACCATTAGAACACTATCAATGTGTGCTAAATGTGTGAGTGAAATTGTAAACAGAGACAGGATATTTGTATAGTCTCAAAGTATCTCCTCAAAACATTTAGAAATTACAAAGGGAAAAATAGTAACTGAACATTGGGAAAAACCTAGTAGATGCCCCTTTACTGAAGTGATCATAGTTAATGCTGACAGAGTGGGCAGAAGGTGGTATGAGCAGGAAGGGAGGGGTTGTCCTGGTCCATTATCAGTTGCCTTTGAAGTAAAAAGATAAAGAGAAGACATGTGGGAAAGGGAACTTGTCTGTAAGCAGGCCTATTAACTGGTGCCCTGAATCTAGAAGTAAGCCCTGGACTGTTATCAGCTATTCTGAAATAGCAAGGAAAAAAAGTCCCACCTATTCAACCATAGGCCCTCCTTCCCAAAATCATATTATGTAGCTGTGGCCCTTTTTAGAAGGGTCTTGCAGGGGGAGAAAGTGGAAGGAGATTTCACCCAGAGATAAAAAATTTCCTAAACAATGGAAGCAGGGGCTGCTTTCCACTCTTGGGTCAGCCTGCTCCACCATCTCGAAGTGTACTTTAACTTTTAACTTTTCTATAATAAACTCTAACTTTTCTATGTTTTCACAAACTGTCTCCTGACTGAATTATTTTCTTCAAGAGACAAAGAACTGAGGGAAAATTGTTTCATGGTAACAGCCCTTTTAGCCAAGTGGTCACAGTTTATACTACCAGTAATGAAGGTGGATATCATCACAGCTACTAGCATGAAACATTGAGATGCCTCTCTAGTATCCTTCCCAGCAATGCATAACCTCACTCTAATCATGAAAAGACAAAATTCAAACACAAAGTGAGATATATTCTATAATATAAAATATCTCATCAGTTACCCTGAAAAGAATCAAGATACTGAAAAAATAAAGATAGTTATAGGTTGGAATTAGCTAAGAAGAAATGCCAAAGAAATGTACTATAATATACTGGATTGGATCCTAGAACAGAAAGAAACCTTAGTAGATAAACTTTTAAAATCCACATAGTTTCTGTACTTTAATTAATATTACTGCACCAAAGTCAATTCTTTAGTTATAATAAGTATTCTATTATATAAAATGCTAACATAAGGGAAAGCTAGATGAAGAATATTTGTATAGAAAATTTCTACACTTTTTTGTAACTCTTCTATAAATCTAAAAGTAGATAAAAAAATTTAAAATGGCTACTCATGAACATAAATGTATGTGTTTTGTTTGACATATAAACTACAATTTAATTTGACAAAAATATTTTGTATTTTACTTCTAATTTGAGCTCTACCATTCCTGAACAAAATTTTTAAAAGGTCCAGAATAAATTGGAATAGAAAATAATCCCTTTCCACTGTAGTTACAGTCTTTGTTAGGATAATATATTACTCTGTCTCCCTTTCCTTTCTCATTGATAATGTTGTCATGAACAGAGGTTCATCTGAAGTCTAATATGTCAAATTTTCCAAATGGTTCACATTTAAAATATTAAAGATTGATGATTGTGCTTCTTTGGCCTCCTTATTCAGGATGATATTGGATGATATTTGCATTCCAGTTGATTACATTCAACAAAAGTTGACATTTTCAAAGGAATAGAAAATTTTAAAATAACTTGAATACTAGTTGTGGCTATTGTCAAAATATGTTATGCAATCTCTTTGGTTTCCTTATAATTTGGGGAGACTGGAGGTTTAACAACATGCTTATAAATATTAAAATATTTAGTAGTTTTATTGAAAACTTAGACAATATTTGGATCTCAGATATGAGTATGTGATGCTTCTATTCTTATATACATGTTAGGCAATTTACTCATTACAAGTTATTAAAGTGGTTTGACTGGATACCATCTGCAGTATATACTGGCATGGTTGGAGCCAAAGTAATCGCTTAGTCATAGAATTTGTATTTTACCAACTTTTTATATATTTGTTAGAAAAGGATACATGAATACTGACAATGTTTATAAAAAGCTCAGTTGCAATGAATCATATTTAGAGAAAAACATTTTGTAGTGCCTAGGGCTCATTTTGTATCACAAATATTCTATACTAGATCCCAGAATCAACTCCACTGAGAAGCAAACTGAAATATATTTTTTAAAACTTAGACTTTGTTTTTTAGAGCAGTTTTAGGTTCACAGAAGAATTGAGGAGAGAGTGCAACAATTTTCTATATACCCACTGCCCCACACATAAGCAGCTTCCCACATTACCAACATCCCCACCAGAGGGGTACATTTGTTACCAAGGATAACCTATACTGACACATCGTCATCCAAAGTCCAGTTTACATTATGGTTCACTCTTGATGGGTGTAGACAAATATATGAGGGCTATCTGGAAAGTATCATACCACATAATATGAAAAAATAGAGGCATTTGTGGCTGGATTTTTTCTGTCAGCCCTCATATACTATGTATTCATTGTTATGGGTTTAGACAAATATATGCTATGTATTCATTGTTATGATATCATACAGAGTATTGTCACTGTCCTGTAAATCCTCTGTGCTCTGCCTACTCATCCCTTTCTCCACACAGCCCCTGGCTACGACTGATCTTTTTACTGTCTTCATAATTCTTCCTTTCCTAGAATATCATATAGTTGGAATCTTACAGTATTTACTTTTTCATGTTAGCTTCTTTCACTTAGCAATATGTATTCACATTTCCTGTATGCGTTTTCATGGCTTGATAGTCTATTTCTTTTTAGTGCTGAATAATATTCTATTGTCTGGAATAATATTCCTCAGTTTATTTATCCATTTACCTACTGTATGATATCTTGATTGCTTCCAATAACAGCAGTTATGAAAAGCTGCTATAAACATTCATGTGTAAGTTTTTGTGTGGTAATAAGTTTTCAACTCCTTTGAGTCAATACCAAGAAGAATGATAGTAGGATATTACAATCAGAGCATGTTTAATTTTGTAAGAAACTGTGTAACTGTCTTCCTGATCTTATTTAAACTATTACCAGTATTTAAAATAGTGATCACTCCTTTGAATTGAAACATTTCTTCAATAGATTTCTAAGACACCACATGTTGTGGCTACACTACTCTTTGCTATCCTCCCTTTAATGGTGGAATGTTTTAGGGCTCAATACCTGAGCATCTTTTCCACCTACACACTCTTTCTGATTTTACTCTCTAGACCTTGGCTTTACATGAAGGTTAGATGCTGATATCCAGACTCAATCTCTTTGAACAATCTCCTTGAAAGCTTTCATTTGGAAGTTTAGTAAGCATCTCTAATAGATTCAATAGCTGGACACATATGCTCCACCTGAGATCTTCTCCAATGCCACAATGTCAACTCCACCTACTGTTACTAAGACTAATAATGTTGGCATCATTCTTGTCAATTTTGACTCTCCCATCCAATCCATCATCAAATAAAATTGTTTTGTTTTAAAAACATAGCCAGACTTAAAAATTTTCTCATCACATCTACTAATATAACTCAAGTTTATGCCATCTTAATGCTTCACCTGATTAGTGCTATACCTCTTAGTTATCTTGTTTTTTACCTTCATCCATCTTCCTTTCATTATCAGAAGGGTAGCACCAGGTTGAACTTATAAACTATAAATCAGATCATGCCTAAACTCTGTTCAAAACTCTCTATTTCTGCTCATCTCACTCAGAGTAAAACCCACTATCCTTACAATGATGTTCACAGCACCACAGGGTTAAGCTTTCTGTCCTAATCATTACCATCCTCACTTATGTGCTATCCACTAAAATATTTCTGCTTTTTTTTGTTGTTCTCTTGATCCCCAAATATACACCCACATAGGAGTTCTGCCCTTATTCCCTCAGAATGGTGGATGATTTTTTCATCACTTCCATCTAGTCTTTCTGTAGATATCATCACTTTAATGAATGATTTTATAAAAGCTCTATTTAAATTTATGCACCATTACCCTAGCCCGTTACACCTTTACTTCTTTACATAGCAACTATGACCTTCTGATGCACTGTTACTTAGTTATTTTTTTGTCTGTATATTGAAAACCTATACACATATTATAGATTGTTTTACTTACTTGTTCTTTGCTATATGTCCACATATAGTTTAGTTCCTGGAATTGTATAGGTTCTCAGTATTTTTCTTTGTAATAAATACATATTTGATATTTGAGGAATCACACATAATAATTTTCTCTTATTTTAAAAATTTGTAAAGGCTTTGTTTTAGTTTTGGGGGGGATAATTTTTCATGTAATGTAAATCTGAGTTTTGCTTAATACTTTAAAAAATTTGCCTTAACTGTTTATTAATAGTTATTAATTGTGTTAAGTAATACTCTGGCCAGAAAAAGAGTGACCCACAGCAACCAGCAGTGGAAAAGAAAGAACATCACTGTCTTCCCAGGTAGTACACCTCATCTCAATTTCAGCAATTCTTCCTTCAAGCTAAATGGATCAGCCAGAATGAGTTTTGAATGATTCCAATTAATGTCCTGTTCTCCACAGGTTATCTTTCTAAAATCAATTGACATTTAATCTCTTTTCTCTCTTATCATCATTTTTAGGACTTTTCTGAAAATTTATATATAAATAACATTGTTGCTTCAATGTAATACTACCTGTTTTTCTGCAATTTAAAATTTTATCTACATTTGGCTCTTCTTCTTCCTACAGTTGAAAACATTTACCTGAGAGTCTAAACACCATAGCAGGGGTTCTCAACAGGGACAGAAATGATTTTGCCACCTAGGGGAAATTTGGCAATATGTGGAGAATTTTTTGGTTGTCACAACTGGTGTATGTTATTGTCATTTATTAAGTTGAAGTCAGGGATGCTGCTGGACATCTTTAGTACATCAGATGGCCTTCTACAACAAAGAATTTTTGTCTCAAAATGTCAGTAGTAACAAGGTTGAAAATTCCTATACAATAAGCATCTAAAAATATGGAAACCTTCAAAATTAATTTCAGTGATCATCTGAACTTATTAAAATACATGTCATTCAATAATTAAAGAATTCACTGAGCTAAAAAGGTATATATTTATAATGCTATACTGTTCTAAGTCAAATATTTTGGAAAGAATAGAACAAATTGTAAAGAAGTTCAGTGAAATCATGCTGCTCTTAGAAGAAATTCTATTTTGGTTCAGTCATTTTATATTATTTATTAGAAAAGAACAGTTTTAAAATAATAAAATTGGGGGGGTTCCCTGGTGGTGGAGTGGCTAGGCTTCAGTGTTCTCAATGCCATGGCCTGAGTTTGGTTCCCAACTAGGGAGCTACCCCCACAAAAAAATTACAATTGCTCAAATATATTTATTTTATTATAAAATACTTCAGTTGAACATTGTGCTCTTTTAAAATTTTTTGGGACACAATGGCAGCTGAGAAATTCATGCATTGCAAGTAAACACCTGAAGGTTGGAGAGAAGGGAGCAAGCGGGAGAGAGGGGAGGGAGCAGAGACACATTGCAACAGGACCAGATCTCTGCTGAGTATCCGGGAACAGCACAGTGCATGGGAGGGGGAAGGCCAAGAGGCGACAAGAGTAAAAGCCAACAGAGTGGCAAAACGGTGGGAGACGGTGGGGTAGCTCAGTTTTGGAGTAGCATGTTGGGGATGGAGCTTGGGAGCCAGCTTCTGGAACTTTTGAGTGGTAGGAGGACTGAGCAAGGACTCTGAATCCCAGAGACAACACCTCCCCAGCGCGGACGTGCATGGCTCCTACACAGGACTGCGGTTCCTGTTCCCGGCCCACTGTGGAGGCGAGCCAGCTGCCTTCATACTGCCAGAGGTCAGGCCCACAGTTTTGGACTTTTTGTGCATGCACCTGCTCAAGTGGCCCTGGGTCTTACAAGAAAAGCGAGTCCGCAGACTCTGCTCCAGTGGCTGGTTGCTGGAGCAGGCCAAGGAAGAAAGGCGGATTTGATAGCCAACCATCAAGAACAGCCTCAGCCCGCATCACCCAGTTTCCCTAGCATAGGGCAGGATGTGGAGCTGCCCCAGAGTGCCTTTTGTTGGCCTCTCATCTCTCCTACAGCCTCCCCAACCAAGTAACTAACTGCAGGAAGTGGAGGGACTCTGGATAGATGCGCACCACCTCCAAATGTAGCAGGAGACCAGAAATAAGAAATAAACAACTCCCCTCTCTCCCAAACTTGACTCCCAGTGCCACCTAGTATCCACCCTACAGCAAAACACCAGAAAAGTCCTAATCTGGGCTCCTAGGCTCTGCTGAGCATAATGCCCTCATGTCAAAGAGGAAGGACCCAGCAGACAGGATGAATTCCTTAAAAACTAAAACTGCTCAGAAAGCACATGAAAGTTATCCAGAAGACAGCTTCTTAGACCTAGAAGTTTCTGAACTAAGCGACAGAGAATTTAAAGCAGCCATTCTAAACTCTCTGAAAGAAATGAAAACATACTGGCAGAACACCATAGCTGAGATGAATGACATAAAAAAGGAGAAGAATGACATAAAAAAGGAACTCTGAACAAAAGGAACAATTTAACAAAGAAATTCAAAACATAAGAAAGATAGAGAGGGAAATGTGAGAGATAAATGATACAATAAAAGAAGTGAGAAATGAAACAACTGCCATAGGAAACAGGGCCAACCTGATGGAGGAAAGAATTAGTGATATCGAAGATCAGAACAAGGAAACATCTCAGAAAGAGGAAGAGAGAAAATACAGAACCAAAAGGATTGAAAGAACTCTGCAAGAACTATCTGACTCCATGAGACAAAACAATATCGGGACAATAGGATTAGAAGAAGGAGCAGAACACTCTACAGAGAGCATACTCAACAAATAGTAAATGAGAACTTTCCAAACCTATGGAAAGATCTGGAACCCCAAGTTCAAGAAGAAAACAGGTCCCCTAGATACCTGGACCCTAACAGATCTTCTCTAAGATACATGGTACTAAAGATGTCCAAAACTAAAGACAAAGAGACAATTCTCAAGGCAGCCAGAAATAAAAAACAAACTATAACTTTTAGAGGAAAATCCATCAGGCTGGCATCAGATTTCTGAGCAGAAACTCTGCAAGCCAGGAGGAAGTGGAATCCAATATTCAAACATTAAAAGAGAGAAACTTATAGCCAAGAATAAAATATCCAGCAAAATTATCTTTCAGATATGAAGGTGGAATAAAGACCTTCTCAGACACACAGAAGCAAGGAAATTTGCCAGCACAAGGCCAGCACTTCAAGAAATACTGAAGGAGGCTCTTCGACCTGAAACAAAATATCATGAAAAATAGAACAAAGTTGGGGCAACAAGAAAGAAACAAAAATAAAACAAAAACAAACAAAGAAATAAGTAATGGCCACAGGAAATCCTCACATATCGATAATCACTCTAAGTGTTAATGGACTGAACTCACCAGTAAAAAGACACAGAGTAGCAGACTGGATTAAAAGCATAACCCATCCATACACACTCTCCAAGAGACACACCTCAGCCATAAGGACAAACACAGACTCAGAGTGAAAGAATGAGAAACAATACTCCAAGCAAATGGTAACCAGAGAAAAGCAGGAGTGGCCATAGTGATATCTGATGAAATAAACTTCAGTTAAAAAAGATAGTAAAAGACAGAGATGGACATTACATAATGATAAAAGGCACAATGCAACAACAAGAAGATTTAACACTAATTAATATATATGCTTCCAACCAGGATGCACCAAAATATACAAAGAAACTACTAACAGATATGAAAGGAGAAACTGGCAAAAGGACAATCATTGTGGGAGACTTAAATACCCCACTAACAGCCATGGACAGATCATCCAAACAGAAAATAAATAAGGAAATATCAGCTCTAAATGACACATTACAGCAATTGGACACAATTAACATTTAAAGGACACTTCATACAGCAAAAAGAGACTATACCTTCTTTTCTAGTGCACATGGAACATTCTCAAGGATAGACCACATGGTGGAACACAAAAGTAGCCTCAGCAAATTCAAGAAGATCGAAATCATACTAAGTGTATTCTCAGACCACAAAGCTTAGAAATTGGAAATCAACTTTAAAAGGAAAGCAGAAAAAACCACATATACATGGAGATTAACATCTTATTTAAAAAGGACTGGATAAAAGAACAAATAAAAGATGAGATTAAAAAATATATAGAAACTAATGACAATGAAAATTCAACATATCAGAATTATTGAGAGACAGCGAAATCAGTAATTAGAGGAAAATTTATATCACTACAGGCCTATCTTAAGAAACAAGAAAAATCACAAGTAAAGACCTTAGCATCCCATCTTAAAGAACTAGAAAAGGAAGAGCAGACAAAACCAAAAGGCAGCAGAAGGAAAGAAACAAGAAAAATTAAAGCAAAGCTAAACCAATTAGAGAACAGAAGGACAATAGAAAAAATTAATATTACGAAGAACTGGTTCTTTGAGAAACTCAACAAAATTGACAAATTCCTGGCTAGACTAGTCAAAGGATGAAGGGAAAGGACACAACTATCCAAAATTAGAAATGGAAGAGGAGAAATTACCACTTATACCACAGAAATACAAAGGATTATAAGAAAATATTATGAAGGACTTTATGCCACTAAATTTAACAACCTAGAAGAAATGGACAAGTTTCTAGAAACTTATAGCTTACCTAGACTGAACCAAGAAGAACTGGATAATCTAAATAGACCAATCAACAGCAAAGAGATTGAAATGACTATCCATAATCTCCCTAAAGGCAAAAGCCCTGGACCAGATGGTTTCACCAATGAGTTCTACCAAGCATTCAAAGAATTAACACCTATCCTCCTCAGACTCTTTCAAAAAATTGAAGAGGAAGCAATACTTTCTAACTCATTCTATGAGACCAAATTATCCTAATACCAAAACCTGGCAAAGACAACACAAAAATCAAACAAACTATAGATCAATATCTCTGATGAACACAGATGCAAAAATCCTAAACAAAATATTAGCAAATAGAATACAACAATGCATCAAAAAGATCATACATCATGATCAAGTGAGATTCATCCTGGGAGCATAAGGATGGTTCAACATATGAAAATCAATCAATGTGATACACCACATAAAGAAAATAAAAGATAAAGACCATATGGTCATATCAATTGATGCAGAAAAAGCTTTCGACAAAATATAACATCCATTTATGATCAAAACACTAAATAAAATAAGTATAGAAGGAAAGTATCTCAACATAATAAAGGCCACATAAGACAAACCCTCAACTAACATCATACTGAATGGGGAAAAGCTGAAGCCTATTCCCCTAAAATCAGGAACAAGATTCCCCTAAAATCAGGAACAAGACAGGGATGCCCCCTGTCACCACTGTTATTTAATATAGTACTGGAAGTTCTAGCCACAACAATTATGCAAGAGAAAGAATAAAAGGTATCCAAATTCAGAAAGAAGAGGTCAAATTGTCACTATTTGCACATGACATGATCCTTTATATTAAAAACTCCAAAGATTCCACCAGGAAACTATTAGAAACAATAAATGAATATAGCAAAGTCACAGGATACAAAATCAATGTACAAAAATCAACAGTATTCTTATATACAAACAACGAATCCTCAGAAAAAGAAATGAGAGAGTCAATTCCTTTTGCTATCACAACAAAAAGAATGAAATACCTGGGAATTAACTTATGAAAGAATGTGACAGACTTATACACGGAAAACTATAAGACACTTTTGAAAGAAATTGGAACAAACATTAAGAGATGGAACAATATCCCCTGTTCATGGATAGGAAGACTTAACACTGTTAAAATGGCCATTCTGCCCAAAGCAATCAACAGATTTAATGCAATACTAATCAAAATCCCACAATCATACTTTTGTGAAATAGATAAAAGAATTATCAGATTCATATGGAACCATCAAATTGCCAAAGCAATACTACATAAAAAGAATAAGGCTGGTGGTATTATACTTCTTGACTTCAATTTATATCACAAAGCATCAATAGTCAAAACGGCATGGTATTGGCAGAAAAACAGAAATACAGACCAATGAAACAGAGCTGAAAACCCAGAAATAAACCCACAAATTTATGGACAAATAATTTTTTATAAAAAGGAGCAAAAAACATACAATGAGGAAAAGACAGCCTCTTTAGTAGGTGGTGCTGGGAAAACTGGAAAAACATATGCAAAAGAATGAACCTAAGCTTTGAACTCTCTCCATATACAAAAATTAACTCAAAATGGATTAAAGACCTTCATTTCAGACCTGCAACAATAAACTATATAAAAGAAAACATCAGTACTAAACTTATAGACCTAGGACTCAGGAAGACTTTGTGAACCTGACCTGAAAGGCAAGGGAAGTAAAAGCAAAAATAAATGAATAGGAATATATCAAACTATAAAGCTTCTGCACAGCAAAAGAAACCATCAACAAAGCGAAGAGAGAGCCAACTGAATGGGAGAAAGTATTTGCAAATAACGCATCAGATAAGGGTCTAATATCTAAAATATATAAAGAACTAATAAGACTGAACAACAAAAAAACAAACAACCCAATTAAAAACTGGGCAGAAGAACTAAACAGACACTTCTCCCACGAAGAAATACAAATGGCCAGCAGATATATGAAAAAATGCTCATCCTCATTAGCTATCAGGGAAATGCAAATCAAAACCACAATGAGATACCACCTCACACCTGTGAGAATGGCTGTTACCAACAAGACAAGGAATAACAAGTGCTGGAGAGGATGTGAAGAGAAAACAACTCTCACACACTGCTGGTGGGAGTGCAAATTGGTACAACCATTTGTGGAAGACAGTGTGGAGGTTCCTCAGAAAATTGGGAATGGAGTTACCATATGATCCAGCAATCCCTTTTCTGGGGATCTACCCAAAAAACTTGAAAACCTTTGTCGATACCCCAATGTTCATTGCAGCGCTGTTCACAGTGGCCAAAACATGGAAACAGCCAAAGTGCCCTGTGACAGATGACTGGATAAAGAAGCAGTGGTACATATACACAATGGAATATTACTCAGCTATAAGAAAAGATGAAATATTGCCATTTGCAACAAAATGGATGGACCTGGAGATCATCATGCTTAGTGAAATAAGCCAGACAGAAAAAACAAAGAACTGTATGACTTCACTCATATGTGGAATATAAAACTGAAAGCAATGAAGACAAAAAATGAACAAAGAAATAAGCCATGGACACAATCAATAGTTTAATGTTTATTTGGGGATGAGTGGGTTAGGGAAGGGAGAAAGGGGAGGGGGTGGGAGAGGAGTGGGGGAAGCTAAATATAGGGTGATGGAAAGAGAAGTCACATTAGGTGGTGAAATTATTATACAAGTTGACAGTGCACTGTAGAATTGTATGCCTAAAACCTATGTAATTCTTGCTAACAGATGTCACCCCAATAAGTCTAACAATAAAAATGAATTAAAAATTTAAAAAAATTAAAAAATAAAAGTTGGTTTCCACTGTTAAAAAAAAATTAAAAAAATAAAAGTTTTCAACTTAACATCCCAATTCCAAAAATATCCTTAACCTGCAGCATGTCATGTCTGAGTATCTAGGTAACTGATCTACAATTTTCTCATTCATGCACAATCAGCCGCAATTCTCTTGTTACAGATTTTTGAGAAGTTATCAGGACATATAATTTAGATATGATATTGAATTTGTCCCTTTATGAAACATTAGATTAAAAATACATTTATTGATTTCCCTTCTGATCTCTTTCTGTATTCTTTTCTCTCACAGCAATGTAATCATATTTCTTTTGTAGTTTTTATGAAACTCAGGTATAAACAAAACACAATGATTCACAATTATTGACAATACTGTAGCCCTTATTTGGAGAATTGCCATATTTCTGAAAATATCTAATTATGAGTATTGTTTTATCTATTTCTATTTGTGGATTTACAGTCCAAGTTATAAATTGAGAACTGTCTTTTTTCTTGCCACTTAGTGACATAATTTATCCTTGCTATAGTTTAGGGATTCAACATATATATTCTCTCTTTGAATTTAAACCCCATAGAAAGATAGAAAAGTAAAAGAATCAAGACTAAAATGTCACCTTTATTGGTGAAACAAGTTCAAATTAGGGATGTGATATTTTCCTGAGAACAAGTAACCTTGCTAATGCCCCTCTCACAATATTGTAACCCCTGTCCACAATTTAGATCTCATGCTCTATAACTAATATGTATGTTCATAATTTATATATATGTAACTTAGTTTGTGAAATTTCTATATATACCAAACTTTAGCAAATATGCCCTGCAAAAACCTCTTCTACTCCCGCTGATTTTAAGTGATAAGTAGTAATTATGCATGCTTCTATAATAAAGGATATGACAATAATAAAATTTGCTAAATAAATATAATAAAAACAGTAATGTACTTGTTAAATTTTAGAAGTTAGTTCAATAAACATCTCATGTACCTCTTACTTATGGGGTGACCTAATCAATGCTCTGAGGTGTTAAGTTATTGTACTAAACAGGTTAACATTTAAGAGGTGACCATAGAGATGAATCTCTACAAATAGAACACATGGAATGTAATAAACAATACAATAAAGTTATAAATAAAATATAGCAGCGACACAGAGAAAGGAGAGGCAATTCTGTCTGTGGAGATTTAATGAAATAGTAGGTAGTGAATGGATTTTGGCTCAGCCAATAGCAGGGCCAGAGGCAAAGAACTGTCCCAATGGCAATCTAGGAGTAGATATAAAATTAGCACAGTTTATGGAATCACCAAATGCATGTGTGTGTAGGAAACATTTACTCATCAATGGGTATGAGGGGAAGGTATTTAATTTTGTAGCTGTGTTTCAGACTACTTCCTCCCATCATTTCTTTCCTCTAGCTTCACAAATTTACATTTGCTCCTCAACAATTACATGCTGTTTTGCCTTTTCAAGAGTTTAGTATTAATTTTCTCTCTACGTGTTGGTAAAATTTTGAATTTTTTAGAGCTAGTTTTAATACTATTCCTGTTCTTGGAAATATTAGAGCAGATGGAATTAAATACAATTTGGGGAAAATACTATTACAACTATTATTTTATGCATTTAAAAATTACTACATATAACATTTTATTTAACTTCACATTTCATGAAGTAGCCATTTATTTTCTGCACATTTAGAAATATACAACAAGACTCAAAATTAAAGCAAATTACTTTGTGAGGTAACTCACAAATTGCAGGGCTTAGATTTAAACTCTAAATCTCAAGTCAACAAAAAAATGGCAATAACAACAACAACAACAAACTTCCATTGAAACAGAACTCCATCAAAGCAGTGGCATTTGGTCAATGTATTCACTTCTTAATCTCTGGCTATTCTGAACTCACCAAAATTTAAATAGAAAGGCAAGTTTTTCAAATTCAATATATCAACACTTTTGTGTGATTGTGGGAAAAGTGTGGATGCAAGCCAACTGAATTGTACATTTATTATTCTGAAAATAAAAAGTCATCTTAATCCCTGCATTTAAGATTAGCATGCTGAAATGAATATTATACATTCAAAATGGTATAACTTCAGGTGACTAGGCAGTATTTTGCCCAATGCCAAGTACTGTACATATTTTATGACAGAAGAAATGTTACTATTTTAATCTCAGAAACATCAATATATCTAAATTGTTTATAAATTTTATTTTATAAGTGTATTATTAAACATAATAACAGAGTGACTCACATATAAAGTGTGTTATAATTATAATCACTAGATGTTTTTATTTAATGGCAATCTTTCTCTTATCTAACCACCAAAATCTGCCATTCATTATGGATATTATTGCATGTAGAAAACAGGAATTGTTTATTTTTAATATGAAATAAATTTAAGAGGAATATAATACATTTTGATTCTCAATTGTGCCTTTATTTTTTTAATGATCTTACATATGTATTTTATATATAATATTTCAAATTTTGGAAGCAAATTACTTATAAATTAATACACAAGTAAACAATGGCAATGAAAACCAAGTAGACCTAATGTTAATTTAAATTTAAGGTTACTTTGTTTGAGATGGGTGGGAGTTTGGGGTAAAAGATGTAGGCCAAAACTCTTCAAGCAAAATTGGCTTGTTACCTTCAGAGTGACTGATGTGGATAATGAGAGACTGCATTCAGAGTGAAATTTCTAATAAATTTCTAGGTGCCTTTCCAATAAAGGCATCAGTCTTACAGGTCTAGCCATAAAATATGAAACCAAGGTATGTGATATTAAGATAAAACTAGAGATTCAAGAAAAGTTGAAAATATTTCAGTATGAAAGGTTGAAGATTAATCCTTAAGAGACTTTGACTAGAGCAGACTTGTAAGAACCTTTGTATGTAGTGTATTGATATGAAGGAAGGAGATTGTTAAAATAAACACAGATGAAATGTTTGTTCATATGGTTCATTAGTGGTTAAGTTTAGAGTGTAGAGGTATTTTAGGAAGAAAAGTCCTATAACAGAATTACAAGCATGTCTTAAATCTAGTTAATAATAGATTATACATTTTTAGAAATAATATTAATTTCTCTTAAAAAATAAAATGTGATAAATTTTAATAGTGTTAAAGGATTTAACCAATACTGGTTGTATATCTACTATGTGTTGGGCTCTGTACTAAGTCTGTTTTTCACAAATCCTAGATGGGAAACAGGGTAGATATATCCTGATGTTCTCAACTTGGTTCTCAAGGATGTTCCAGTGGCATTACTGTCACTGTTAGGGTGAGAGTGACCCAGATATCAGAAAGGATCATTGTCTGATTTGGTGGGTATCAAAGAAGGAAGAGGGTAATGTTGAGTTGGAAGAGACTTGCAATAAAATACAATGTTTTATTTGTAGAGAAATACAAAGATTATATCAAGAGTTTAATGAGATAAAGCAAAATAATTAAATTGTACAAAAGAAATTCTCATTTTTTTATGAGTCTAAAACCATGACTGGCTGTACAAATGCCATGTGCCAGAATTGTTTGGTAAATGAGTTGTTTCTGACAAGATCCTGCCATGATTCGCTGTAAAAAATCCCTGGCCTTATGGTAATATACATTTATTTCATCTGCCCTTTAACAGGAGCTTTAGAAGGAAGACATTTAAGTGTGTATATATTTTTCCAAAAACATATGGTAGTTAGGTAGTGATAGAAAAACTAAGCAGAAATGTATTGAATGCTTTTTGACTAGTGGAAATACGATTACTCAAGGATTGCATTGGCTCTGTGTGGATAGAGAGCTTACTTAAATAGAAAGAAAGACTCTATCTAGCAAAATAATTTAAAAGTATTGCATATGATCATATGATCATACTAGAAAAATATATTTTGATTCACAGGGAGTTTTATAGGCTGTGATTGGTGCAGATTATATGGTTTTGGATGGACAGAGCTGCAGCATTTGGTAGATATTTCACAGGCATAAGCAACAAGTACCGAGAATGCCAAAAACATGTATACACATTTTAAGAGATGTTATCTATGTATTACTTTTCAAATTTGAATTGAATTATAGTAGCAATGTGTAGTATGATGTGTGCTCAAAAGATAGCATTAATCAAATGAACACTAGTGCCACCATGAGACAGGTAGGACAGACGAAGAGAATGGCGGAATCACTGCTGTCATTTGAACAGTGCAAGTCCGTTTTTAAGTGATATTTGAAATACAATAGCATTGTTTGAATTTCCCCCACGTTCTACTGACTTAACATCCCTTGATTTCTACTTATGGAGGACCTTAAAGGATGTTGTATACTGTAGAAAACCGGCTACACTTGTGTGACTTCTGAAAGAAATTGAAACGGCGATCATAGCAATACAAATGGACACTTTGGTGAATGTTGCTCAAGCAGTAGTTCGCTGTAATTAGAAGTGTCTGGATGCTTATGATAACCACTCTGAGCACCTCTTGTAATTGCAGAGGTCAAATGTGACTTGTATTCTTTTGTTATCGGTTTATATTGAGTAATACAATTTTAATACAGTTTTTTCCTTTCTTAAAATGTATATACATACATTTTATATTTGTATGTATATACATACTATATATGTATGTATATACATATAAATATATAAACATTTCTTAAAATGTATATAGTTAAGAATGTTCTATACAATATTCAGTACAATGTAAATATTAATAGCCAAAATCTGATTTTTAGAGACTGAATTTTGATATGATAGATTACTATATAACTATCTAAAAACTAAGTATATTTATAACAAGAAAATATATTTATAAGTAGTTATATCCTGTTAAGTAAAATAAATCATTTAACATATAAATATTATTAATGTATGTATGTATAATGTAAATACATACGCACACATGATCTGTAATGTTAAATACCAAAATTGAAAAATAATGCCTCTGGGTGTGTAGAGGAGTGATAAACATTTGGGTTTTTTATACTGTATTTTTAATTTACCTATTACTGATATTGCTTATGTTATAAAATGTCAATAAATTAAAGATTCTATTTCTTAGAATAGGAACAATGAAACAAACAAAATTCTGTCTTGACAAGCCTTTCTTTCCTCTGTATATAGTACCTCTTAGAAGTAAAGTGCTTTGTATTTAGCATTTAAATGTTAAACAAATTCAGCCATCATTATACACTTTTGAAAAAGCTTTCATATCATAGATATATGGTGGAATAAATGAGATCAAAATTTAGACATCACATCTCTTTTTCACAGAGAGAATTTTTATGAGCTTAATAGTTACTTTAAGCTTTGGTGTAATCCACTACATCAGTAGTTCTGATCCAGTAATATCACCTTTACCTGGGAAGTTGTTACAAAAATAAATTCCCAGACACAACCCAGATATTAAATCAGAAGCACTGTGTGTGGAGCCCAGCAATCTGCATTTTAACAAGCCCTGAAAGGGATTATAAAAAAGGTTAAAGTTTGAGAGCCATAATCTGCACTACAACAGGGCCATACTTCAAAGATATTGCAGGTTCAGTTTCAAACCACCACAATAAAGCAAATATAGCAATAAAATGAGTCATAATCTTTTTTCTGGTGGAGAATCTTGCCTTCAGTTTGTAAAAAATACATGTGGGAAGTGCGAAGAATCTAACCATGATGAAACAAGATGTGCCTGTATACAAATAAGTGTTTCAGCAGCTTTTATTTGTCTAAATTCATAGAAGGATAGCTCATTATAGTGATAACTTATTTCACATGCTATCATGAGTGCTATAGTCTAAACTTCTTTTCTTTCCCCTAAAACCTTCCTAGTGAAATAGTTCTTAATATTTTACTACTAAATAATTTTTGGTCAGAGAGATTATGTATTTTAAAAATATGTTTCATTTTTAAGAAACATTCTTTTTTTTCCTGGTAGCAGGTGAGAGAATTCAAACTAATAAATACTGATAGACTACGAACATGTAAATCCAAGAGTCCAAATAACACAACAAAATTACAAGTAGATATGCAGAAAGAACATCTCAGGGAAAAGAATACACACACCATTTATAAAATGCAAAATTCTAGAGACCTGATAAGGCCATCCTATGCAGAAGGGTCAATGATTTGTGAATTAAAAACAAGGTCTAGGGTTCTGTTAAGGCCCGCCAGTTAAGCTCACCTGAAATCCTTTTGGGAAATCGGCAGAAGAGAGTAACGCATAAATAAATAAAATGTAAATACTGAGTTAAGCTAATCAGGTCAGCAGAAAAGCCAGAAACTAAAGTAAACTCCAGCAAGTGGCAAAGTGATGTGTTAAAAAGGCAGTAAGTGACTGGAGCTTGTTTCATTTGAAAGACTATATGACTCACTATTATATTGTCCTCATTTATTATCAGCACTACTTGAATTCCTGGTTCAAGTCTGTAAATTTAAAACATATCTTCTTAAAACTAAAAAAGATTGGTGGGTATGTCAATCCTTTATTGACTAATCACTACGTTTGCAGTAGTTTTCCTGATAATTGCTTTGAACTATAAATAAAACAGATTCATTTACAGAAATAGAAGTTTCTTGACCTGCTGATTTTATTATGCTTTCATGTCCACCCTTGAAGGATGTTTTTCCAATATTTTATCCATTATTGGCCAGAAAACAATGTAAAATTGTAGTCTCTTGGCAAAAACTCACATAAACAGCAGTTCTCACACATACACACCTATGTATTTTTTATTGTATTACAGATTTCTACAGAAAACTGAGTGTAGGTTGTGGCTCAGTTCTTTGGAATGCAGTTAAGGAAGCCATAGTTATGACTTTGATCTCCATTTTTTAGAGTGAGCTTTTCTTTCTCAGGAATTTCTTCCCCTTGGGAAACTGACTTGCATATTACACACTATTATTTCTCATAAGAAAGCAAGAGAATGAGATAGATCAAAAAAATCACTTACTATAAAAGCAAATACAAGTACATGTTCTACTATAGCAGGCCATTAATTACAGTGGAGCAGAGCCTATCCTCAGTTACATTTTCAGGCATTTGTGGGCATTCTGTTAGTTCCACATGGCACTCCCTCCTTTTCTTCCATCACTACCTTGTTTTTCAGCTACTTCCTCTGGGCTATGCCCCTCATGTATTTCCTTTTTTAAAAATCGCATCCCCTCTGCAATGATGGCACTGTTTATTTGAAAATTACTGACATAGATACTAATTTTGATATTTCATCTTCACTGTAATTGCTTCTAACACCATCATAGAAAACTGGGGACTAAATCATCTCAATATACAAAAATGCCTCTTGATTGCAGAAGAAAAAAATCACAAAAAGTTTATATGCTGTTGTCATTGTCACTATTCAGCCATTATCACATTTTTAGGTTACATTTCTGCAATTATTTGTCTGAATATAGAAGAAGCAACTGATGTTAACAATAAAGATCTCAGGAATGAAGCTATAGCATTTTACTGAAAAAGTTAAGGATAGACAGGGAGCAATTGATTCAAGTTTCCATCTGGTTAGGAGAATTAACAACTTCTATCCATACTCTCTTCCTTTTATAGCCCAGACTCAAATCACTAGAAATTCCTATTGATTACAACATATTAAAATTAAGTTCAAAATGGAGAACTGATTAGAAAATTCCCTGAGCTGACAAAACCAATTAAGTCACACAAGCACACTTAATTTAGCTTACTTTGCAAAACAAGTGAAGCTTGAGTTACTTCTAGTACATGACTCTCAGAATTATAAACGAAGCTTAAGCTGTTCCCATACTGGCATTGGTTAAAATGCTCTATCAAGTTTTAACCAATGCCCTATCACTAGGGTAACTCAAACGCAATGACCAATCATTGTAAAGAAAAAACACCTTCCACGTTTTCACTCTATAAGCCAACCTGTAACAATATACCTCTGAGCCTCATTCCACTACTGGTTTGAGAGCTCCCAGTTTTAACTATTTTCATGTGCACAGTAAACTCTTATTAATTATTATTTTACTCCCAGTTCAACTATTTTCATGTGCACAGTAAAGTCTAATTACTATTTTAGTGATCTGGTGGTTTTAAATTTGCTATGTCTGTATGTTTGACACTTACAAATAGATTCAGTGATCAATCACTTTATGTCATCTACCCCAGAACTATCCTGCTATAAGGATGCTTAACCTTTGATTTTGTCAGTATCTTCAATAATCCAGTGCCCTTACAATCTGCTCTCTATAGTACAGTAATAAAGGTTCTTTTAAAATGTTAATTAATGTTCAGAATTCTCTAATTGATTCTCATCTCTCTCAGGGTAAAGCCCAAGTGTAAATGTGGTCTTAAAGACCTCCATGACCTTTCTGAGGTCTGTTTGAATTTAACTCTACCTCACTCCCTTCATTCACTCAGCTACTTATCAGGGATGCATCTCTCATGGGCATAGGAGTATTTGTCTTTGCCAACTTCCTAAATAAAAAATACTGAAATACTGAGAAAGAATATATTTACATTTCAATCAATAGTCATAAAATATCATTTTTAAGATTTATTACACTCACAGGTCCTGGAAGAGGGAGGTGCAGCACACCGGGGACCATATGGCAGGAGCTCCAATGGAGACAAGGCAGATTAAGCACTTGTGAGCAAGTACATTTATTGAGGGTCAGGGTGGAGTAAACAAGGAAAAGGTACGAGGGGATTTCATTGGTGCATTTGAATGTCACAAAGTCACAGTTATGGGAGGAGAGAAAGGGGACCTTGTGGCAGGGATGTGACTGGAGTGCCCAGTCACAGACAGGGTGCTCACAGACTGTTAACAGAAATGTACTCATAGCGGCATCAGGACCAAAGAAATTTTAAAGTAACAGTATACGAAGTTTCTTTTTATACAGATCTCTTCTAAAGTTCTTCTTTGGCCTTAATACAAAAAAAAAAAAAAATGTCCCCAACTCCTTATTCTCCTCACTTGTCTTTTATTCTGCATTGTGTTTGGTTTTTTATTCTAACAGATTTTATTTGCCTGTTTATTTTGTTTAATCCATTCTCTCTCTAAACAAAAAATGAGTGCTTTATAAGAAAAGGAATGCTATGTGCTTTGTGCATTGTTGTTTTTTGAACTCCTAAAGTATATCATGAAATAAACTTAGCATGTAATAGATGTTCAAAAAATATATCATCTACTAAAACTGGAATAGAGTAAGGCAGTTTCTTACACAACTAAATAACTGCTTACCATACTCCCTCGCAATTGCAGCCTTAGGCATATTGTAAATAAAATTGTTTTTCTAATTTTATTTATGCTCCTGTATAAAAACACATGAATGTTTTGTACATTGATATTTATTTATCCTGCACTAAATAAATACCTTTGCTGAATTAATTTGTAACTTCTAATAGTTTTTTAAAATAAATTTTTAAAGAGTTTCTATATATGAGATCACTGCATCTGCAAATACAAATAGTTTGACTTCTTTCTTTCCAAACTGGATGAATTTTATTTTTACTTTTTTTATCTTATTGCCCTTCCTAGAACATCCAGTTGAATTAAAGTGGCAAAAGATTACATTTTTGTCCTGTTTTTTATCTTAGGTGGAATGCATTTAGTCTTTCACCCTTAGCTAGCTGTGGGTTATTTTTATCAGAAAGAGGAAGTTCCCTTCTACTCCTAGTTGGCTAAATTTTATTTTCACTTAAAGTTATAGATTTGTTAGTATTTTCTGGATCTATTTAAGTAATCATATGAATTTCTGTCCTTCATTTTTTATTAATATGATACATTACACTGATTGATTTTCATATGTTAAATTAACCTTGCATCTCTGGTGTAAATTTTACTTTGCTGTGCTGTATATCTTTTTTTATATGTTGCTAGATTTGGTTGCTATTATTATGTTGAGAATTTTTACATCTAAAAAGTATTGATTTATAGTTGTTTTTTTTAATGTTATTTTTGTCTGGTTTGGGTATTAGGGTACATACTGATCTCATAGAATCCATAGTAAATTATCTCCCCTCTTCTACTTTTTGGGAATATTTAAGGTTTGTTATAATTCTTTAAATATTTGGTATAATTTACTACTAATATCTTTGTTCAAGACTTTATTTGTTGAATTAATTTAGTAATTCAATTGCTTTACTTATGAGGTCTACTCAGATTATTTGTTCCTTCTTGAGTCAGTTTTTGTATTTTATGTCTTACTAGAAAGTTGTCAATTTTACCTAAGTTATCTAATTTGTTGGTATGCAGTTCTAATAATACTCTCTTATTTCCATAGCATTCCTCTTTGGTTCTGTAATGTCAGTAATGAGGTCCCTAATTTCATTCCTGATTTTAATAACTTAGGTCTTTCCTCTCTTGCTGTCTTGCTCTCTTGCTCTCTCACTCTCTTTGCTTAGTAAAACTGGCTGAAATTTTATTGATCTTTTCAAAAACCAACCTCTGGTTTTCTTGATTTACTATATTTTCCTATTTCTTATTTCATTAATTTTCATACTAATCTTCGTTATCATTTTCTTATTTCTGCTTACTTTAGGTTTAATTGGATCTTTTTCCAGTGTTGCACAGAGTGTAAGTTATTAGTTTGATATCTTTCTTCTTTTTTAATATAGGCATTTACATATATATTATATATGAGGGCTGTCCAGAAAATATGCAGCACATAGTCCAAAAAATAGAGGCATTTATGGCTGGATTTTTTTCCAAACAGCCCTCATATATTATATATTATATATTTTCAATAATTTTATATGGTAATTACATCAGCAAAGTCACTTTTATCTCTTATAGGGACAAAAATAAAGATAAAAGAATGTATCAATAAGACATATGCATCTAAAATACATAAGCATAAGAGAAGAGATACCATTCATCAGACTTAATATGTGGAGCAATAAAATCCTATTCCTAAAGGAGAACTAAATAATTTTCATGTGATAATTTAAGCATTTACATATTCTGGTATACTCATGCCTTCTATAATTTTCATGACAAAAAAATAATCACGATCATATCAGATTGCTTTGCTTAGAAGGGGTATCATAAGATAATTTAAAAAAAATTCTACCCTTCATGGCTGTTCTCTGGTGGTGTAATGGCTAGGCTTCGGTACTCTCAACGCTGCAACCTGGGTTTGATTCCCAGCCAGGGAACCAACCCCCGCAAAAAAAAATTCTACCCTTCAGTATATATTTCCAAAACCAATTCTTTTGGTATATGATTCATTTGTTCTCTTTGATAAATAAACATGATTTATCCTTTATAAGTGAACCATGCAAGCACTATATGTCCTTTCTTCCTTTTTAATGTATCAGAATACCAGACTTTGAGTAGCTGAGTACTCAAATTGTGTGGGTGGTATCTAATGTTGTAAAATAAACACAGAGCAAATTTGAAGGTAATGGAATTAAAGTATTTTACTGCTCCTGGTAGAGAGTAAATATGGTTTCTCATTACCAGAAACTTCAAAATCTGATTTACTTTAGGACGACTTTTTTTTTTAGTAGAAAATAATGAAAGAGAAGAATATTTATTTCTCTAACTACCTGTATTTTTATTTAATGCAGGACATCCACCAGAAGTGATTAAAAAAAATTAATGGTGGCAAATATTTAATACTGTAGACATTTTCTGAGCAAAAGAAAAATTACAGTCATAGACATTTATTTTTTAGGACTAAAAATTATTTTTAAATTTAAAGATAAATATTCACTAGATTATTTCAATGTCATGTTTTTTATTTTTAAAATATCCATACAAAAGACTTAGTAATTATGAATTACAGAATGCATAGTATTACGTGCTGTTAAATAATTAAATCTGATATATGTAAGCTTTCAAAATGTAATATACTCATATGACCTGTTGAATCCTATTTCTTATCTATATTCTGAGATATATGCTTTAATTTTTTCTCTGTAATAACTTTTATTTTATACTTTTGTCATTCACTATTATTTTATATTAATTTCAGATATATGGTATAGTGGATAAACATTTGTGTAATTTAAGAAGTGACACCCCTGACTAGTAGTACCCACCTGACACTATACATAGTTATTACCATTTTATTGACTATATTTTCTAAGTTTTACTTTATATCCCCATGACTATTTTGTAACTACCAATTTGTAGTTCTTAAGGTCTTCACCTTTTTCACTCTGCCTCTCAACCCCTTCCCACCTCTCACACCAATAAATCTAGTACCCATCTGATATTACACATAGTTATTACATTATTATTGACTATATTCCTCATGCTATATCCTACATCCCCTGTATAACAACCAATTTATACTTCCTAATACCTTGCTGTTTTTCACCCCCTCTCCTGTCTGGAAGCCATAAAATTGTTCTCTATCTATAAGTTTGTTTCAATTTTGTTTATTTATTCATTTTGTTCTTTATATTCCACTTATATTTGAAATTACAATGCATCTGTCTTTCTCTTTCTGACATACTCCACTCAGCTGAATAACCTCCAGGTCCATCCTTGCCAGCACAGATGGCAAGAACCCATTTTCTTCCCTCGCCTAACAATACTCCATTGTATATATGTACCACCTATGTTTTATCTACTCATCTATTGATAGACACACAGGCTGCCTCCACATCTTGGACATTGTAAATTATGTGGCAATGAACATACGGATGCTCATGTCCCCTCAAAGTAGTCTTTTAGATTTTTTTTAGATAGATACTCTAAAGTAAGATTCCTGGGTCCTTCTTTGTTTTAAAGTCTATTTTGTCTGGTATAAGTATTGCTACCCAAACTTTTTGTTTATTTGTTTTCATTTTTATGAAATATTTTTTTCATCCATTTACTTTTAGGCTGTTTGTCTCTTTTAATCTGAAGTGAGTGTCTTGTAGACAGCATAGGTAAGGGTCTTGTTTTTTTTAATACATTCACTCACCGTGTCTTTGGATTAGAGCATTTAATCCATTTACATTGAAAGTAGTTTTTGATAGATACATAGATATTGCCATTTTATTATATATATATATATATATATATATATATATATATATATATTCTTAAAGAAGTCCCTTTAAGATGAGAACTCTGATCACCATTTCAAAAAAAGAGATCCAAAATTACTTTCAAGGATGAACTAGGTGCTGGTATCAATGCATAGCTTCCCAAGTAGAGTACTTTGAAGGTGACCGTAGTGATATTCAGCAATGAAGTATGCAACACATTTTTCCTAGGATGAGTTTATGAAATTAATTGTCTGACTTCATATATGTTGTCTGGAAAAAAATTCAGCTATAAATGCTTATATTTTTTATATTACCTGACTGGATACTTTCCAGACAGCCCTTGTATATCAGATATAGCTAATCAGTATATTTCATTATTGTGGGCCTGGTGATTAAGTGAAGATGTACCTGTATCATCCACTCTAAACCAAATCAGATTCCATCCAATAATTTTGCTGGGAAGAGCCTCTTTCTCTTCCTGAGGTTGTTACATTGATAAGTGGTAAGAATGGAGCTTCTTTTAGCTCTTTGTGCCAACATAAATAGGATTGAAACATGCCTGAGAAGGAAGCCACAGGAAACAAAGCAAGTTTTGGGACAGAGGAATTCATGTCTCTTTTGCTTGGGTACCTGGATCCAGACATTCTTAAAGCTAGACTGTTTTCTAACTTTCTAAGTAAATAAATCAAGAACTTTTTACTGTTTAAGACAGTTTGAGTTGATGCCCTGTCCAAATGTAAGAATCCTCACTAATACACATATGCAGACAGAAAATTCTTATATCATATAAGAGATAATAGAGCATAAAAGATAACTAGGAAAACATTTCATACTTAACTATCTGTAGCTTCTGTATTTTTCTAAAATCAGGTATATAAAACATAAAATAGAAAACTGTCAAATATATGGTTTTTATAAATTAACTTAAAAAAAATTATTATATCTACATACATATACTTTTTGTTTCAGCTTTATTTTTTCAATGATATATTTGTTGAGGAAGGAGTAAAGACATTACTCAATAGAAATATTTAACATCATAAAGAACCTGATTTTCTCATCTATTTCATGAAGTCTTAGTTCCTATTAACATCTCACTTTTCTTTTATCCTGACATAAGACCTAATTTATACCAGGAACAATTGGCTTAATTTTTATGCTTTTATGAATGGGTACCTCCCCCCAAATAAAATTATTTTCTGGAGGGTAGACCCCTAGTACTATAGGTTCCCCTGCTAGTTGAGTGTTCTAGGAACCCATCTGCATCAATGTACCAGCTAGCATTGTTGTGAGAGGCTGCGTTTGGCTTCAGTGAATTTTTTTCAGATTCTTTCAAAGTGTTTGCCCATTACACAAACAATATGTGGCTTGCCCACACACTTGCCCACACTGTGTTGAGTGTTCAGCAGTTTTTGACCCAAAATGATATGACCTCCATCCCCACCCTCCTTATTCACCTGATCTCATACCAAGCAACTTTTTTTGGTTGTTTCCCTGGATGGACAAAGTCCTCATGGGGAATACTTTGCCAACGGTAAAGAGGTAAAACAAAAAACAATAGAAGCACTAAAAGGCATCGGAAACTTTTTTGAGCAGTGGAAAAAGCATCTTGATGGATGTATTGCATTAAACAGAGAGTACTTTGAAGGTGACTGAATTTTACACATGTAAGAATAAATACACAACTTTTTATAAATAAATTCTGGATTTTGGGGTTCCCCCCTTGAAATCAGATATTAGAAAAGTCTTACCCAGGGATAGGAATTAATGAGCAAAATATAAGAAAAGGCATGAGGCTAAGGAATATGAGATAATAGTAAAAAAGTAAAAATAGAGTAGTGAAGTGACCATGGTATCAAAACTATGAGTCCTTAGAAATGAGATTTTATCTTGCCCACTATTGCCTTCTGAAGGCCAAGCATGATGCTTAGCATAGATAAAATGCTAGTTCATTTCAATTAAAGCCAAGATAGAGTGGTGGATTGAAAACCTAGAAAGGCATATAGTAAAGGTCACAATTGGTGACATGTGAATTTTATTCTGTGTGTGTGTGTGTGTGTGTGTATATATATATTCACAGAATATATATATACACACACACAGAGAATATATATATATACACACACAGAATATATATATATATATATATATATATATATATATATATATATAATCAGAAGTCCCAATATTTAAGAGTTACATTTGAAATCATTTATGCAAAATCTTTACCCAATAGTTCAGAATATCTCCACCTATTTCTTTTGTTATATACTTTGTTTAATTTATAAATTCATGCTATCTTGCTCCATACCTTAAAATTTTGGTTAGTGACATTTTAGTATGAAGAGTTTGGCAATGATCATATATTTTCAGATAAGTATTGTTAATAACATATATGTAATTATATGTATATATTATATCATGACAATGTAAAAACAAACTTGAGATATTAGTGCCCTAATATAAAATTATTAATATACTATTAATGTAATAATAGTTAAAATAGATTTCTACAGATCAGTAAAGATTCAAGACTAGCAGTAAATTTTGTCTTTACAGTATTATCTAAAATAATACTCATGCTTACTTTAGTTTAAAAATTTATTATAATATCAAGTAATATATATTTTGTCTTAATACTCAATATATATTAGTTTAGCATTATTAATATACAACCATGATTTAATAAAATGTTTGAAGTAATTTCAAACATTATGTGGTACTTCAAAATACAATTCATAGATTATTTAGAACTTAATCAGCACTTTACAAATGTGAAAACAAATACAAAAATGGCAATAATTTTATAACACACAGCTAAACTGTGATAGAAACAGACTATCTTTCAATTCTAAATTCTTTCCCTTAAACCACTTAGTGTCAGAGTGGGCCAGGTTGGGTAAGTAATACACTGAAGCATAATTTCTTGCTTACTTAACAGAAAAATGCTAAATCCCTGTTTAATTGATGACTCTTATACATTTTTAGTTCATTTCTTAAAAGTCATGGGCCAGAAATGACATACTTCAATTTTGTTCACATTCTATTCATGAGACTTGAACTTTGCCACAACGGCAAGGAGTGTAGTTTGTGTGTACCTAAAAATAATATAATTATTTAAAATATTTTGTTTATAAATTTGCTCAAAATATAAGTTAAAAATAATATTTCTCTTTTGTTATATGTGACACTTGAAATTGTCTGTTTTCTATAACTTAATAGCATACTTTATTATTACATCAATGTTTTGCCTGTTAGAAGGAAGCACATAGTATGAATTATTTATTTTTCAAAAATGCTTTTGTTAAAACTAAAAGTGGTTCTTTTATTAGGCCGTTGTATGGGCATTACTGCAATTTTATTTTTAAGAATTAATCATCCTTCTTGGATGCAATGGTTCAGGGTTTATTTTTTAACCATTTAAAATCATAATAATATAGAATGCAGTAAAATGAAAACCATATCAAAAGAATAACAAATCTTTTGTTTGTAGTGTTGTGGTTGTCAATTAGCATTCAGATATAATTTTCTCAAAGGTATTGAAAATACTAAAACCTTAAATCCCAAGGTTATATGCTGTGTATCTTTTATATTTTCCAATATACCTCTGAAGCCTAACACATGTTAAAGATGTTTATATTTTGATAAATTATTAAAGAAATAAATACATATATGGACCATCTCTCTATAAAGCTTATCTCCCAATGAATGTAAAAATAAATTTACAAAATTAAGACAATAAATGGTCCCTCCTTCCTGCCATTGGGTATTTTATTACTCTATCGACTTATATCTATAGTCATGTGACTTGATTGAATCGATGTAAATGTGTGACAGAGGCAGAGAAGGAAAAAAGTGCTTTTGCATTGAGGCATTCCCAATTGTACTGCCTCTAGAAACTCTACAAACACCTACTATGTGAATGAGCCAAGCTGCTTCTGAATGATAAGAAACATTAGCCAAGTCATTCTCACTTCCCTAGTGACATTGAATCTACAGCCAGATGTGATTTGAAGCAACATAGACTATCTTGTCCCAGACATGTTTCCTGTTAACAAGTGATCAGGTAAGCTCCCTAAATTAGAACTTTTCAGTGAACTCAAAGAATTGGGACAAAAAATTATTTTTTGATTTAAGTTACAAGTGTTAGCATGATTCTATACTCAACAAAATGTTAAATGTATACTTGGAAAAGTGTGATTTATACTAGAAGCCTGAAAGTAATTGAGAAAAGATGTTTACAATAATCACAGTATTTCACAGCCTTTGGATACTGTGGGTACATTTTTCACATTGAACTCATTAGTATTAAGTTCCTATTTAATTATGTGTTCTTTGATTCTGACTTTTTTGCAGCAATAAAAAACAAAAGTAAAGTAACATAAATTAAAAAGGAAAATATTAACAATAACCTAGATTGTGTTGGAATCTACTCATCTCACATTGCTGCATTTCTAATTGACTAAATATCTTAAATTGAATTATAATTATTTATTATTATTTAGTTAAACATACATCCTTTGAAGTAAACAATTTTTTTGTTTGAGGACATTACTATAGCTTTTGACACTTCAGAGAACACAGACTACAAGATAATTGAAGACAAATTTATATGAAATGAAAATGATAGAAATAGTATACTTCTCTAAAATAGTCAGTTGAATTGATTAGATACAAGTTGCAGTCTTTAAGGAAGTGTTAACTTTCCTCTATTTTTAATCACACTCACGGTGCATAGCTACTGGATGCTTGTAAATGTAACAAATGATAAACTATGAAGTTCTGAATTTTTGTCCCTCACTCTAATACTTGAAACCAGCTGTAAAATAGGCACTACCAATTAATGGTGTTGAGCATCCTAACTCCTAACTTTATTTTTCTTAAAGTAGTAGAGACAGTGGCTAAAATCTCAGCTATGCTAAATTAATTACACAGTATTTACTCAGCTTAACTGAGAAGTCTCTCAGAATGAATTTGAGTATTAATTATTTTTCTCCCCTCTTCTTTCTCCTCTGTCCTTCCCCTCTCCTCCTTTTCTTCTTCCATCTTTTACTTCTCATCTTCTGCCACTTTGTTATCTTCAAAATTTATAGATGTTATTTTAATGAAAGCTAAACCCCTTATATTCAGAACTACCATGAGCTTCTCTGAACCAAGAAATCTATAGGAGATAAATTTGATTTACAAATGTTTATTTGAATATCATCATTTTGAAATATGTTCCAAGTGTCATTTGACCCTCTTTTCTAATCTCAGGAAACAACAAATCTGGAATTGAATTTTTAAAGACTTTGGAAATGAAGGGTATTGTTATCTTCTCAAAAACAGAAATTAGAAAAGGACAGAAAACTAATGGTCCTAAAACAAAGGACAAGTTTTCAAGCTATTTCTCTAGTTCTAGAAAAAGTTCTGGGGTACAAAAGCAGGCAGTATTTTCTTTTTTGGAATTTATGAATGTAGGAAAATCTTGTGACACACTTGAGAGCCCCATTACTTGTTCCTAGAGACTTGGGTCATGACTATTATTGGTAGCAGTTTGATCAGCACTAAGGTTCCCTACTCTGGGTAAGAAACTCTCTAGATATTACAAGATTTTGAATAGAGCCACATTAGGGCTTCCAGCATCAGTAAGAACTGATTCTGAATTAATGAGACCAACTTTGAGAACTGAGACAGAGAGGACATAAGAAGAGCTATGAGTATTAATGGTTCTAGTTAAGAAAAGCACAGGCAAATGTGGAATAAATCAGAGGCTGGTACTATGAACCAGATTGTACTTTGCAAATTATAATAGTTTTATAAAATAGTATTTCAACCCAAAAAAACTTGAAAACCTTGGTCCACAAAGACTTATGTACCCCAATGTTCATTGCAGCACTGTTCACGGTGGCCAAAACATGGAAACAACCAAAGTGTCCTGTGACAGATGACTGGATAAAGAAGCTGTGGTACATATACACAATGGAATATTACTCAGCTATAAGAAAAGATGAAATATTGCCATTTACAACAAAATGGATGGCCCTAGAGATCATCATGCTAAGCAAAATAAGCCAGGCAGAAAAAATCCAGAAATTGTATGACTTCACTCATATGCAGAATGTAAAACTGAAAGCAACAAAGAAAAAAACAAACAAACAAAAAACCCATGGACATAATCAATAGTTTAATGTTTATTTGGGGACAAGTGGGGAGGGGATGGGTGAAGGGGGAGGGGGTGAGAGAGGAGGGAGGGGGAGCTAAATATATAGTGATGGAAAGAGAACTTACACTGAGTGGTGAACTTATTATACAACAAGTTGACAATGTATGGTAAAACTGTATACCTGGAACCTATATAATTCTTGCTAACCAATGCCAGCCCAAAAAGTTTAACAATAAAAAAAGAAAAAAAACAGTATTTCAAATAGTATTTTAAAATGTTATAATAGGTCACTATATAAGAAGTAGGCAAACATTTCTGTCTATATTAATAGATCAATTTTTAAAATTTAGATTTAAATTAAAAATGTATAAAGGTAGGTGTTTACTTATGGAGGAACTTACTAAAAAGACAAAACATACACTAATAACTGATTTTCTATTTTTAAAAAAGATGAAAGGAACTAAACAACAAAATGATAGACAATTCAACAATCACCTCTCAAAAATATTTCATAGGCATTCACAGCCAAGAGGGTAATAAATAGCTAGAGTATTTTAGTATTGAAATTATAAACTATAGAAATATACATTAATTAATAAAAGAAGCTTCTACGAGTTTGTTGATACTTTTCAAATGATCTTTAAATAAGTAAGAATTTGTTGCATTTCCTTCAGTCGAAAAGTAGAAATTGATATTTAGAATGAACTAGGATGAATATGGAATATACCTGTTAAATAAACTGCTTATACATGTTATATTTGGTAAAAAACTAAATAGAAAAAATTATAGTTCCACACCCATTGAAGTTTAGTCTAAATTTACCTACATGGTTCAGATTTAAAAATATTTTTAAAAGCCAGGCAACCAAAAATAAATAAATAAAATGCCTAGGAATAAATGTAATAAAGGATGTGAAAGGTTTATACATTGAAAACTATAAGATACTATTAAAAAAAATTGAAGACACAAAAAATAGATATTCTGCATTCATGGACTGGAAGAATCAACATAGTTCAAGTAGCCATATTGCCCAAAGCAATATACAGATTTTAATGCCAGCTGCATTAAAATTTCAACAAAATTCTTTCAAAAATAGATTTAAAATTATCCAATTCATATGAGAGTATAAAAGACCCCAAATAGCCAAAGACAAGGCACAAGACATCATACTCTCTGATTTCAATTTATACTACAAAGCGACAACAATCAAAACAGCATGGTATTGGCAGAAAAACAGACACATAGACCAATGGAACAGAATTGAAAACTCAGAAACAGACTCACATATATATGGACAGATAATTTTTGACAAAGGTGCCAAAAACATAAAATGAAGATAAAAAATCCTCTTTGATAAATGATGCGGACATAATTGAAAAGCCACACGTAAAAGAATGAATCTGGACTGCAGTCTGTCACCATATACCAAAATTAATTCAAAATGGATCAAAGACCTAAACGTAAGACCTGAAACAATAAAATGCATTGAATAAAACATTGGTACTAAACTTATAGACCTTGGCCTCTGGGAGAAATTTATGAATTTGACCTCAAAGCAAGGGGAGCAAAAGCAAAAATAAATGAATAGGACTACACCAAACTAAAATCTTCTGCACAACAAATGCAACCATTAACAAAACAAAGAGACAACAACCAAATTGGAGAAGATATTTCAAATAATGTCTTCTAATATCCAAAAAATATGAAGAAATCATACAAACCAAAAAATCTAATTAAAAAATGGGCATAGGACCTGAACAGACACATCTCCCAAGAAGACATTCAAGTGGCCAATACATACATGAAAAAAATGCTCAACTTCACTAGCTATTAGGGAAAAGCAAATCAAAACCACAGTGAAATATCACCTCTCACACAAATAATAAGTGTTGGAAAGGCTGTGGAGAAAAAAAAAATGCTCATACACTGCTAGTGAAAATGTATTAATATATAGCTAAATGTGTGTGTGTGTATATGTATGTATGTATATATATATATATATACATATATATAGCTAAAACCAATGTCGAAGACTCCATTGCTAGGAATTTTATGGTTTCAGGTCTTACATTTAAATCTTTAATACATTTTGAGTTTATTTTTTTATATGGTATAAGAAGGTTGTCAAACTTAATTTTTTTGCATCTATCTGTTGAATTTTTTAATGACCATTTTTAAAAGTAACTGTTTTATTTCTTATTATATATTTCTGCCCCTCTGTCATAGAGTAATTGACCATATAAGTGTGGGTTAATTTCTGGGCCTTCTATTCTGTTCCATTGATGTATTAGTCTGTTTTTATGCCAGTATCATGATGTTTTGATTAATATGTACTTGTAGCATAGTTTGATAACAGGTAATACGATACCTCCAAGTTTGTTCTTCTTTATCAAGATTACTATGGTTCTTTGAGGTATTTTTAGGTTCCGTATAAATTTGAGAATTATGTGTTTTACTTCTGTGAAAGGTGCTGTTGGTATTTTAATAAGAATTTTGTTGAATTTGTAGATTGCTTTGGGGGTATAAACACATTATTTCTTCCAACCCACAAGAATGATATTCTTCTATATTTTTGTGTTTTCTTCAAGTTCTTTGTTCAATGTCTTATATATTGTCTCCTTTTGACACTATGCTCTCATAATCTTTTCTCTATCTTGTTCTTTTTGTTTTGAGAAGTTCTGTGCTTTCTAGCACTGTAAGACACCACAAATTCATTTTGTATTGTCTTTGTTCCAGTTCTAGAATCAACCAATTATACAGAAATTCCTGATATATTTTATTTAAAAATAGGTTTTGAAACCAGAATCTGGATGTTAGATGTGCTCATTGTTACTGGATGTCACTTAAGTATTTGTTTCTACATTTGAAGAGAGATCAAGAAGAATCATTTTCATAATGGAATGAAGTCACATAAACTGTGTTATCTAGTTCATTAAGAAAAAAAAGATTGAACTGATAGGAAATAGAGCCATTGATGGGAAGGAAACTACAATTCTTTAAGAAAAGTAAATTTATAAATATTTTATAGGGCAGTAACACTTTTCCAGGATTGTGAAAATTCAAATAAAGTAACAATTACTAAGTATATAAATAGAACCATAAGAAAGAAGAAAAAATAAAAGTCTATTTTTTAATTCATAGCATTACTTTTTCCAGATAATATAAATATCTCCATATTTCAATTCATAGGAGACATAGAAGTTCTCCATATTTTTTTTAATTGGGGTGACATCTGTTAGCAAGGATTACATAGGTTTCAGGCATACAATTCTACAGTGCATTGTCAACTTGATGTATAATCAGTTCACCACATATTTTTAATATATAGTTCCAACTATACAAGAAAGACGATTTATCTCACTCTCTCATTTCTTTGAAAGCTTCTGTATCTAGAATATCAGTAAAATCTATGAAAACATATAATAAATGTTACACTGTTTCTGTACTTAAATTTTATATAGCTATGGAGTATCTCTTGTAGCTACTGCTCATTCCTAAACAATATGCCATATAAATTTCAATGATACTATATCTTTTAATATTTTATTTTTTCCATTTGGTGGTGTAGTGGGTAGGCTTCAGCACTCTCAACACTGCAGCCTGGGTTTGACTCCCAGCCAGGAAACCACCAAAAAATAAATAAATAAATAACAATATTTTATTTTTTCCATATTTCATGGTGCCCTCTTAGTTAATGTTAAATAATATAGTAAATCCATTCTGACTTTCTATATACAAATGCTTCTTGAAGAAAAGTACAATTTCAAGAGGCTCATTCAGCAAGAGGTGGAAGAAAGCCCTCAGACTATAGACTATTGAACCCAGGGTAAATTTAGAGTCTCAGGGGGAAAAAAAAGGCACAACAACAACAAACACATTGGCATCAATCCAGGCAAAATTCAAAAGAACAATAATCTTGTAGAGTCTAGAAAAAGAATGAGAGAGTTTAAGATAGAAGGTAGATGGCACTCTTGGAGTTTGTATTTATCATGGGTATGTATGCATGTATACATATGTGTGTGTGTGTATTATATATATATAGTGCACAAATTGTCTCAGGTATAGACAAGGAAAGAGTTTTAAGGACAACAACATAGCTCTTTCAAAAGGTTTTTCTCACTTCCATGGGTATTTTAAATTCTTCTATACTTTCTGCTCACTGTATTATAAATCACAACTGCTTGGAAGATTTGTATACTTATCCCCTCAAAGTTATGCTTCACATCTCCTTCCACAAAAAATTTTAGAGCAGTATTTCTCAAATATTGTGCCATGGTAAGGGGGAACTGCAAGTATTGCTAAGAAGATATAGATAGAAAGACAGATGATAGATAGATAGACTTCCAGAACTGCTTCAGAAAGTGGCAAGAATGATGAGCTAAGTGTGTTTGAAGTGAGGGAGATTAATGGCAATGTGTCCTTTCCTGTAACACATTTTTTTAATTTAAACATTAACCATATTTTTTATCACACTAGTAATGTATTTTATCTATGCCAGAGCCTATAAATCATCTAAATATCTATGAAAGAATATTCAAAACACCAACGTCACTAGTAGAGGGTAATATTCCATGAGAAAATTCAAGAACCATTAACGAGGGGAACTGTCAGCTATGCAATCTTTTTCTAAATATATATATATACACACACATATATATATATGTATATATATATATGCCTCTTATTTTAAAAATTATTGAACCTGACAATATATCTCTTGATGTTTATCTGTATGTAGCCTTAAGTGTGCCTTTGATTTTTAAGAACTAAATGTTAGAAGGAGTGAAGTTGATTCATTTTTTTAAGAACTATTTTATTGTGGATTCCTCCAGTTCAAAACTTGAGTGTCTTCTTTCTGAAATACTATATTCTATACCATACACTTCATTATTACATCATTTGCTCTCAAAAAGCCCTTGGGCAGAAGTCAAACTCATTGTATCAAGTTTCTTGGTCATGATTGCCCTCTCACAGTAGCATTTTAGTTGGACATTTTTCTGTACTGCATTAAATTATATACCTCAAGCAAGTGAGAATATAATGTTCTGGCAATCAAACATCTTAGGTTTCCAGAAAAGATGCTCTGTGGCCTAAACTGTTTTAAACATACCATAAGTGCATTGATTCAGGGTCGAGATTAGATGATGTTCTGCTCCATGCAAACACTTCAAAGCTTTTGATATAAAAAGTACATAATAAGCACTGCATCAGAAAATATTTTGATTTAGCCTAGTGATCAGCAACTAATATCTATACTACTCCTTTTTCTACGTAATTGTTACAGAACAATATGATGTCTTATAAAGACAACTATATAGTTAAGTAAAATCTCATCTAACACTCTGTAAAAAGCCTCTACATCATTTTCTAGAATACAATTCTGCAATTGCAAAACCCTACCATGCCTTGGGAGAATACCATATAATATGGTTACATATAGTTCTAGTCTCTTCAGCCACAGATTCTCATACTTTGTCTTATTTCTAGAGATTGTTTAAAAGACAGATGACTTGATGCCAAGTGATTAAGATGCAGAAATATCCTAACCTGTCTGGCTTAAATATTTACCTCTGTCAGAACTCTTGTCATACATTGTATAATTCCTGAGGGACCTATCAGAAATAAAATATATGGCTACAGTTGACCATCAATATTTGTGGGTTTCACATCCAAAGATTCAACCACCATGATTGAAAATATTTGAAAGAAAAGTTATTTTTTCGCTGATATTCACTATGTAGTTAGGACTACAATAGTTGCATCTTTCCTGAATATGTACAGACATTTTCCTTGGCATTACTCCCTAAACAATACAGTATAACAATTATGTATATAGCATTTACATTGTGTTAGGTATTATCAGTAATCTAGAGATAATTTAAAGTATACAGGAGGATGTGCATATATTATATGCAAATACATCACCATTTTATATAAGGGACTTGAACATTCATGGGTTTTGATATCTAGTACAGTGGAGGGGGTCCTGAAACCAATACCCAATAGATTCTGAAGGACAACGGAATGGCACTTGCTAATCAATATGAAGTGGTACACAGAGAATCTGAATTAATATTCTAGCAGTACCAAAATGAACTATAGGCTCTCCATGCTATGATCACACACCTTCCCTCTCCCCAGTTAATTTTTCATTGTTTTTTTCTTGTGTTTTCTCTTAACAATTACCTCCTCCTATTTACCTCGTTAGGTTCTCACCCACTGGAATGTAAACTGTAAATATAAGTAAGTCATCCACTAAAATGTTCACTTTGTTGCCATATTTACTAGCATATAATTGGTTCTCAACAAATATTTGCTGAAGAAATGATGGGCATATAACAGGTTCTCAACAAATATTTTCTGAAAAAATTAATGAACAGTGAATGAAGTTTAGCTTTGTTGTCTATTACAAAAAGCTTTCTTTGCTTCTTTCCCAGTACAAACAAACCAAATTAGGTGCCTTTCCACAGTGTTCCCATATTAACATATACATTTTTTTATTGTTGTACATGGCACATTATTCATTGATCTGTCTGTTTCTCTCTAGACATTGAATGCCTTGTCATTAGGAGTTCTATTTTATTCCTATTGGCTTTTCATGCCTAGTAGGGCAGATGGCACTTACCAGGCATCCAATAAGTATCTATTAAACGAATACATGAATAAACTTATCTTTAATCCTAAATGGATAGTGTGTGTGTGTGTGTGTGTGTAAATTCATCCAAGTTCAATTCTGTCTAGGCTTCTTTTAGGCTTTTTCAAGTTTAGGTGTGCAATTGCTTACCAAACTAGGTTCTACATTGGTGCTTTTGATAAAAAAGAAAAAAGTTTTAAATTATCAAAAGAGAGAGGTTGCTCAAGTTTCTTTCTTTATTGTTGCTGTTTATTTACATGCCCTTATTCCTTTTTAAACTAAATGCCATGAAAACATTCATATATTATCTATATTTTATCCAGCTTCCTGATGAAATATGGGAAATGTAAGTGTTCTTAATGATTAGGGTAAATGAACTATCAGTCACCTCTTCCATTATGTGTCATCTTACACAGGTACCAAGAATCTATACCTAATTGGGACATTACCCAAACAGAACCCATAACAAAAATTTCTAAGATTTGTATATCTTAAAATATGGTAGAGGGAGTTCCCTGATGGTGTAGTGGCTTAAGGCTTTGGCGTTGGCGCTGTCAGCGCTGCGGCCTGAGTTCGATTCCCAGTCAGGGAGCTACCCACATACCAAAAAGCAAAAAAAAAAAAAAAAAAAAAAAAATATGGTAGAAAACCAGAAAAGCAAATATCAAGTGAAATGTGAAGGTCAAGGTAGAAGTGGATTCATTAACAGAAATTAAAATGACATATCCATATCCAGAAGATAAATTTATTTGAAAGTCCTTAAGGTTTGTTTAGTTTTAGTAACAACAAAGAGATAGTCGGGAGTTGATCAAAAGTATGTGAGACTAAATGGTTACCAGATGATCCATAAGAACCACAGGAAACGGCAACAAGTAGCCATAAGTGCTATGATCAGCATTAAAAATTCTGACACTAAGGATGTTGTTGTATATGGTTGTTTAAGATATGGTTCAGCTGCTTTTATTTCTCTCTCATTCAAATAAGAATTATTAATAAGCAAATATAACTACAGGTCTGTGTAAAATTATAATATAAAATATTTAGATGTCTCATATTACAATAAACTAGCAATGACTATAGTTACATAACATTTTGAAATTTTATCTTCTCTATATTCATGTCATAAAACAGAATGTTTCCATTTCTCTTTGTATCTTTCTATCTAAGAGGAAAGGCACAAATCATAAGTGTGTGTTCATTTATTGGTGTATAAAAATGCAAACGATTTTTAAATACTAATTATGATCCTGCCACTTCACTGAATTTATTAGCTCAGATAGTTTTTTGGTGGAGTCTTTCAGGTTCTCTATATGCAGTACATCACCTGCAAATAATGAGAGTTTTACTTCTTCCTTTTCCGTTTATATGCCTTTTTTGTCCTTGTCTGATTGCTGGCTAGGACTTCCAGTACTATATTGAATAAAAGTAGTAAAAGGAGGCATCTTTATCTTGTTCCTGATCTTAAAGAGAATGTTTTTAGCTTTTCTCCCATTGAGTATAACATTACCTGTGGGTTCATCATATATGACCTTTATTATGTTGAGGTATGTCCTCTCTATTTCCATTTTGCTGACAGTCTTTGTCATAAATGGATGCTGAATTCTGTCAAATACTTTTGCTATATATTTATTGATATGATCATATAATTTCATCTTTTATTTTGTTTATGTGGTATATCATATTAATTAATTTGTGGATATTGAAACAGACTTGCATCTCAGATGTAAATCCCACTTGATCATGGTGTATGATCTTCTTAATGCATTGGTGAATTCAATTTGCTAATATTTTGTTGAAGGTTTTTGTATCTATGTTCATCAGGAATATTCCTATAATTTTTTTGTAATGTCTTTGCCTGGTTTTGGAATTAGAGTAATGGTGGCTTCATAAAATGAGCTTGGAATCTTCCCCTTCTCTTGAATTTTCTGGAATGGTTTGAAAAGCACAGATGGTAATTCTTTCAATGTTTGATAAAATTTACCTGTGAGATCATCTGATCCAGGACTTTTGTTTGCTGGGAGATTTTTGATTATTGATTCAGTTTTGTAAGTAGTAATCAATGAGTTCAGATTTTGTTTTTCTAGATTCAGCCTGGGAAGATTGTATGTTTCTAGGCAGTTATTTATTTCTTCTAGATTATCCAATTTGTTGGCATACAGTTACTCATTATATTATCTCATAATTCTTTTTATTTCTGTAGTGTCAGTTGTCACTTTTCCTCTTTCATTTCTGATTTTATTTATTTGGGTCCTCTCTCTCTCTCTCACTCTCTTTTTTATTTTATTTTTATTTTTATGAGTGTGATTAAAGGTTTACTGATTCTGATTATTTTTTCTAAGAACCAGAATTGGTTTCATTGATATTTTGTGTTTTTTTTACTCTATTTCATTTATTTCTGCTATGATCTTCCTTATTTTCTTCCTTCTACTCACTGTGGACTTTGTTTGCTGTGTAGGTACTTTAACTGTAAGGTTAAATTGTTTATTTGAGGTTTGTCTTGTTTCTTGAGGTAGGCCTGTATTGCCACGAATTTTCCTCATAGGCCTACTTTTGCTCTATCCCATAAATTTTGGGTCATTTGTTTTCATTTTCATTTGTCTCAAGGTATCTTTTGATTTCTTTCTTGACCTCATAGTTGACCTATTCATTATTTAGTAGCATTTATTTACCTTCCATGTTTTGTGGGTTTTTTAGTCTTTCTCTTTTGAATGATTCCTAATTTTTTACCATTGTTGTCAGAGAAAAAACTTGTTATACTTTCAATCTTCTTAAATTTATTGAGACTTGTTTTGTGACTTAACGTGTTCTATTTTGGAAAATACTCCATGTACACTTGAAAAGAAAGTATATTCTGCTGTTTGGGGGTAAAATACTCTAATAATATCAATTAAATCAACTTGATTATGTGTCAGTTAAGGCCACTGTCTTCTTATTGATTTTCTCTCTGGGAGATCTGTCCATTGGTGTCAATGGGGTATTGAAGTTTTCTTCTATGATTGTATTATTATTGACCTTTCCCTTTATGTTGGTCAGTATGTGCTTTATATATTTAGGTGTTTCTATGTTGGGTGCTATTGCCTAACAGCTGCTGAACCGTTTGTTCCCCGATGCCTTTCCCATTACATCACAAGGAAGTGTCTTGGAAAACTGAGACAAAAGCTTCCATGAGGGGGTGTCTCAGCAAACTGAGACCTGATGAAACAATTTTGGTCATTCGCCCTTAATGGATGGTTTCACAATGACAATGACTCCATCCTCTAGAGTTGTGCATGTGTGTGAAGGCACAGTGTGTGTTGGAGCACAATGGGGATTTCCAGGAAAAGCGGTTATGAAGCACGAAACTCAGAGACCATGGAAAAACAAGTTTCACTTCCTTGTATGTCCACTAATAAAAGCTATGTGTTGGCCTGATTCAGGACTCAGTCCTTGAGGCATGAGTCACTTGGCCCTGGTTGTATTCTGTTCTCAGCTACTGTCTTTCTTCATCCTGGGCCACCCTTGCTTCCAACAACTCCTGTCATGTAGGATGCAACAGGGTGCATAAATGTTTGCAGGGTTATGTTCTCTTGTTGGATTGATCTCTTTATTATTATGTAATCTCCTTCTCTGTGTCTATTATAGGCTTTGTTTTAAAGTTTATTTTGTCTGTTATAAGTATTATTATGCCAACTTTTTGTTTGTGTGTGCGTTGTGTGAAATACCTTTTGTCATCCCTTTACCTTCAGTCTGTGTATGTCTTTTAATCTGAAGTGGGTCTCTTGTACACAGTGTATGTATCTTCTTGTTTTCTTATCCATTCAGCTACATTATGTCTTTTGTTTGGAGCATTTAATCCTTTTATATTTGAAGTGATTTTTTGATAGATACATAGTTATTGCCATTGTATTATGCATCTTTATATCCTTTTTTCTCCTCCTTAAAGAAGTCCCTTTAACATTTTTTCTAATACTAGTTTGATGGCAATCAATTTCTTTAGCTTTTTCTTGTCTGGAAAGCTCTCTATTAATCCTTTGATTCTAAATGATGGTTTACAGTATAGAGTATCTTGGTTGTAGGTTCTTTCTTTTAATCACTTTGAATATTTTATGCCAATTCCTTCTTGCCTGCCAAGTTGCTATTGAAAAATCAGCTGACAATTTAAATGAAGCTCACTTGTAAGTAACTAGTTGTTTTTCTCTTGCTGCTTTTAGGATTCTTTGTCTTTACACTTTGCCATTTTAATTATTAACATAATGTGTTTTGCTGTGGGCTTGTTTGGGTTCATCTTGTTTGAGACTCTGCACTTTCTGGGTTTATAGGTCTATTTCCTTCATCAGGTTAGTAAAGTTTTCTGTCATGATTTCTTCAAACACGCTCTCAATCTCTTGCTCTCTCTCTTCTTCTGGTACCTCTAGGATGCAAATGTTACACTTGATGTTGACCCAGAAGTCTCTTAAACTATTCTCATTTATTTTGAATTTTTTTTCTTTTTGCTGTTCTAACAGGTGCATTCTGCTACCCTTTTTTCACAATTGCTGATTTGATTCTCTGCTTTATCTAATCTACTGATGATTCCTCCTAGTGCATTCTCCATTGTTATTGTTGTCTTCGTTTGTGACTAGTTGTTTTTATGGTTTCTATATTTTGTTTGTTGTTTGTTTGTTTTTGCTTGCTATCCCTTTGTTGAAGTTCTCACTGAATTTATCTATTCTTCCCCTAGTTTCATTGAACATCCTTATAACCATTGCTTTTAACTCTATCTGGTTTCTTGTCTCCATTTTGTTTACTTGTTTTTTCAGGAGTATTTTTGTGTTCTTTCATTTGGGACAAATTTTTTTGTTTTTTCATTGTAGCTGTCCTTCTGTGTTTGTTTCTATGGATAAATAGATCTGCTACATTTCCCAGTTTGGGCCAGGTGGCCTTATGTAGCAGGTGACCTGTGGGGGCCAGTGTCATTGTCACCTGTGCTGAAAGCTCCAGGAGTATCCCTTGTGTGGGCTGTGTGTGCCCTTTTGTTATATTTAAGTCTTGATTGATACTGGCATGTAAATGGGTGGAACCGACCCTCAGGCTGACTGGCTAAAAGGGTGGCCTTATCCAATATTATGGGCTGCTGTGTGTGTGTGGTGGGGGGACTTACCATTCATAGTGGAATTCATAGTGGAGGTGCATGGGAGAGATGATCCTGCAAACCGAGATTGACTGCCATCAGTACTGAGCCTGATGTAGCTCCTGAAAAAGCTCATGGCACCCTGCTGTCTGCTGCTGCCTGCAGAATCCTACAAAGCTCAGCTGCTAATAAAATCTCATGCAATATATGGGTTAGGTGAGGCAGGGTCTCAAGGAGTCACCAGGATTGGGTGAGTGGTTAATGTAGATTCTGGTTGGTGCCAGGGCTGAACCTGGAGCTATTTAGCAAAAGCCTCACCATGACCACCTGCCAGGGACCCATGAATCCTCAAGTGTTAGCTAAAAAAGGGTGCAATGTGGGCAGAGCTGGCTGCTGGTAGGGGTAGTGCCTCCCAAGTTGGGCAAGTTGGGTGGGGTAGGATCCCAGTGATTTATCAGGGTGGAGTAAGTGCAGCTCACTAGGTGAATTCAAATTCAGATTTGGCCATGTTGGGGAGGGTTTAAAAGAGAAAAGATGATTTCTTGCCTGCTGACTGCACAGGAGAAGGACCCTACACCAAAAATAATGGTGACTGTCTCTCCAGTCTTCTTCTGGAAGCCACAATCTCAGTCTCTCCCTGTATGTCTTTGACACTGCTCAAGTCACTGTCCCTCCACTGAGCACAGGGTAAGTGCCTGCAAGCAAGTTTGTGTGTGGGCCCTTGAAGAAGACGTTTGGGTTTCTCACAGCCTTTCACCCCACCTGGACAGTTTTAATCCCCACAGTTTTTCAGAACCAGATATTGTGAGGCTCTTCTTCCTGGCACCAGTACTCCGGGCTGGGAAGCCTGGTGTAGGACTGAGGTTCCTTGCTTCAGAGGAGACCTCCAATGCACAGATGTCCCTCTCAATTCTCACTGCCACATGAAGGTTTGGATCTGGGTTGTTTTCCATCTTTGCCCCTCCTACCACTCTTGACATGGCTTCTTCTTTATATCCTTAGTTATAAAACTTCTATTCAGTAGACTTCACCTGGTTCTCCCAGTTGATTATTCTATAATTTAGTTTTAATTTTAATGTGATCTCTGAAAGAGGAAAGCACAGTGTTTATCTACTTTGCTTTATTTTGTTCTTGGGTTTTTAAATAAACTATTTGTATTCTCAAGACAGTAAAATTGTTTTATCCGAAAATTTTCAATTTTATGATTCACGTATCTAGCTTCTTACATCCACCTCTGGGTTTTCCTGGGAAATCCTCAAATTTAATACGAACAAAAATGTCTATTTCTCTTCTGTATCTGAGCACATGGCACTACCATCTGTTCACTCACTCATGTCAGAATCCTAAAAACTCCTTTTTTTCCTCTTTCCTCAAATCTTGACATAAATAGATTAAAAAGTTTCATTGATGCTATTTTTTGATATCTTGCAGTTCCATGTCCTTATGTAAAACTTAAAAGCTGCTTGCTGACTTAGTTCACTTCCTTACCCTTCACTTGATTATTACTAGACACTAGTCATAGCTTTTACTTTCCTAGATCATAGCACTTAAAAATGTTCTCAAAATTTTTAAATTCGGGCCCTTGAGCCACTCTCTTGCTCAGGCCTGCTCCCACTTCTTGGGGTTGTGCTTCCCCTTTTAATAAATTATATCTTCATTTCACTTTGTTTTCCTTTCAATAAACTCCCTCTTTGTTTCACCTCTAAAAAAAAAGAATTTTTAATTTCAAACACAAATATTACCATCACTGTGCTACTAAAATTTTTCAATAATTGCTATTATATAAAAGGTAGTCTAAAATTTTTCTACGGGTAACAATATTTTAGTTCTTATATAATCTCTCAGAAACTTGGTGAGTTTTATTTTTCTTCCCAATTACTAGTTGAGTCCTATTTTTCCTCCCATTGAAAGTTGGTGGGACATTTTAACTTAACATTCTGACAACACACCAAAAACAACCTTAATGCTACACACTCATTCTTCCAAAGTAATACTTAATACCAAGACTTTTGGCATTATATTACAATTATACTATTTTTCAACTTTATATAAATTGTTTCCAATAGTAATTACATTTTTTTGTTTCTAGTTTCATTTGGTCAATATTTTTAATAAAATATATTTATTGCCACCTATGATTTTGTTCATTTTTATTATGGTATGTTATGCCATTGCTTGAGATAATGATTTATTTACCCATTTGTCTGTTTAAGGATATTTGTTTTATTAAAAATATTTTTTGTATATTTTTATTGGTATGTCTGTTGTATGTACCTCATAAATTTGCTTTTTCATAAGTAAATATTTCTTTAATTAATTAATAATGGCAACAAATATTTTCAAAGGGAGTTTATTCTCACAACAATAATGTATTAGAGAGATGTTGCTCCACAATCTCACTCACTAGTATAGAAATTTAAACATATAAAGTGTTTATAATTATTTCTTTATTATTGATTCATAGCCTTTAGATAGTGTTTAATAAACATATTCTCTATGATATCAATAATTTAAACTCAAGTAAAGATTATTAAATGGCTCAGCATATTATTATTTTGTAAATATTCCATATATGCATTGCAGATTGTACCTTCTATAGCAGTTAGATAAAATTTTTTATAAAAAAACAATATTCGTTATATATTATATTAATTTCATAATTTTGCATTTATTATATTTTAGGTAATATGAAAGATACATGATATCTTGCCAAAAGGCCGTTGTATTGTTTCTTTCTCTTTTTAGATTAATAAATTGTCACTATTATTTGGATGCTATTTTATAGGTATACACAAATTTATAATTTTTACATCTTACTGGTGAATAAGATTTTTAATTATTATGAAATATCCCTCTTTACTTTTCTCAATGCCTTCTTTTTTTCAATTTTTAAATTTAGTTTATTAGGTACTCAGAGCCACCGACAATCAAAGATCAGCTTATTCTGATTCTGTTACTGAAATATGTGAAGCTGGGCTGATCTCTTTTAAAATACAAAACTATTGTCACATTGGATGTATCCCTTTGACGTACAAGGTTTAACAGGAAAAACTCTGGCATGTCTTGCTGTCCAACTTTGTACTATAAAAGTGAAAATGCTTACTTATCTCATCAGCCTCTTACCCCCTTTTTGTGGGGTGGGGTAGAGACAGGAGTGGGGCAACAGTGTACAAAACATAGGCAAATGTGTCTAATGCAAAAATGGCAACTAATGCTATTCTTGCCTGTCTATATTTCCCCCTCTCTTAAGTTTGGGGTTGGTAATTAATTGTTTACTGTCAGAATTTCAGTTAAATAAGGCAGATGATTATTATAATTTTTATGGTTGTCCTAAGTGAGAGACATTACCTAGTTTGTCATTATTAGAAGCAGAATTGAATTTATTAATTAATAGAATTATTTTAGATTTTTCAACGTATTTACACTTTTTTGTTCATTGTTGTCTTTCTGAATTTTAGACTTTGGAACAGGAAGTACTTTCTATTTCTCTAAAGTACATCTTTCAGTATTTTCTTGAATGGGGTCTGTTATTAGCCAAATTTCAGTTTTTGTTAGTATAACATTGCCCTTTTTCCACTCTAATTTTTGAAAGATGCTTGCATTAATAATGCATTCTATATATGTTATTAATCTTATTTTATCATAATTTTTGCTTTTGTACTTGAAAAATGACTCATTTTTATTTTTTACTATATCTTTCTTTATTCTGTGTGTATTTTAAGATCATCCCATATCTGCTGCCTAATTTACCCAATGGTTTATTAATAGTGGAATTTTTAAAATTAGACTTGCTTGGTATTATTTGGAATTCTTGATTAAGAAGATTAATATTTTTCATAAGTACTAGAAAATTCTCACTTATTATCTCTGCAAATGTTGCCTTTAGAGCAACCTTTCTTTCCTCTCTTTCTGTAACTCCACTTGAACACACATAAGACATCACTTTATCATAAATTTCTCTAAATTTATCTTTTATATTTTTATAGTTTTGTCTTTTTACATTGCTCCACATATATATTTTAGCTATATCTCCCATCTCATTAATTATTTATTTTGCTTTTATAGTCATCCCTTAAACTGTTACATTAAATGTTATCTTTTCCATTTTTGGGGTAATATTATTAATTACATTTTATTATATGTATATAAGGATTTCTCGGTGTTTTTCAAAACTACTTACTCATTTAGATATTTCTCTCTTTATTCATACTGAAAATTACTTTTATGTCCTTAAGTAAAGTAAATATTTTCATGACCCATGTCATGTGAATTTTGTCCAACAAAACATGAATGGACTAAACTATGGTTACACATTCTCATGATTACATCTCTCCATTTAGTGCCAGGTTTTTACAAAGCACCATGGGTAAATAATTGTGTTTCTAGTTTACTTTTTTCCTGACTGTATAGCTCCATGAGAACCTGATTTTGAATTAGAAGCAAGGTAGTTCCTTATTTGACCTTTCACCTTGAATTTTTTAAAACACTCTAATTTATTTTCCCATATTCTTATTAATCTTTTCAGACCTAGTTCAGACATAACTAACTTAGGCATGCTGATAGTCAAGATAGAATTCATCACTTCCATTTTTGTGCCCACAGTAAACCCAATGTATACAAAAAGAGACCTATAATATCTTTAAAACTTATTTTTCTAGTATCTGTTTCTCCCAAGAGTCTACAACAAGGGCATCCAATCTTTTGGCTTCCCTTGGCCACACCAGAAGAATTGTCTTGGGCCACACACAAAATATACTAACATTAATGATAGCTGATGAGCTAAAAAGGTGTAAAAAGAAAAACTCATAGTGTTTTAAGAAAGTTTACTAATTAATGTTGGGCTGCATTCAAAGCTGTCCTGGACTACATGTGGGCCATGGGCCACAAGTTGGACAAGCTTGATCTACAAACTTCTTAAATCAAGACTATGTATAATTTGTTGACTTATATTAATGACAACCAGTACTTCTAGCTCATAAAATGCACTCAATAAATGCTTAGGTAGGTATAGGTTTCAAAACTGGAAACAGAAATAATTTCCATTTGTGACCCATGATGATTCCTCCACTAGACTTATACTTTTTCTTTTTTAGTGCACCCAAATAATATTTTCTTAGTTTTTAAATGAATTTTTAAAAGAGAAACTTGGTCTAGATTCAATAGAATAGAATAACTCATACAATATATAAATAATTTATTGAGTTTCTATTACATGTCATCCTCTATGCTAGATGCTAGCATTGCAGAGTAACTATTATAAAAATCAAGTCTCATAAGTGTGAATAAAAACCAAGATTATTATTTTCTTTTTTCTTTTCTCTATCCCATTTTCTCCTGACCATTAAATAAAATCTAGGGCACTCCTCTGACTTATACAGCCATGCTTAAATGACAAAAATGTGTCCTGTCATTTTTTATCAATAGGATAATGTTATTTCAGGAACAGTCAAATCTACAAATTTTATTCTCATGCAATGCTTATCTCCTGATCTACTTTTTCTGCAATGAGAAAAGGAGGTCATTATTGGCTTCTTCTTTGTTTCCTTAGCTAGACTTTTTATACCAGTCTTCTTGTGACATCTTCCGAATGAAAGGAGTGGGAAACCAGAAAAAGTTTTATTAGATTACTATTATTTAAAGTAACATTAATTTCCTCTGGCTGTGGCAAATATTGAGAAATATAATTTCTCCTTCAGAGTGTTTTGTGGGCTCATTATCTAATAAATATTCTCCAATTGTTCATCATAACTTATATAGTACACTTTATAATAGGTGAAGAACTCTACTATTCATTGACCACTTGTTATTCTTCATATGGCTCCCTTATCATGGGAATCCACTTTTACTCAAAGGGTGTCTATGAGGACCCATAGTCTGGGAAATCTAAGCCAAAATCATTTAAGACAGTTGCAGACAAGTTCTTTCCTTCATTTATATTTTACATGGCCACATTTGATCTCGGAAAAACACACTTTTGAACCTGTATCTACAGAAATGCTGTAACTTGTCTAAGTACAACACTCTATTCTGTTGCCACATGTAATTTTAGTCCAACTATCACTCTTTTTTGGGGGGGTTCCCTGCTGGGAATTGAACAAACTAACACTTTTCATATGTTCTATGAGTGTATTAGTTTATATAGCCAGAGGAGATATATCAAATGGTTTACTTGAAATTTTCCTTGCCCGGTGAACAGTGAAAAAAGTTTGCTTTTCTGCTTTTTCTATTGGAATATGGGTTGTTATTCAAGGGAAAATTTCTCTGCAAAGAAATATACCTACTTTCCAAGCTTCATTTTGAGTTGTCAATTTTATAGCCAGATAATGAGTGATAGTTACAAAACTCATTTTTATCTATCTCCTAAGCAAATTCAATATTGGTTTCTTACAATGGTCTTTAGAATACAAAAATATTCAGTACATATTATCTTAAGATCTCAGATAAAACTGAGAATATTTTCTATCATCCTATTAAAAAATAATGACTGAAAACACACTACACTGAAGTTCACATTCTAGGAGAAAATAATTGTTATACAAATAATTGCTAAGAACATACTTGTTTTAATGTATAGATAAACTATACACTCTGAGAGGTCAGAAGAGTAGGAGAGTTAGTATCCAGTTATGTCAGACAACTTTTAAAAGACAAAAAATAATTAAGGAAAACTTGAAAGATGTATAGAAGTTTGACAGAAATACAATAGCAAAAGATTACATAAGCAGATTCTATATGTCTCAAACATATATGTTACATATATTTGAGATAGTCTGTATTCAAATTATCATGCATACTAGTCTGTTAAATAGTTTGAAAATTTTTGAGATAAGAAAATACTTTAGCATTAAATTGACCCTATATCAATCCAATGTGTTAGTACCCATAATTTTAACAACTAATAATGACTTACAGAGATATTGAATAGTGAAAAAGTATCTTCCAGATAGCCTGGTATTGATTATATTTATTATAGTTTAAAGCCTTTTTAGAAAGTGATCATAATCATTTACATGACAGAATTTGAGATCCTCCATTAGAAGAATGATAGCTCTTTCAATGACTCAGAGAACTTATGTAGAAAATGTATTCTACTAAGGAATGTGGATAAACAGTGTAAAAAGAAGTGAAGTTTCACTCTGAGAGCATTACATTCAATTCTCTGTGAATGCCAAACCATTCACAAATAATAAGCAAGCATACTAAACTTATGTTTAAACTTTAATTTTTAATTAAAAATATTAGTTTGATTATCTTCTTTAAAATATTCAACATTATATTAATTCTGCAAAATACTATTTTATTAGTCTACCTGAATGTGGATCCCACTCACCTAATTTATTTGCTAAATGTTTAGGATTTAAACACCTATAAGACTTATAACTCTAGTTCACACCCACAGCAGAGTTTTCTTTAAATCTTGTGGAAATATCTTTGAATAATTTCTAAATATAGGAAGAAACATACAGTTGTGTGAACAAAAACTGAACTAAGAAATAAAAACTTTGCTAAGATCACAGGTGATACTCTATTAATATTTTAATTATATTTTATATTCTTTCTTATAGTATTTACAATTTTAAAAATGAAGGCTTATAAAGACTTTTTTAAAGCAGCTATCTTTATGGCTTGCAAAAACTTCCTATTTTTTTGTTGAAAAGCTATACTGCAACTTCTATTTCCAGCAACAGTGCTGACTATACATCATGAAATAATAAAAAAATCTTACTGGCATAAAATTCATAGAAATTCTATTTCTGAATGCATAGCTGACCTTGCAAGATATAGAGGGAAATCCCCAGAAGCAGAAAATGGAATGAAAAAGAAGCTGAAAACTATAGAGCTAAGTGAGCCCTGAAATCATGAATACCCTGAGGGCCTTTACTGAGTTCAGTAGTTGGATTTTGGGTTTTTGTGCCTGCATAAAGGACAGGAAGAAGTCAAGGCTTTGGGCATGGTAAGGTACTCACTTAGAAATAAGACTTCTGCCTAAAATAAGACCATTAAATAGGTGCAACTTCAGGAAAGTGTAAATTAAAAAGAAAAGTCTTCCTATAGGCAACCTTAGAAAACCAAGATACATATTTATATCAGCTCAGATACAAGGCAGAACTTAAAATATAGAAGAAAGAAGATTTTGTTAACTATTCATAACGATGAGTGTGCCCTCGTATAGATATCAGTTTCAGTATATAACTATTGTGTAGTTACTTAGTCAAAGTCTAATTTTAATTAGGTAAATTTTTATAGAATTCTTGTTCTGGACAGAAGAAAATCCTCCTGTAAGTAAAACCTATCTCTGTGCTTACAGAATATAGAAGGATTTGAGATCAAAATTGATAAAGTTGAATAAAATATGAAGCATTACAAAATTATAGGGGGAAATTATAGTATATCAATCAGTAATATTAGAATAATTATCCTCAAATTAATATTCATAAATTTATAAATCAATAAAGTATTCTCAAATAATTATGTGTATAAAATTATATACCTATCACATTAGAAAGTAAGCATTCTTATATGATTGCTAGTCCAAGGAAACCTCTGTAATGCAATTAAATAAACAATTAGTGCCTTAAATTCTGATTACTAAAATGAGAAAAAAAAAATACAGTGAAGTTCACAGCTGCCAAAAGGATCAAGAAAGTAAGACAGAAATTAGAAGTTTTTGAGAGAAATGGAGTAATTAATTAACTATATTAGAAATAAAAAATAACCACAGAGATTAAATGATTAAGAGTATACTAAAATAGTTTAGGTAATGAGTATAAAAACAAAGAAATTTACAATCTTAGCATAAACTTATCTAGTAAACAATAAGTTAATTGACAATATGAATAGACCCATAATCATTAAATAAATTTCATTAGTATGTTAAAATATATGCCTATGCATTCTACTTCTCAAAAATATTCCAGGTAGTGATGTAAGCAGCATGGTGGGGTGAGGAGATCTCTCTTTCTCCCATTAAAATTACAAGTTGAAAAACTATCATTTAAAAAAGGATTACTTGTTCAATATAGAGACACATCTGAGAGAACCACATATTGAGAAATCTGAAGATGGTCATATCGGAGTGAGCAGGGGAGGTAGGATGGGGAAAGAACAGAGACAGGAGTGAAAGGTACAGTCTGGCATTTGCAGTGATTGTAGCACTGAGTTGGCAGGTCAGAGAGGGCCACAGAGGCAGAGACAGCAGTCTGGCCTGAGTGCCTGGTACACACTGCAGCTAAGCCAAGTGACGGAGGGTAGAGGTACAGTTCCAAGATATATCCAATACTGTTCAGCAACCACCATTACCAGGAAAAAACCAAAGCCGTAGACATGCAAATTTGTGCCCCCTCCTGTTTCCTGCCTGCCTCCAGCTGACACAGTAGCACAGGAGTTCTCAGATTACAGACCTCACTTCTCAGCCTGAAAAGGACCAAAGGGGCAGAAGCAGCATTCCAGCCTCAGTGGCCAGTATACATTATGGTTAAACCCAGTATTAAAAAATCAAGCTGCAGATATGGGAAAAATGCTTCCTTACTCTCCCCATCCATTAGTTCCCCACTCATAACAGCACAACCCAAAGACACAGCTAGTATATTTCAAATAATTCCATGTGGCTGGCAGCATCTTGTTGTTGGGAAGCAACGCTGAAAACTCACAGGCCCAGAGCATATTCCACATCTCACCATGGGAGCGGTACCTTGAGACCAAGGTGACCTTGTCAAAGAGAGGGGGCCCACCTACACAGGAAATATGGGGCATTTGCAATGGCCAAGGTGACACTGTCTCACCAAGACCTCAGAAGTACCAGTGGTGCAGGTGAAAGAAACAAAACTTGCACTATAGCACCAACACTGGGAGGTGGGTTGGGGGGAGACATTTACTTGTCAACTTGCTAAATTGTTGACAGCAAAACAATATTTAAAAAGATTCCTATTCTTCAGATGCCCTGGCAGAGAAAAAATATACCACTTACTATGAATAACCAAGGTAACAGGTAGCAAAAGAATAAAATTAAAAGTCTCTAGAAAACAAACTCAAAGACATGGAAGACTGTAATTTAAATGACAGAGATTGCAAGATTGCAGTTGTAAAAAAAAGACTCAATGAGGTACAAGAAAACTCAGAATAGTAGTTTAGTGAGGTCAAAAATAAAATAAATAAACAAAAGGAATACTTTACAAAAGAGATTGAAACTATTTTTTAAAAGAACCAAACAGAAATTCTAGAGATTACTAACTCAATAAATGAGATAAATAATGAATTAGAGAGTTTAGGAATTAGAGCATACCAGATAAAAGAAAGAAATAGTGATCTTGAAAATGGAAATCTAGAAATGACTCAGGTGGAGGAAGAGAGGGTTTTACAAAATAAACAAACTCTATAAAAACTTACTGACTCTATTAGAAAGAGCATTATAAGACTAATGGGAATAACAGGAGAAAAGAGGGAGAAGGGAACAGAGAGCCTATCAAATGAGAACTTCTCAAACTTATGAAAAAAAGCTGGAGACTCAAAATACCTAATTATCTCAATGCCAAAAGACCTTCTCTAAAATACATTATACCAAAATTGTCAAAAGTAAATGAAAAAGGAAGAATTCTCAAGGCATCCAGGGTAAAAGCAACTGTAATCTACAAAGGAAATCCTATTAGATTACCATCAAATATTGTAGCAGAAACCTTACAAACTAGAAGCAAGTAGAATGAAATATTCAAAATTTTGAAAGGAAAAAATCATGAGCCAAGAATAATATATCTAGCAACGTTGTTCTTTACATATGAAAGATAAAGCCTTATCCAAACGAAAGCTGAGAAAACTTACCACCACCACCGAACATACATTTCAAGAAATGTTAAAAGGATCTCTTCTACCTGAAACAAACAAACAAATAAAAAAGATATAAAACTGTAAGTATGATGACAGAAAGAAGCAGGAAATTTCAACTCTATTTTACTATAGGCTATTAAACACTTAGTTATAACATAACTTAAAGGGGGTAAAAGCATTTTTTTAAGTGACTAAGCTTTTGCAATTTGGAAACAAAAGCACAGCATACAAAGGGATTGTTTGTGACAACAAATCATAAACGGGGAGGAAGGAAAGGACTGAATTTGCACAACTTATTCCCGTTTCGTTCCGTTGTGCCTTCTGGAACCAAATGGAGACAAGTTGTACTCAGATGTAAAAGGACTACTGCGTGCATAAAACTATTTTTTTCATAAACCTAATGTTAACTACAAAACAAAAATCTAGAGATGAGACATATAACATAAAAAAGAGAGAAAAAAAAAGGAAAATCTCACAGAATACCACCAAACTAAAATAGCAGACTGAAACATGGGGGGGGGGGCATATAATAGCTATAGAAATCAGAAAACAAGATAAAATGGCAATAATAAGTCCTCATATATCAATAATAACCCTAAATGTAAATAGACTGAACTCACCAATTAAAAGGAAGAGAGTAGCAAGATGGATTAAAAACAAGACCCAACTATGTTCTTTTCAGGAGACAAAAATCAACTACAATGACAGACAGAATCAAAGTGAAGGGGTAGAAGATGGTACTCCAATCAAATGACATGAAGAGAAAAGTGAGTGTACCAGGTGTAGCTGTGCTTGTATCAGAAAAAATAAATTTTAAGATAAAAAAGTAACAAAAGACAGCTGGATATTTTATCATGATAAAAAATACAATCAAGAAGACATAATGCTTATCAATATATTATATGTATACCCAATCTGGGAGAACCAAAATATATAAAGCAATTACTAACAGACCTCAGGAAGAAACTGAGAAAAATAAAAGTAGTTAGGGGACTTAATACTACATTGACAGCTATGGATAAACCACCCAAACAGAAAATCAATGAGAAAATATTACCCTTAAATGACATATTAGGTCAAATAAACATAATTAATTTTTTCTCTTACCATCACTACATATTTAGCACGCCCTCCCTCCTCTCCCACCCCCTCCCCCTTTTCCTATCACCTCATCACTTGTCCCCAAGCAAACATTAAACTATTGATTGTGTCCATGGGTTTTTTATTTGTTTGTTTTTTCTTTGTTGCTTTCAGTTCTATGTTCTGAATATGAGTGAAGTCATACAGTTTTTGTATTTTTCTGTCTGGCTTATTTCGCTTAGCATCATGATCTCTAGGTCCATCCATTTTGTTGTAAATGGCAGTATTTCATCGTTCCTTATAGCTGGGAAATATTCCATTGTGTTTATGTACCACAGCTTTTTTATCCAGTCATGTCACAGGGCACTATGGTTGTTTCCATTTGGCCACTGTGAACAATGCTGCAGTGAACACTGGGATATATAAGTCTTTGAGGACTAAGGTTTTCAAGGTTTTTTGGGTAGATCTCCAGAAATGGGATTGCTGGGTCATATGGTAACTCCATTCCCAATTTTCTGAGGAAGCTCCACACCATCTTTCATAGCAATTGTACAAGTTTGCATTCCCACCAGCAGTGTGCAAGAGTTCCTTTTGCGCCACATGCTCTCCAGCACTTGTTATTCCTTGTTTTGTTGATAATAGCCATTCTAACAGCTGTGAGGTGGTTATCTCATTGTGGTTTTGATTTGCATTTCCCTGATAGCTAATAAGGATGAGCATCTTTTCACATGTCTGCTGGTCATTTGTATTTCTTTGTGGGAGAAGTGTCTGTTTAGTTCCTCTGCCCACTTTTTAATTGTTTTTTTTGTTGTTGTTGTTAAGTCATATTAGTTCTTTATATATTTTAGATATTATACCCTTATCTGATGTGTTATTAGCAAATATTTTCTCCCATTCAGTTGGCTGTATCTTTGCTTTGTTGATGATTTCTTTTGCTGTGCAGAAGCTTTTTAGTTTGATATAGTCCCATTCATTTATTTTTGCTTTTACAACCCTTGCCTTTGAGGTCAGGTTTATGAAATCTTCCTTGAGCCCTAGGTCTTTAAGTTAAGTACCTATGTTTTCTCTTATACAATTTATTGTTTCAGGTCTTACATGAAGATCTTTAATCCATTTTGTTAATTTTTGTATATGGTGAGAGTTTATGGCTCAGATTCATTCTTTTGCATATGCTTTTCCAGCTTTCCCAGCACCACCTACTGAAGAGGCTATCTTTTCCCCATTGTATGTTTTTGCTCCTTTATCAAAAATTATTTGTCCATAAATTTGTGGATTTATTTCTAGGTTTTCAGTTCTGTTCCATTGGTCTATATGTCTGTTTTTTTGCCAATACCAAGCTGTTTTGATTATTGATGCTTTGTAATATAAATTGAAGTCGGAGAGTGTAATGCCACCAGACTTATTCTTTTTGTGTAGTATGGCTTTGGCATTCCAGGTCTTTTATGATTCCATATAAATCTGGTAGTACTTTTATCTATTTTGTGAAAGTATAACTGTGGGATTTTGATAAGAATTGCATTAACTATGTAAATTGCTTTGGGCAAAATGGCCATTTTAATGATGTTCAGTGTTCCTATCCATGAACACAGAATATCTTTCCACTTCTTTGTGTCCTCTTCGATTTCTTTCAAAAGTATCATATAGTTTTCCATGTATAAGTCTGTCACATTCTTTGTTAAGTTAATTCCCAGGTATTTCATTCTTTTTGTTGTGATAACAAAAGGAATTGACTCCCTAATTTCTTTTTCTGAAAATTCATTTTTTGTATATTGGAATGCTGTTGATTTTTGTACACTGATTTTGTATCCTGCAACTTTACTGTATTTATTTATTGTTTCTAATAGTTTTCTGGAGGACTCTTTGGAATTTTCTTTATAAAGAATCATATCATCTGCAAATAGTGACAATTTGACCTCTTCTTTCCTAATTTGGATACATTTTATTCCTCTCTCTTGCCTGACTGTTGTGGCTAGAACTTCCAGAACTGTATTGAATAGCAGTGGTAACAGGGGCATCCCTGTCTTGTTCCTGATTTTAGGGGAATAGGCTTTATTTTTCCCCATTCGGTATGATATTGGCTGAGGCTTTGTCACATATGGGCTTTATTATGATGAGATACTTTCCTTCTATACCTATTTTATTTAGTGTTTTGATCATAAACAGATATTGTATTTTGTCAAATGCTTTTTCTACATCAATTCATATGACCATATGTTCTTTATCTTTTATTTTGTTTATGTGGTGTATCATATTGATTGATATCATATGTTGAGACTTCCTTGTGTTCCTGAGTTGAATTCCACTTGATCATGATGTATAATCTTTTTGAGGCATTGATGTATTCTATTTTTTCAGGATTTTTGCATCTGTGTTCGTCAGAGTTATTGGTCTATAGTTTTCTTTTTTTGTGTTGTCTTTACCAGGCTTTAGTATTGGGGTAATGTTGGCTTCATATAATGAGTTAGGAAGTATTGCTTCCTCTTCAATTTTTTGGAAGAGTCTGAGGAGGATAGGTGTTAATTCTTTGAATACTTGGTAGAACACATTGGTAAAACCATCTGATCTGGAGTTTTTGCCTCTAGGGACATTATGGACAGTCATTTCAATCTCTTTATTATTGATTGGTCTATTTAAATTATCCAGTTCTTCTTGGTTCAATCTAGGTAGGCTATAAGTTTCTAGAAACTTGTCCATTTTTTCTAGGTTGTTAAATTTAGTGGCATAAAGCCCTTCATAATATTTTCTTATAATTCTTTGTATTTCTGTGATATCAGTGGTAATTTCTCCCCTTTCATTTCTAATTTTGTATATTTGTATTCTTTCCTTTCATCCTTTGATTAGTCTAGCCAGGGGTTTATCAATTTTGTTGACTTTCTCAAAGAACCAGCTCTTTGAAATATTAATCTTTTCTATTGTTCTTCTGTTCTCTAACTGGTTTAGCTCTGCTTTAATGTTTCTTATTCCTTTCCTTCTGCTGCCTTTGAGTTTTGTCTGCTCTTCTTTTTCTAGTTCTTTAAGATGGAATGTGAAGGGGTTTACTTGTTATTTTTCTTGTTTCTTAAGATAGACCTGTAATGATATAAATTTCCTCTTATTATTGCTTTTGCTGTGTCCCAACAATTTTTATATGTTTTATTTTCATTGTTACAGTTGATCTCGAATTTCAAAGCTTTGTGGTCTGAAAATACATTTGGTATGATTTTGATCTTCTTGAATTTGCTGAGGCTACTTTTGTGTTTCAGCATGTAGTCTATCCTTGAGAGTGTTCCATGTGCACTAGAAAATAAGGTGTAGTCTCTTTTTGCTAGATGAAGTATCCTGTAAATGTCGATTATGTCCAATTACTGTAATGTGTTATTTAGAGCTGATATTTCCTTCCTTATTTTTTGTTAAGATAATACGTCCATGGTTGTTAAGGGGGTGTTTAAATCTCCCACAATGATTGTGCTTTTGTCATTTTCTCCTTTAGATCTGTTAGTAGTTGCTTTATATATTTTGGTGCTTCCTGGTTGGGAGCGTATGTATTAATTAGTATCAAAACTTCTTGTTGTAGTGTGCCTTTTATGTCCATCTTTGTCTCTTTTTACCTTTATTAACCTGAAGTTTATTTCATCAGATATCAGTATGGCAACTCCTGCTTTTCTCTGGTTACCATTTGCTTAGAGTATTGTTTCCCATCCTTTCACTCTGAGTCCTAATGGCTGAGATGTGTCTCTTGGAGACAGCATATGGATGGGTTTTGTTTTTTTAATCCAGTCTGCTACTCTGTATCCTTTTATTAGTGAGTTCAGTCCATTAACATTTAGAGTGACGATTGATATGTAAAGATTTCCTATGGCCAATACTTTCTTGTTGTTGTTTTGCTTTACTTTTGTTTCTTTCTTGTTGCCCCAACTCTATTCCATTGGTCCTGATGTTTTGTTTCAGGTTGAATACCCTCCTGCAGTATTTCTTGAATGCCACCCTCATGCTGGTGAATTATCTCAGCTTCTGTGTGTCTGAGAAGGTCTTTATTCCTCCTTCACATCTGAAGGAGAATTTTGCTGGATAATTTACTCTTGACTGGAAGTTTCTCTCATTTAATGTTCTGAATATTTGATTCCATTCTCTCCTGGCTTGTAAAATTTCTGCTGAGAATTCCGATGCCAGCCTGAGGGGTTTTCCTCTAGAGGTTATAGTTCTTTTTTCCCTGGCTGCCTTGAAAATTGTCTGTTTGTCTTTAGTCTTTGACACCTTTAGTACCATTTGTCTTGGAGAAAATCTGCTAGGGTCCAGGTATCTAGAGGACCTGTTTTATTCTTGAATTTGGGGTTTCAGATCTTTACATAGGTTTGGAAAGTTCTCATCTACGATTTGTTTGAGTATGCTCTCTGTAGAGTGCTCTGCTCCTTCTTCTATCCTATTATCCTGATCTTGTTTTGTCTCATAGAGTCAGATAGTTTTTGCAGAGTTCTTTCAATTCTTTTAGTCCTATATTCCCTATCTTCCTCTTTCTAAGATATTTCCATGTTCTGCTCTTCAATAACACTAATTCTTTCCTCCATCGGGTTGGCCCTGTTTCCTATGGCAGTTATTTCATTTCTCACTTCTTTTATTGTATTATTTATTTCTTGAATTTTCGTCTCGTTCATCCTTATGTTTTTAATTTCTTTGTTAAATTGTTGTTTTTATTGATGGATTTTCTTTCTTAGGTTGTTCATCTCAGCTATGGTGTTTTGCCAATATGTTTTCATTTCTCTCAGAGTCTATAGAATGGCTACTTTATATACTCTGTCACTTAGTTCAGAAATTTCTAGGTCTATGAGATCCTTTTATGGAGGCTTTTCACCTTTCTAAGAGGCTTTAAATCCTAAGAAACTCATATTGTCTGCTGTGTACATCTTCTTTGACATGAGGGCTTTATACTCAGCAAAGCCCAGGAGCTCTCTTTCCTTCTCTGATTAGTATTTTTGTGGTGTCTTTCTGTAGAGAAGACACTAGGTGGCATTGCAGGGGCAAGATTTGAGAGAGAGGAGAGGTGTTTAAATCTTATCTTTGGTCTCCAGCTGCATTTGGAGACAGGGCACATCAATCCCCGGTCCTTCTGCTTCCTGGAGTTAATTGGGGAGGCTGTTGGAGAGGGGAGCAGTCAACAAAATGCACACTGGGGTGGCTTTACTACCTGCTTTTTGCTGGGGAAGATATGGGAGATGAGAGAAGCCGATGGGATGCAGACAAGGCCACTCTCGATGTTTGGGGAGAACACTGTCAAATCTGCCTCTCTTCCCTCTCCAGTGCTTTACCCTGGGGGTGTTCCAGCAATTCCTATCCATAGCAGCTACTCTGGGCATGTCTGCAAGCGCACAGTGTGGGCCAGAGATGCAGGTCCCCTGAGACCGCCATGCAATGGCACCAGGAGTGTGTGCTCCACGGGCCAGAATCCACAAGCCCCAGTAGATTGCTAGGTGCATGCTAAGGCAAGGGCCTTGGATGCATGAGCTTCATGAGTGCAATCCTCAGGCCCTGCAAGTTCATCGGGTGTGTGTGAGGGTGGTGGCTACACGTGTACCATAGGCAAGGCCTTGCAAGAGCCCTGAGTGAGGGTGCCAAGTGTGTGCCAGCCACAGGCCTAAAGCCACGGGCCTGATGTTACGAGGTGCATGAGGGCGGGCGCATGAGGGCAGCTGGTGCACCTCTGCCATGGGCCAGGAACCGTGGCCCTGGGGTGGAGCCATACACGTGTGTGTTGTGGGCTAGGAGGGGCCTGGGAGCTGAGGTGCTGTTTCTGGGGCTTTATTTCAGCCTGCAGCTGTTTAGGGAGTTCATTCAGGTTTCTTGCTGCTTAAGAGTTTCAGAAGCTAGGCTCCCAGGCTTTGTCCCTAACTCGCTGCTTTAAGGTCCAGCTCCCTCAGGGTCTCCCAGTGTTCTCCCACTCTGGCTTTTACTCTTGTCATCTCTTGGCCTCCTTTCTCCCATGTGTTGTGCTGCTCCCTGATTTCTTTGTAGTTCCTTTAGTTAGCAGCAATGGGGTCCTTTCACAATCTGTCTCTGCTCCCTCCTTTCTCCCCTTCCTCCCCCCCCCTCTCTCTAACCTTAAGGTGTTTTCTTGCAATGTGTGCATTTCTCAGTTGTCACGTGTCCCTCAGGGTTTTCTTTCTTGGCTCCTGGATGGCCATTTAATTGTGTTTTGTGGGAGAGGTTTTAGAGACTTCCTCCAGCCTGTATAATTAATATTTACAGAGCCTCATGTCCCTAAATGACAGAATATGCTTTTTTCTAAAGTATGCATGGACATTCTTAAGGATAGACCATATGTTGGGACATTAACTAGTTTCAATAAGTTTTAAAATATTTTAATTATACCAAGCATATTTTTAACACAATGGTATGAAATTGGAAATTAACTATAAGAAGAAAGCTAGAAAAAACAAATATGTTCAGATTAAACTAAATGCTACTGAACAATTATTGGTTCAAGGAATAAAAGGAAGAGGTCAAAAGATCCAAAGAAAAAAATAAAAATGGCAATACAACATAAATGTTTTGGGGGATGCAGCAAAAACCATACTAAAATGAAGTTTATAGCATTAAATTTTCAAGAAAATTTTCAAATAAACAAGATAACATTTCACATAAAGCACTAGGAAAAGAGAAACACATGAAGCCCAAAGTCAGTAGAAGCAAGAAAATAATAAAAATTAGAGTAGAATCAAATGAAATAGAGAACAAAAAGACAATAGAAAAAATATTGAAAAATAAGAGCTGTTTCTTTCAAAAAATAAATAAAATTGAAAAATCTCTGAGTAGATGAAGGAAAAAAGAAAAAGACTCAGAGAAAATCATAAATGAAAGAGAAAAAGTTATAACGGATGCCACAGGAATACAAAGAATTATACAAGAATATTATATAAGGCTATATACCACCAAACTTGATTATAGAAATGGATAAATTTTAAAAAATGTATAACCTTCCTAGATGGAACCATAAATAATTGAAAAGCCTAAATACAGATATACCTTGGTACTCAACTGCTTTGAAACTCATTAAACTTGGTACATTACCCATTTTGAAATGAAAATTCTGTCCTGGTATTTGTCATTTGTTTGGTATTCATCACACCTCCTAGGACCAATTAATGGGGAGTACTGAGGTAGCACTGCATTATTTCTTATGGGAAAATTTTGTTTGGTACTCATCATTTTTGGTTCTTGTCATACCTCTCAGAACCAATTAATGCTGAGCACCAAGATACCATCGTAGACCAATCAATAGTAAAAATGTTGAAACAGCAATAAAAAAAAACACCCAAAAAACAAAGTCTAGGACAAGTTGGCTTCACCGGTAAATTTTACCAAACATTTAAAGAAGACTTAATATCTACCCTTCCCTAACTCTTTAAAAAATGTGAAGAGAAAATACTTTCTAATTCATATTATTATAACGTAAACATTACCCTGATACAAGACCTAACAAGGAGAGCACAAAAAAAAAATTACAAACTGATATCTCTGATAAATACAAATGCAAAATTTCTAACCAAAATACTAGCAAATCAAATACAACAATACATTAAATAAAATAATGCATTAAATAAGATAATACATCATGCTCAAGTTTGATTCATTCCAGAGACACAAGTATGGTTCAACATATGTAAATTGACCGATGTGATATGCCACCTTAACAAAATCAAATCATATAAATAGATGCAATAAAAAAGCATTTGACATGATAAAACATCCACTTATTATTAAAGCACTCAATAAAATGGGTATAGTAGAAAAGTGCCTCAAACATAATAAAGGCCGTATATAACAAATACTCAGCTAATTTCATACTCAATGGTGAAAAACTGAAAGTTTATTCTCTAAGATCAGAAATAAGGCAAGGATGTCCACGCTTGTCACTATTATTGAACGTAGCACTGGAAGTACTAACCAGAGCATTCAGGCAAGAGAAAGAAATAAAAGGAATCAAAATTGGGAATGAGTAAAACAGTAACTATTTGCAGATGACATTATTCTATATATATAAATCCCTAAGGACACCACCAAAAAACTATTTGAAATGATAAACAAATATAGTAAAGTTTCAGCATACAAAATTAATGCCCAAATACCTCTTGTGTTCCTGTATACTAACAATGAAATATCAGAAAATGAAGAAAACAATACCATGTGCTATTAAAACAAAAATGATTTTTAAAAACTGAAACTTAACAAGTAATTGAAGAACCTATACACTGAAAACTATAAGAAATTGCTGAAAGAAAATGAAGACACCAAGAAATGGAAAGATATTTCATATTCATAAATTGGAAGAATTGATATATTTAAAATGGCCATATTGCCCAAAGCAATATACAAATTTAATGCAATCCCCACAGAAATCCCAATGGCATTTTTTACAAAGTAATAGAAGAAAGAATCATCAAATTTGTATAAAACCAAAAACACTGTGTATAGCCAAAACAATCCTGAGAAAAGAACAAATCTGGAGGTATCACATTCCCTTACTTTAAATCATACTACAAAGCTATACTAATCAAAACAGTATAGTATTGACAGAAAAATGGACACACAGATCAATAGTATAGAATTGAGAGTTTACAAATAAACCCATACATACATGGGAAAATAAGTTTTGACAAAGGAACCAAAAATATACAATGAAGAAAGGAAAACATCTTCAGTAAGTGGTGTTGGAAAAATTGCAAAGCCATATGCAAAATACTTAAACTAGACTGCTAGAATGCCATATATAAAAACTAACTCAAAATGGATTAAAAGACTTGAATATAAGACTTGAAACAATAAAATACATAGAAGAAAATAAAGTCACTAAACTTATGGACATTGGTCTCCGTCAGGTTTTTGTGAACTTGACCCCAAAGGCCAGGGAAGTAAAAGCAAAAATAAATGAATGGGAGTACATCAAACTAAAAAGCTTCTGCACAGCAAAATAAATCATCAACAAAACAGAAGGCAACCAACTTAATGGGAGAAGATATTTGCAAATGATACCTTTGATAAGGCACTAATATCTAAACTATATAAAGAACTCATACAACTCAATAACAACCAAAAATCTCCAGACAATGCAAATAAAAAATGGGCAGAGGACCTGAACAGATACTTTTCCTAAGAAGACATACAAATGGCCAAAAGATACATGAAAAGCTGCTTAATTCCACTAGCTATTAGGGAAATGCAAATCCAAACCACAAAGAGGTACTACTTCACACATATTAGAATGGCTACTATTAATAAGATAAGGAAGAAGAAATGTTAGAAAGTATGTGGACAAAAGGAAACCCTTGTACACTGCTGGTGGAAATATAAATTTATACAGCTACTACGAAAACCAGTATGGCATTTCTACCCCCAAAATTGAAACTAGAGCTACCATATCACCCAGTAATCCTTCTTCTGGCTCATACCTGAAAACGTGAAAACATTTATTTGTAAAGACATATGTAGCCCTATTTTTATTGTAGCATTATTCATGGTAGCCAAGACATGGGAACAACTTAATTGTCTTTTGATGAATATTGGATAAAGCAAATATAGTACATATATACAATGGGTTACTACTCAGCAACAAAAAGAATGAAATATTGCCCTTTGTGACAACATGGATAAACTTTGTGTTTTAGTAATTCAATCCTTGATTTTTTTTAACATGGATAAATTTTGAAAGTATCATGCTAAGTGAAATAAGTAAAATAGAAGGGAGAATAATCATGTTTCCACTCATATATAGGATATAAAATTCCTGAAAAACATAAAAATTTGAAATTTGACTAATGGAAAAATTTTAAATGTGAATAATCTAGCACATAAGAAATTGAATTAGTAATTAAAAATTTTTCCATAAAGTAAAGCCCAAAATCAAATGGCTTCAGTAGAGAATTTTAGGCAATATTTAAAGCAATAATACCAAAAATACTTAAAAACTTACCATTATACCAATGACAGAGAAAGATGTTACAAAAAACTCAACTACTGATCAATAGCCCTCATGAATACAGATTTTAAATTTTTAATAAAATATTACTCAATGGAATCTAGTAACATACACAAAGAATTATAAGTTATTGCCAACTGTAATTTCTATCAGGAATACAAAGTTGATTCAACATCAAAAATAGAATAAATGACAAGAACACTTGGTCTTTCCCACAGACTCAGAAAAAGCATTGCTAAAGTTCTCTATCTTTTTATGATAAAAACCACTTAAACTAGTAATAAAAGGAAAATTCCTCAACCTGATGATGGTCATTTTTAAAAGACCTGTAGTTAATATCATATGAGTACTAAATGATTACTGAAAGTTTTTCCACAGTTTGGGAATAGGAAAAGAAAGTTGTCTTTTGACACTTTTATTCAACATTTAGGGTGCTTCCAGCTAATGCAAGAAAAGAATGCAAAGAAGGAAAGAGAAGGGAAGGGAAAGAAAGAAAAGGAATAGGGAAAGGGAAAGGAAGGAGGAAGTAAGGAAAGGAAAGATAAAGATAGAAATATAGGTGGGGGAAATAGAGACAGTTTATATGTAGAGTAGTTTATATGTAGAAAAATCCTAAGAATCCAGAGAAATATTGCTAGAACTAATAAACTAGATAAATCACTAACACAAGATAAATACAATAAAATTAAATACATTTCTATATTTTAGCAACAAACAATCCCAAAATGATATCAATTAAATAACTTTATGACATCAAAATCAATAAAATACTTAAAAAATAATTATAAAGGTACATGTCATATTTATACACTAAAATCTATAAAATTTTGCCTCGAGAATAACAAGAAGACATACATAAATAATTTTAGAGATATTTCATGTCCATTGGATTGGAAGACTGAGCATAATTAAGATGGCAATTATCTAAAATCTATCTACATATTCAACATAACCACGATCAAAATTCTAGCAGTAATTTTTTTAACAGATTGGTTAACTAATCCTAATATATTTACAGAAATTTATAGAACCTAAGACAATTTATAAATAGAAGAATAATTACAGATTTATACTACCAAATTTTAAGTTATCATAAAGCCTCAATAATAGAAAATACCATATCAATAAAACAAAATTAAGAGTATAAAATAAACTCTAACATTAACGGTCGATTGTTTTTTGACAAGGTGCCAAGAAAAAATCAACTGGGGAAAAGATAGTGTTTTTAAAACACTGTTTTAGGATCACGATTTTATCCAATTACAATAACATGAACTTACTCCCCACCTTACCAAAAATTAATTTCAAATGAATCATTTACCTAAAGGTAAGAACTAAAATACTAAAACTGCTAGAAGGAAACAAAGAATCAAACTTCATAACCTTGGGATAGGTAAAGATTTCTTAAATAAAGTACAAAATGTATGAACCTTAAAAGAGGGAAAAATAAATTGAATTTCATTAAAATGAAAACTTTTATATATTAAAAGACACCATTCAGTAAACAAAAATACAAGCTACAGGAAAAGGAGAATATATTAGCAAATGATAAATGCAAGCAACATCCCCAAGGTTGTCTCCTCATGTCTATGCCTTTGTTTGATTTTTTTTTCATTCAGTTTAGACAGTCCCTTTGACTTTCTTAGAACTTACTAAATATGGCACCAATGATAAGCTATCACTGCCATCATTAGTTAGGTTATATAAGACTGTCTATGCCAACTGGAGCAAGAGATTCTTCTTACTGGCTTGATGAACTATGCAGCTATGATGAGGAAGCTCATGTGTCAAGCAATTTTGGGCAGCTTCCAGCCAAAATAGAATAAAAAGAAAATGATTTCTGCTAACAAGAAACAAGAAAATGATTTCTGCTAACACCAGAATGAATTGGAAGTAGATCATTCCTCAGATGAGGTTCTGAAGAAAAATAATGCCCTGCCAAAACCTTGATGGCAGTCTCATAAGACCCTGAACAGAGGACTTAATTAAGCCATGCCCAGACTTCTGACTCAGAACTGTGAGATAATAAATGTGTGTGTTGTTTGAAGCCAACAAATGTGTGGTAATTTGTTAGGTAGTAGTATAAATCAAATAAATTTTATTTCTTCTAAAATATATAAAAATGGATCCAAAATATATAAACAACTTTTAAATTCAACATTATGGACTTAAATATTAAATTAAAAATGAACAAGATAATTTAATAGATATTTCTCTAAAAATATATAAATGGCTAATAAGCACATGAAAAGGTACAAAACATTATTATTCTTTTAGGAGATGCAAAGACATAACACAATTCACTCACTAGAAGGGCTGTAACAAAACAGATAATAACAAGTGTTGACCAGAATGTGGAACAACCAGAACTCAAAAACCCAATATAAGTACTTTTATTCAGTGGCATTTTGAATAACGCTTGAGAGATTAGTAATTGAGCCCTGTGCAAGATTAAGGAAGCAAAAATTATTTTTTGAATATGTGCTAAATGACAGGTGACTTTTGTACAGTAACTCATTTAATTGTAAGCTTAAGTTTCTCCATTTTATATTTGAGAAAACTGTGACAAAGTAACACTACATAACTATATATTAACAGATAATATTTATTGATCAACTACTATATATGCCAAACATTGCTCTAAGTACTTTAGGAAATTTAATCTTCAAAAGAACCCCATGAAATAAGTACAACTGTCATTACCACCTACTTTGGGAAATATGTGAATACAAAAAAAAAAAGTGGAGAGGGAAAGAGAGAGGGTAGAAGAGAGACTTCAAAAAGTTAAGCAACTTTTCCATAGTTAAACAATAAGTGATGAAGCTGAATTTGAAAGTAGGTAAAAGGTTTGAGATCTTAATTTCTTAACCGCTGTATGTATAAATCCTGCCCAATAACTCCATATATGATAACTAAAAACTGGGAAAGACAGAATGGGAAGATATTTACTGTATTTTTCCATGTATAAAATACCCCCATGTATGAAAAAAAAAAAACAACCCTACTTTTCTAAACCAATGTTAAGAAACTGTCTCACCTGGTTATTCCCATGTATAAGATGAATCCCAATTTTTGGTCTAACAATTTTAGACAGAAGTATCATCTTATACATGGTATTTACTTCCAAAGTCTGTGATATATATATATTTACAATATACATCTGGGATAATATGTCTGCTGGTGGTGGGGGTAGGCACAGGACATTTTTTTTCTTGTGTGCTTTAGGAGGGACAAAGGGATATGAATAAAACTGGAGGGTGGTGCAGAGTATTTGGTACTTATGACCAAACAATCCTATGATTAAATCATGAGGCTGCAGAGAGAAAAGGATTCTCTACCACACCATCTTCTAAGATTTTCTGAGATAATCCTTCTCTTCCCTGCTCCATGTCAGAAAGGTAATACACAAAGGTAATAGCCAGGACTTGAACATTTTGACTCTGCATCAGACCGCATGACTGACTCCAAATTACTATGACTTCTCTGCTCCAAATTTTCTCTCATACTAAAGCTTTTTCTCTCTGCAAAGGGCCATCTCTCACAATCTAAGCTTTGATTCCCCCACATTCCCTGTCCTATTGCACTATCTCTCGAACCTTATCCCATGGCAGTGCAAAATTTATTCCAGGCAATTGTTAATTATAATGACTCCTCATAGTCATTTTGTAGTGTAAGAATGACTTTTTCTCCATTACACAAAAGCAATTTTCTCTGACATATTAGCATTCACTGAACATTTTAAAAATTTTATTGAGGCAGAATCACACAGTGGAATATAAAGAATATTTTACAGGGAGTTTTGTAAAATATTATTAGAAACTTGTGAGAAAAGGAAGAAAGAAAGAGAATTTACATTTTAGTATTTTCTCATTATTTCTATTTAGCTAATGTAATCAGTTCTCAGAAATATTGAAGAAAATATCTCGCAGGATGAAACAAACTGAAAAATACTTAGCAATCTATTTAAAAAATGTTAATGGCATTGAAGAGAAAATAATTTAACTAAATTAACAACACTTTCAAAATTTTTTTATTAAAATGTTTTAATTATTTTTTTCAGCTTTATTGAGGCATAAGTAACAAACATGATTATAAGATATTTAATGTTTATATCCTGATGATTTCGATCCACAAACACAACACATGGGAAAGGATTCTCTCAATCTAGGTAAGAACATTTAAGCTCTATCTCTTAGTGAATTTCAGTTATGTAATACAGCGTTATTGACCATAATTACCATGTTTTGCAGTAAATCCCTCGACCTTATTCAGCTTCTAGAGGAAAATTTGTACCCTTTTGCCTACCTATCCCTATTTCCTGAATTCCCCAGTAACCACTTTCTACTTTCTGTATGTTTGTTTGTTTGTTTGTTTGTTTGTTTTTTAGACTTCGCATATAAGTGATATTATGCAGTATTATTTCTCTTTATCAATCTGGTTTATTTTACTTAAGATAATACCCTTAAGTTCCATTTATGTTGGAATTCCTTCTATCTCATGGCTGAATAATATTCCATTGTAAATATACACCGTATCTTCTTTATCCACGAATCCATTGATAAACACTTAGGTTGTTTCCATGCCTTGGCTACTGTCAATAATGGTGCAATGAACTGGGAGTGTAGATCTCTCTTTGAGATCCTGTTTTAATTTCCTTTTAACCTTTTCTGTGAGGCTGTTGACTGGAGTCAACTGTAAAGGCTGGGTGTGGGAGGTGATTAGAGTCGATATCTAGGAGCCTAGTGCTACCGCCATGCTTGCATGTCAACGAAAGTCGACAATACTAATTACTTCAATTGTATTTGCTTGGGACAGCACTTGGCATTAATTTTAGGCTTTGCCTACTGTGGTGAGTTGGAGTATCAGGTGCAAGTCTGCAGTTTATTTTATACCATAAACTAATCCTCTTCCTAATCAGCTGACTGAACAGCATTTTCCAGCTGCACATTTTAACAAATTTTACAAACCTGATTGTGAGGTGTGTAGTAAGCAAAATACGAGAGACATCAGTGTATGATGTAAACTATAAACAGTATAATGTACCAATGCATACAACTGATTGCTTTGAGTGCTACCGTACATTGAAGCAGTGTAATTTGTAACCCAAAAACAGTGTTTGGGATGATTTTTGCCGGTATTGACAATATTAAGCATGTTATATTGAAAAAATACCTGCTTTCTGCAAGTTTTATTTGTTATTTAGTTGTTTTAGGTTCATTTATAGGGTAGTTAGGAAGAAACTAACATAAACTGCAACTGTAATTGATCCTTTGTGAAATTTGTATTTTGGACCCAATTTTATACAAAATACTCAGCGCTGGGACAGGAGAAAAATATTTTTCTCAGCACCGAAAGGGTTAAGATATATCCAGAAGTGGGATTGCTGGACCATATAATAGTTCAATTTTTAATATTTTAAAAAATTTCAGGAACTTTCATACCACCCCCATAGTAGTTTTCTTATCAGGTTCAGGTGCTGCTTGCCATCTCCAAAAAATGAGAGACAAGGTTGGTGGAAAGGAAAGTAGGTTTATTAAAAATGTCAGCATTCTGGGAGTATGGCTAACTCATATCCAAAGGCCATCTCCTCATTTTCCACATGACCTGAAGCTTTTATAAACATGTAAGAAGAGCCAGACAAAGGAAAGGGGAAGTTGGCCCAGCAATTCATGGACAGTTTGAAAAAGTGGTTTTGGGGGGATTAGGGTGGATCGTATGTAGATATTGAAAAGACTTCTTCCAAGTCAATGAAAACAAAGTCATTGAAATTGGTATGTATAGTAAATAGAAACTGGTATATATAGTAAATGGAGTCATTGAAACTGCATTAAGCAGAAAAACAAAGAAAAACATTTTTAAAGTTTTGAATGAAATTACATTGTTGAATCAAGCTAAACTTAAGAACTGAAACTAGAGAATACAGTGTCACCCTTACAGTTTTCCCAATTTACATTCCTGCCACCAGTAATCAAGGGTTTCCTTTTCTCAATAGTCTTGCCAATAGTTATCTCATCTTTTTCATAATAGCTATTATAACAGGTGTGAAGTGATACCTCATTGTAGTTTTCATTGCATTTCCTTGATGGTGTACTAAATCCCCTTTCTTATAATTGTTGGCCATCTGTATGTCTTCTTTGGAAAAATCTCTTCTTAGGTCCTCTGCCCATTTTTAATCCCATTGTTTGCTTGTTTGTTTTTTGTTCTTTTGCTATTGAGTTAAATTAAAATTTTATCACAGTACAGGTAAGACATATACAAATAGAATGGATATTAAAGAAATACAAGTGAGGTCTAGAGTCTCATCTACTTGGCCTCCCCCTTTCCCCATAAAGCAGTTTTTGAGAGACCTCTGTGTAACTCTGGAATTCCAAGGAACGCACTTTGTGGAGGAGCCATCATAGATAAGATGACATCAGGAGAATTTGCTTATAGAAGATACTTTCCTGAGACTGTCCGGCAGAAGATAGACATGAGTGACAGGAAGGGTGGGCAATAATGTAATCTGTGTTTTGCACCGTCCGGGTCCACTCTTCAGAGACAACCCAGGTCCAACCCCCAGGGACTAACTTTGTGATTATAACATCCTTATAAGAAGGAAGTAAAATGCAACCAGAATTATCTGGTTTTTGACACCAGCTCAGAATGTTAAAACTTACCCTTGGCTTAACCTTAGCTTCATTATACTATAATTATAATAAATTAACATTGCCATTTTGCCCACCCCCACCCCTATGGGTTTTCCTGTGTGCATTCTGGATAAGGGCATGCACAGAAAGAAAACAGTTATGTAACTTACACACGTCAATCAAATTACCTAAGTCTGTACGTCACACTCAAGGTTGGCTCAGAGCCAGTGATAAAACTTAAACTGCAAACCTATTGGGGCCATTGTCTCTTTTCCTTTGACCTATTTTCCTCTTCAAATGTATTTCAAAAAAGCTTTCCTCTGTTTCCCTTTGTTTCACTGGTCTGTAATTCTTTGCTGTGTCAGCAGAAAGAACCGAGCTCCTTGTCACTTACATATGGTAACAAGACTAAGAAAACAGAGGTAAGTATGTACACGAGTGAAATGATCTGTAGCAAGACAATAATGAATTCAGATTTGCCATAATAAAATAATTTAAAAAAACAAAATAAAAAACTATTTTCCTCCTAATGTCCTTTCTAACCCCTGTTCATGTTATCCCTCTAAACCTTTCTCACTATCCTCTTTTCCCAACCATCTGGACAGCCAGGGTGCACTGCAGTAATAACCACAATGACAAAGTTTATTATGAGAAAATTTTAGGAGTGGGCAGTTGACCTTGTGTTAAAGACTATGGCTTATAATCTAAAGAAAAATAAAATATTTTCTGTAAAGAGCCAGATAGCAAATATTTTAGTTTTTGCGAACTACGCCTAATGTCTATTGCACATCTTTTCATTTATTTGTTTGTTTATGTAATCTTGTAATATCAAAAACATACTTATCTCACAAGCCTTACAAAACAAGTCTCAGGGCTATATTTCACAGACCACAATTAGCCAATCCATGGTCTAAACAATCTCTTTATTATCACACAAAAAAACATGTAAAAAGAATATCTGAAGCCAATTTGTATCATGACTACTCTATTAACTACATATATTGATACACAAAATCAATGAGTTTCAAGATCCACGTATAATAGCTACCCTAGAAGAACTTTTGGTGAAAGTTAACCAGTTTCTTTGGCTTGGTTCTCAGGGGATTTTGGAAATCTGTGGAGTCATTTTGGCTTGTCATTTGACCACAGTGGAGGGTTGGTTAAACTGAATAGAGGGTATTTTTTAACAGGCATTTATTGCCTGAGATGCGTGTGGGAATCATAAGTGCCAAATATCCTGCAATGAGAATTATACCCATAATGGAAAATTACCTTCCCGATGTGCTAATAGCAGCCATGTTATGAAACACTGGACTTTTGGGGTCAATACTTTCATGCAGGGTTCAGAACAGATGTATATGTTATAGGGACCAAAGCTTGTGCAGTTTGAGGGCTCTCATTTCAGGAATATAAAATTATCAATATAAAATTTAGCATAAAATAAATGTTTATTTAGAATGAGAAAATAAAATACTACAAATTACAATGTTTTAACAAAGCTGAAAAGACCTCAAATGTTGCAAAAATTCTTAAATGTAAATATTCCTTTTCTAATAGAATTTTACATTGTTATAGTTTTCTATATTTTTGCTGCATGCTCATTGATCATTTCTTTATGTGACATCAGTTTTACAATAGTTTTGTAGAATCTGTAGAAAGAAAATACAGTTTTCTCTAGCATAGTTGATCTGTACTTTTAAAATTTATTGTTGACAGTCTCAGCTCATTAATCTATAATGTGGCATCTGTTCAGAATCTGCATTCTTTCTCAGGGGATGCTTCCTGTGGAGGTAAGACTTTGAGGAACTAGATCCCTCTGATCTCATCTGGTCCACCTTTGTTAGGTACCCTCTGGTCCAGTTCCCTCCATCCACCAACAGGTAGTCAGTCCGTCCTCAGCAAAGACTGACCAGCATCTTAGTCATAACTTTCTCTCTGGCATCAAAAGTTTTAGATGCTTCCCTAGGTCCTGCAAGGACTGCTTACCATTGGAGGAATGATTTCTTTTGACTCCTGCCCACAACCAGTCTCTGGAGCAATGCTAGAGTTAAGAGGGTGACTCCTGTTCTGGGGCAGTGCACCAAGCCTCTGGCTCAGGCTGGGATGTGCTGCTTCCTCCAGGTGCCCCCACTACTCCCCCAAATATATATCCCTGAAATTAAAGGTACTTGGGCAACTGAGGAACTCTGAAGATTAAGGTATATTCAGTTCATTTTCTGCCAACCTGGATCCATCTATTTGGGTCTCATTATTATATGCCATACATCTTTCTGGAATATCTGCTTCTGGTTCACTTTTTTCCTAGCTAAAACAGTTCCTCAGACCACAAATTTATATCAAGTTATGATCAATCCATTCAATGGAAGAGTTTGTTTCCCAATAATGCACTATATACAAACTTGTTATCTTTATTTTCTCTCTCCTGCTCTCTCGTTTTTTAAGTCTAGTGTTATCTGTGTATCATTCTAGAAGACAAATTGTCTATGTAAGTGCAGCAGTCTCTGTGAGCAAGAAAAGATTATCTTAATTTCTTTCATTTCTTCAATATAAAATTTATCTCTATTGTGCTGTTCCATGATACCACTAGTATAACACAACTTAAAAACCCTCTCCTGAAGTATCGTGGAGTGTTAATATTTAAAAACAATGGTACTGTTCTCATAGATGTTGAGTTTTTATTCTTTAAGTAACTTTTAATCACTATTTTCCTTGTTTCTTAGCATAGCTCTCTTCTCAGAATATTCTCCCTTCTATATAAATACATGCCAGAAATAACATCAATTTAAAGCAAAACATTAACTGTAATCACTTTTCTTATAAAATAAAGTTAAAGACAGTTAAAATTAAGAAGACCTACTTGAAGAACTATGTGTGTGTGTGTGTGTGTGTGTGTGTGTGTGTGTGTATGAAATCTTAAATTTTTATAACTTAAGATGAAAACTATATGTCAATAAGTAAAATTTTGGTTCATCATATTTACATGTTTTGCTGATAAATTTTTTTACCTTATTATGAGGTTTCCTCTTACCTTTTACATAAAATACATAATATATTTTATACAAAGTAACAAAGGGAAATAGATATATTATGGCAGTATATGAAGACATATATAAGAAACAAGAATTTTCATTTTGCTGAAAGCAAAAATATGTCACATAATCATAGGAGAGACACATTTTAGTTTCCCAAAACAAGAAAAACAGTGTGTTTTTGTAACCTAGCAACTCTATATCTATTTCAGAATTAAAGTGTCCTGAATTGGTTTATCAGTTACATTGATGTTATCTTTTAATACTGCAGTGGTTCTTAGCTTATCTCATGTTCTTCACAAATGTTCTCTTTTTTTTCCTCTTTGGAAGGTATTTCAAAGGAAGAAAAATATGCATAAGTGTTATAGTACATATGGGAAAATACAATTACATTTTACCTCTACCTATGGTTTACTTTTCTCTGAAGCATCAGAAAATAAGAATTACTCTTTTTAAAGGTATGAAATTTCAAAGAACTAAAGATCTTCATGTAGTTAAAGAAACAAAGGCCTTGTAGAGTTTATTATACCATTGGAATCTAAAAATGTGTGAGATATATGGAAAAAATTTAAGATTATTTCTAATTTACCTGATGTTCATGGCAGGGGTTTATTGAAAGATCAATTTATATATGACACAGATAATAATTTCATATAAAAATGGAATCTAAAGAAAACCACTCTCCTGATATTCAAATCTTCTTGAACACCATTAGTGATTGGTCTCTGAATATCTCCAATGATCAATAAGTTGATCTCATAAAGTTACCTATTTCAAATTCTAGAAAGTTCTGTAACTATAAAGTTCTCCATAAGAAGTTGGAGTTTACTTCCATTAGCTTTGAATCCTAAAATCTGTCCTATCCATGCAGAACAAATGTGATTTCTCTTCTATTTAATTACATTTCACATCTGTGAAGCTTCAGTTCTAACCTATTATATATCATTGTTTTTCCAGCTTTTGCAATGGATCCTGAGAAATGTACCAGAAATTTTTGCAGGGAAGAAGAGGGAGGGAGAGAGAAAGAGAAATTGGGAAGTGTGGGTGAGTGGAGGAAGTGTTGTCCTTTTTTTACACCCCTAAACTCAGCTTCATCCAGAGCAGGCTCTGCATATGGATCTTTTGAATTTAGTTCTTTTCTAAACTGGGCTTTCTCTCATATGAGATTTTAATTTTATTAAAAGTATTTAAAAGTCAATATTCTATAATGAATACCCTAAATATTTCTAAGTTATTATAGAGATTTAGAATCTGTGATTTATTACTAGTGATAGTCCTCACACTATGGGAATGGGGCCACTTCAAAACATTGAAATCAGTGTGAATGTCAGACCACATGCATCTCAGGATTAACATAGAACTTCAGTATTAGCTGTTTGGTGGGGACTTCAGCTTTCCCAAATTTCCTTCTAAATATTGTTGCAGTCCCTCAGAGGTCTCTGATTATTTTATCACAATGCAAAATACTTCTGATTGTCCTCTGCAGCAAATCTGGCCTCCTTATGCATGTCCTACTTTTGCTCCTTGCAAATCATAGAGCCTCTTTTACCGTGGACCATTGAGGACAATGCCATCAATCCTCATGGTTGTCAAAGCGTATGTTTTGTTGCCAATGTCTAAGATAAAGCTTTCAGTGCTCAAGCTTGAGATATTCACGCCTTGAGGAAGAGCAAAGAGCCCATAAACAATACAGTTAGGACCCCATTCTCTCCTTGTCATCAGTAATGGCAGTGCCATCCAATGGGGCACCGCCTTTACTGAAAATGACCACCAATGTGGCAATTTCCACTATCAATGCTGCTGTTTCCACCACACCAGCATTGTGACAGCATGATATTATCAATGCCATTGAACATAATGTTTTTAGGTTTAAAAAGAATGTAAATTAGTGTCAATTCTCACTTTACAACGTGGATGTAAACTGCAGCTGTAAGAGAAAGAGATGTAACAAAGCCAGTTCTACCATAAGCTAATTGATATAGAGTTAATTTCCTATAGTACACATATGGTCATAAAATCATTACCAAACTTCTAAATAAAGACCCAAAACTCTTCTAATATTAGAGATGGAAATGAATGTGAATTGTATCTACATTTAAGAAAGATCAATAAGGGAGTTCCCTGATGGTGTAGTGGCTTAAGGCTTTGGTGCTGGTGCTGTCAGTGCTGCGGCCAGGGTTCGATTCCCAGCCAGGGAGCTACCCAAAAAGCAAAAAAAAAAAAAAAAAAAGAAAGATCAATAAAACAAGTAAGAGAATTATTTTCCAACCTGCTCATTCCAGTTAATGTTCATGGGTGTCTGAAGCCTCTCCAGGCAGCTCAGAGCATCAGGCTGCAATCCACCCTGAACAAGACACCCTTTCATTGCAGGGCCACACACACACACTCAAATTGGGACAATTTAGACATGCCAGTCCACCTCACATGCTCATCTTTTGTATGTGGGAGGAAATTGGAGTCCCTAGAAATAACCCACATAGACATGTACAATCTCCACACATACAGTGGTCCTAGCTAGAAATTGAGGTTTTTTCCCCCATTAACGTTATGATAAAATTGCTTTGAACTAAGGACTTATTTGAGGACCTGCTGCATTTTTAAATTCTATTATTTCAATGAAAAAGTCCATAATTTTAGGTCATCCAGGACTTTTAAAGAATTTCGTAAATTTTATGTACATCCATTTTAAGACCATCTGCTCTGTAAATATCTGCGACACATTCCCACCACCCTTAAAGCTAAACTCAAATATTTAATATGGGCTTTGCAGTTTGCTTACATGCCATGGGATGTTAATTAGGAGGAGAGGGACATTACCCAGAAATAGTCAGTGTGCATGTGCAGTAGTAGCCAAGGTCCTCATAGCAGTGATATACTATTGGCTGTCATTCTCACGCTCATTAGCAGCTAAAGTAGTTTGTTCATTAGTAGAGATGTGTGGTATAATTTGGTCATTGTTCTTGGCTGTGTAGGTGCCTGGCCTGGTGCTCTAGCACTGCAGGAGATATGATGGACACTCTTAGTATTTTAATTAATTTATGTTTTGCTTAAAATAGCTATAATGGGGCTTTTGGTTTTTAATTGTCAGTATACTAAACATTTGCAAAGAGACCTGAATAAAAGCATTTGAATTAAGAGGAAAACTATATGAAAATCAAATTACTTGTATTTTAAAGGCAAAAATTACTTGTATTTTAAAGGTAGTTTAGAGCACAGTGTTGTGAAAGTTAAAGAAAAACTACATATTTATAATGTAATTTCATATTATTATAATCATAACTACAATCTTTGGGATGAACTTCTTTTTTGCTAGGTTACAAATACTATATAAATTTATATTTAGAAAAAATGTGTTTAGTGTATTTTCACTTATTTCCTTATTTACTAGTCTTTATATAAAAAAATAATGAGAGTGATACAGAATTATTGGGAATAGCTACTGAAGTAAAGTTTAGAAATCTTTAAAAAATATTGCTTATCTTCAATTGTCAGAAGGTTTTATTCCCTAATACACATCATAAATTACCAAAAATGATCACTATAGTTAATAGAAAAAATCTAAAGTTCAAATTTATGTATTATACATTGAATACAATATTTCCTCCTTTGTTTCATAGTTCTGTTAACTATGTTATGGGTATTACATCTTTTTTAGCAAACCTCATATGATTTTAGTAGAAAAAGTAATATAAGGGTAAAATTTTTATTTTGCATTTGCTGAAAATTTTTGTCTAATCAGAACTAACTGATGCCATTTTTATCAGTCATCAGAAACAAAATAAATAATTGCCGACATAGCATATGTTCACCAAGAGCTGGTTACTGATCAGAATAAATGTCAGATTGGTATTTAATGGGATTTGTTTCAAAGGAGGGAAATAATGAAAAGTCCAATTAAAATAGATCTGGCCAGAATGCATTTTTTACATTCCAGAAAACTTTGCACTTATTTTAGTCTAAGTACATTTTAGAAACAGAGTAAATTATAATCTTTTTGATAATGTAGATGATAACGATGTAATTTGACTATAAACTCTATTCCTAAAAAACATTCTGTATGATCATTAACCACACTAACAAAGTAGTTTTTTTTAAGATAAATTAGAGCCCATCGTAGGACATATTTATACACACACACATACACACACACACACACACACACACACACACACACACACAGATTCATATACAGTTAACTGTAAATTTAAAATTCAGAGACCCATGCATCAAATTTATTCTTTAAAATTGACTTTAGTAAATCTTGAAATGAATAATGACTAGGCTACTTGTAGTCATTTTTTTAATAAAAAAAAACCACTAATCAGCATTGTTCATACATTTTGCAGCAGAAATAATCATGAGTTTCATGACAGGTTACTGCCAAAGATCCATCTGACAGTGCTAGTTATTATACAGTATCTGCACTACATCTCCTGTTTAAAAATTTAAAAAATTCTGAATTCTAAGGCACACTTTTTCTTGGAGAATTTAGATGAAGATTGTCAAGTTGCATTTTTAAACCATACATCCCACAGACTGGAGGGAGTATATTCCCCATATCAGGTGTTTATATTGCAAATACATGAAAATTTATCACAAATAGTATAAAAAAGATTAAGGAAATTTATTAGTACACAAAATTGAGAAGGCCAGAAGTAGGGTGGGCTTCAGCAGAATTTGATCAATGTCATCCAAGTTCCAAATCCTCACTAGGATTTTCTGGGTTTTGTTTTTCTCTAGTGATTTTCAGATTAGCTCTAAGAACAACAGATACCTGCAGTAGCCATGGGAATTGGGATGGCTACACAGTAGTAGTGTTTTTCCCTCCCACATATCAAGCCAGGGTCTCAAGTAATTTGGAAGTGGGTGTACTAATTGGTTAAGCCTCTGCCATGTGTTCTATCCTTAGAAAGAAGAGAGGAAGAGCTTCCTAAAATCATAACATTCTGTAAATTAAAATCATGGACTATTAGAAAGAGACAAGGATGAAATTGTTTTGGAGGAGGCATCAGATTGTTACAATATAATCTACATTGTGGAATGGTGGAGAATGAGGCCCAAACAGGCTAAATATAGCAAGAGACAGATTTTAGGCTAGATTCATGTGATACCATGTTGCTTTCCAACTGCCAACCCGTCTGTCCTCTCATGCATTCCCCATGATATCCTAAGGCAAGAGCTAAATGTGGAGTCCATGTGGGCATAAAATATCTAGGAGACAGAATTGACCCTCTCTTAGGGGTACTATTCCTCCTTCACTCGTACACCTTACATCACCCTGTATGGCCTCGGAGGATGGCTGGTTAGTCAATGACAGCTAAGATTCCTCAAGGGAGGAACAACCTAAGACAGGCACAGTCACATAGGGGCCATTAGGAGAGAGCTTGGGCTCTACAGAGGTGAGGCACAGGCCCTCATCCTCTATGAGGTTAATAATCTTCTACCCCCTGGCTGCCCTGTGTCCCACACTGCTCCAATGGTGACCTGATAGAACAATATCCGTCATGCTCCAATAAAAATGACTTAGGTACTGAGTCAATCCCCTGGGGTGGTTTCGGTACATTGAGTCCTTGGGGCTATATGTTCTCATAGAAACACAATGCATGTTGGAATACAACGGGGACTTTCAGATAAAACAGTTTGCTAGGCAACATAACTCACAGATCATGGAAAAACCAGTTTTAATTCCTTGTATGTCCATCAATAAAAGCTATGCATTGGCCCTATTCGGGGCTCTCTGTCCTTGAAGCTGGAGTTCCTTCGCCCCACTGGTACTGAATTCTTGGCTACTGTCTTTCTTCACTTTGCGTTGCCCTTCTTTTTCTCCCACAGCTCATGTCATGCTGGACGTGACAACACCAAAACCTACTCTAAACTTCTTTAAGCTGTTTATACTCTTTGTTTTCTGACTTACTGATCTGATGTTTTTTTTCAAACTCCTCTGACACATTTAAGTCATCAGACCTAAATTTAGCAATTTGAGAGCTTAGATCTCAGACTCCGAGGTAACCGGCACAAAAGGCTTTGTCAATCATGAGGGTTACATGTGCCCAGAAACATGAATCAAGTGAGAAGTCCTCCCTGTTTCCAGGCTCTCTTCCTAAAGTCCAGTCTGCACATTTCAAGTCTAATCCTTCACAGCCACTTTTGATCTCTGATTTTCTTTACTTGAATCTTTCAGAAGAGATTTCAGTATAGATAAACCTTTAGTTTCCAATTGTATATCTGAAATATACAGATACAACAAAAACTCCTTTATTTTTGAAATGCTTTCAATACATTGAAATATAAAACTAATTTGTTTTTACAAATCAGTTCTGATAGAGTTTAGAAAGCTTTGTTAAAACTTAATAGCTGATTGCATAGTAAAATAAATAGAATGTTTCAAATGCAGCAACAATGTATAGATACTTTCTGTATCAATATATGAGAAGCACATGAGAATAGTTTATTTTTCATGCAAATAAATATTAAACTTCATACAGAAACAACTGTTTCTCTTTCTGAAATTATTAAACTGAGAAATTAAATGTGCTAAAATAATATTAAAATAAATTAGACAAATCATTCTAGATTTTTTTAATGACTAGTAAAATAAAAAATTCACTACTTTGATATACATAATAAATGTATATTGGCATCATTGGAAGCAACATACAATTACAGTGCTGTATAGCAATGACAAAAATAAAAAATTCAAATACCTTCTAATGGTAGCTTAAGTCTCTTGACAATTTAAACTAATACTGGACTAAAATATTTAATTTCAAATAAGACTTTTGTACCATTGTTTGGGCTCACAAACTTTTCTATACAACACCTTTTACGGAATATTGGAGATACTTTATGGAATATGGAGATCATCTAGTCTAGGTCAATCTTTTTCATAGACATTTTTGTTTGTTTGCTTGTTTGTTTATTAAAGAGATTTAAAGAAGCTAAATGACATGTGAATCTTCATAGAATGCCAGAGTAGCAACTAGGACACTGTTAGAAGTACAATTGCATTTCTTTTTCCTTGGTTCAAGAAAGTTGATCTTGGATTTTGGGAAGAAAATTCATTACTATGGTGGTTCTGATGATTCATGTAAATTTTGCAGAAAATGGTTACCAGGTTAAGTGAGGGCTCTAATGAAAGCCTAGCTTATAAACTTGCAACAATTTTGCCTACCAACTTGAGGAAGAGCTTATATCACATCAGGCCATAGTTTTCTCAATTGAAAAATGTAGGGATCAGTATGCAATAATGCTCAAATAAGGTTAATTAAATTTAGTTTGGTTTAGTTTAATTAGCTATTATCAAGGTTGCATTCATTACATGCTATCTGCAAGGTATTATCCTTTGGACTATAACTTCCACATTACCCTCATTCTTCACATTAATTATCGTCTTTTCTCTGACAATATCTCTCTTAATGGATATATAATTCATATATAAGTACATGAGTGCAGGTAATACTTATTACCTTCTTATATGCTTGATAATATTCTGAGTGGTTAACATGAATTTCATCCACAGGAAAAAAAATGCTGATGTAGGTCATAACAGAATACCCATTTGGTTCATAAGAAAATTGATCAAAGAGAGGTTAAATGACCCACAGCAAGGAATTTTGAAACTTAGATCAAACCTCAGCAGAATGTCCCTTTTATTTCAACAGTTTTAGCCTTACTACCTATTTACTACCTAAATTTCACTATCTTCCAGATTAGCTGTAAGTAAACATTTTCATAGGTAACAAATAATAATTAAATATATATTTTTCACTAATGTCCACTTGCCATTATAGTTTCAAATATGGTGTTCAAATATTACTATGCATAAGTCAGTATATATGACTATTTCTTTGCATTTAAATTTCTCCTCTAGCAGTTTCAAATTCCTTTAGGAACTGAATGGAGTATAAATAAATATAAGAGTTGAAAGATTTTAGAAATTATTTAGAAAGAAAGGAAGTAGAAATAATCAAATAAAAATAATTATTTATTAAACAAAATTAAAAAGAATATGGCCAGAGAGGTATGGTTTATAACCAGTTGTGCTATGTATAATGTGTGATTTGCCATATTTATTAATAATTAATAATGTCTTTTCATGAAAATGCCTTAAATATATAGAAAATAATTTTTGGTGTATAATTAAATTAAGTTTAGCAAGCCATAACTCTATAAGTATAATAGGCTTGCCATGAACCTGGTTTCCAGAAATGAGTAGACAGCAGTTTCCTTAATATCAGTGTTTCAGGAAGTGTGGGAAGTCAATGCAACTTGACAACTGGCCAACTATAACCACTTACTTTTTCTTTTTTCACATCATATCAATGCTTCACTATGTTGCTACAATATCTTGACAAAGTGGTAGATCACCTATCAGCAACTGGAATAGCTATGTGGATGCAGAGACTTTGCAAAAAATGCATTTGCTGATAGTCATTTGCTTGGGACTTTTAAAATCTCAAATAATTCAAAGTTGAACATATAGTTTTCAGTCATAAGAGTCAGTATTCTTCCATTACTCACCCAAAAGTTTCAATGTATAAGGTTACATCTTTAAAGTTTATAATAATCTAATAAATACAATCTGATTTTACTAACATGTGTTGATACCTAAAGATATTAAATACAACATTTAGGATCTGGGTATGCAGGAATGGCTAATGAGTTTACATTGCAATGAAAGAGGGATGAGGCAGGTACAAATGAACTGGAAAATCTCATCACTTGGTAGAGAGAGTAATGGAGGTGAGAGAGAGAATTATCTTTTTCCAATTAAAAGTGTTGAGTCAATTTACTTTGACCAAAGTCTTGAATATGTAACTTTTAATTGATATTTACAGCCTGGTAATACTCTTTTTAGAAGTATTTATTACTTTAATAGTATAATTTGGCAAAATTTTAGGGACTCTTTATTTAATGAGTCAAATAGTTTTTACTTATAGAGATTATGTGTGTTCTTTATTTTGTTAAAAAGACACTTGCACTAAAAAAGTAACTTTGGTGTTAGTCAAACTTGATGGGCATTTCAAGTAGGTTGAAATATGTGTTCAGAGTGAATTGAAACTAAGAATACCTTCCTCTGACCTCAGGTGTCAGGTATGATATGAAGTCATATTAAAGACCCAGAGGGCTCTAAAGTGTCATAACCCACACTTCACTAGTAACTTACATTTGGGGCCAGCAATAGTGGGGGTGGGAGAGATTTATAAGCTTTAGGCCTTATTGAGTCAAAGCATGGGTCTATGAAGGTCTTTATTACTCTTGATAGATTCTATGAGGAATATTATCTGCCCTTCTTTTTAATTAATAGCACTCTTAATTTTATCTCAAACAACTAGGGTAATAAAAATAAAAATAAAAATAACACTTTATAGTATATGATACTTTATGTTTACAAAGGATTTTTTATATATATTTTTTTATATGACATACTATTATTCTGTGGAGTATATAGGACAAGCATTATTATTTTCAAGTAAGAAATAGAGGAAAGAATATGTTTAATAGTATTTCATATGAGGATTAATATTTTTAAATTTTGGAGTGGAAAATTTTACTGACATTTGCATTTGTAAATGTTTGTTGCCTGTATTACGTGTTAGTTAAGTGAGGTGAGGAAGACTGAAAGGTAGAAAATTTCTAAATGATTTAATGAAAATCAATTAGCTTAAGCAATCACCATATAAAAATTCTATACATCTCTGTCAATGTATTTCAGCACCAATTTGCTGAAATAGTTTTCTATTTCACCAGTGGTTTTCATTGTTTCCTCTAATAAGGGTAAACTAGGAGTTGTAAGTATGAGGGTAAATTTATTTCCAACTGAAAAATTTAAAACCAGCCACTTTTGAAGAACAAAACAGAATATTTCTATCTAAAGGGGAAGATTCAATCAATACCTCACATTATGATTTGAAAGACAGACAAATGATGAAAAGTAAAACCGAAAATTTTAATAAAATGAGGAAAAAAAATAAAGACTACTTAACGCTTTCTTAAATTATTATAACATTGATATTTTTAGCTCTTCATTCATGAGATTTATCTTCACTAATAACAATTAACTGTGTGCACAAAGTACATTAATCATCATGTGTGCAATGGAAAGTTTTGTTCATGGCTTGCATTACATTTTCTTCTTTTTACCCAGTTGATTTATTGGCTCTACTTTCATGTACCTAAGCTAATTATTATTTTTTCTATGTCACCAACATCTATTTGAAATAAAAATCCTACATATCTCTCACTTGAATTCATTTCCTTTAAATTTTTTCTTTCCTCTTGTGCTTTATTATCATTTAAAACCTGAAAATCAGAGTGATTTTTGATTCCATAGTTCTAAATTCTCACAATGTGGGAACTTCACACACTATGACTAAGCTCTCTTAACTGAGTTTTGAGAGAGAATCAAACATTTGATAACAGAAGTGAGAAAAAATTTAAATTCAAGAATATTATTATTAGTCTTACAATAGATAGTCAAAATTCTTAAAACTTAAGATGTAAATCTATGTCATTGCTCACTATGTTTTCAAAAATCCACAAAGTCACTCAAAGAAAGACCACACACCATCTCTCCTGACAAGGAATCATGTTGCTTAATAAAATGAGAGTATTTTTTTTTCTTTTTTTTTTTTTTTGCTTTTTGGTATGTGGGTAGCTCCCTGACTGGGAATCGAACTCAGGCCGCAGCACTGACAGCGCCAACGCCAAAGCCTTAAGCCACTACACCATCAGGGAACTCCCTAAAATGAGAGTATTTAAAGAATAAAGTGCCCACATTTTAACCAGGGCAGCTGGCAGCTAACTCTGTGTAATGATGTTAATAGCCTATGCCATAGTTCTTTATTTCTATTTTTAAAAAGTATTTTTATACCAACCACTAGCTGGATGAGTCATTCACTAGTAACAGATTATTAATGCTAGTTATTTTAGATATCATTTTAAAAAATTCTTACATTCTGAAAAAAAATTTTTAAAAAGTGAAAATAAGTAACAGGGGATTCTTTTTTCTCTTAATTTATTACTCAAATATGCCAGAAGACCACTTCATTTGCTAAAATGGTCCAAGACAGGAATGAAAAGAAAAGCCTAAGACACAAAAGAAATATCTAGAAGGAATTAGAATAAGGCTAATATTAACTTTCTCATATAAAATACAATATTTTAGAACACAGTGGAAAATTATTTCAAAAATCAGAGAAAAATATATTTGAGTCCTAAATTCGAAATCCATTCAGTCATGGAGAAGAACCAAATACATGTAAAATGGAATAAAAACATTTACCCCTAAAGCATGCTGGCTTAGCAAATTTCTCACAAACATACTATATCAAAAGAAGTCAGTAAAACATGAAAGTGGAACACAAGATTCAGGAAACTTGACTTCCTTTAAACAGAGCTGTAGGAGGAGGTCCCAGAATAACAGATTTGTATCAGACCTAAAAATCAATCTTTACGGTTTGTAGAAGTGAGATGGTATGCATATGGAAGGCAATATCTGGGGGCAAAAATTACTCGTGAGGATAGGTAATATGATTTAGCACTCAGAAGTTATTAATAATATAATATAGACAAATTGTATAAGTTAAATGGGAAAATCCAGCAACAAAATTAGAAAAATAAAAATCCTGTGCAAATAAGGCAATGCAATACTCTCCTAGTTACCTTTTATAGGAGTACAAAAATAATAAAATTAAAGAGTAAGTATCAACTCATATTTGACAAATTAGTGGGGGAAAGGTAGTGTATTCTATAAATTGTGTTAAACTAGATATTCATATGAAAAAAACAAATTTGGATCCCATGTTACACCACTCACAAAAAAGTATAACTCAAAATAAACTAAAGATTAAAAAGTAAGACCTGAAACCATAGAACTCCTAGAAGAAAATATGGAGAAAAATCACTTTGATTTTGGTCTTGGCAATATTTTTTTATATGTAAACCAAAAACACAAGCAAGAAAAGCAAACATAAAAAAATGAAACTACATCAAACTAAAAAAACTTCTGCACAGTAAAAGAAACAATCAACAACAACAAAAATGCAACCTACAGAAAGAGAGAAAATATTTTAAAACCACTTACCCAATAAGAGGTTTATATTTAAAATATTGGAATTCACTCAATAGCAAAAATCAAATAATCTAGTTTGATAATGGTCAAAAGACCTGACTAGACATTTTTCTAAAGAAAACAGACAACTGGCCAATATGTTTATGAAAAAGGGCTCAACATCATTAACCATCATGGAAATGCAAATCAAAACCATAATTAGATATCACCTCACACCTGTTAGGATGGCTACTATAAAAAAGACAAGAGATAACAAGCATCAGAGAGGATGCAGAGAAAAGGGAACCCTTGCTCACTATTGTTGGGGATGTAAATTGGTACAGCTTCTATGAAAAATAGTGTGAAGGTTTCTCAAAATATTAATAATACAACTACCATATGACCCAGAAATTCTACTTCTTGGTATATATCCAAAGGAAATAAAATCACTATCTTAAAGAAATATCTACATCCCATGTTTGCTGCATGCAACATTACTCACAATAGCCCAAACACAGAGACAACCTAAGTGTTCCTTTATAGATGAATTAATAAAGCAAATGTGATGTACATTTATAATGGCATATTACTCAGTCGTGAGAAAGAATAAAATTCTAACATTTGTGACAACATAGATGGACTTTGAGGCCATCATGCTATTACAGTAAAGTAAGTCAGAGAAAGACAAATAATGTATGATTTCATTTATAGGTGGAATCTAAAAGAGCCCATCTCAGAAACAGAGTGTAAAATGGTAGTTGCCAGGGGCTGTGAGGTGGGGGAAATAAGGAAATGTCACTCAAAGGTACAAGCTTCTAGTTTTAAGATGAATATGTTCTACAAATCTAATGTACAGCATGATGACTACCGTGTATTTTATATTTGAAATTTGCTAGTAGAGTAGTTCTTTCTTAAAAATTCTCACACACACACAAAATCATAATTAATTGAGGTGATGGATATTTTACTAACCCTATTATTGTAATGATTCTGCAGTACAGTACTGTATACTTTAAACTTACACCATGTTATATGTTAATTTATTATCTCAATAAAGCCGGGAAAAACAACAAAATTGAAAGACTGGAGAATTTGGGCAGACGGCAGCAAATTTTGGGGAAAACAAGAGTTAGTGACTAATCATTTTTAAGTGAACTTAAATAGATATACTTATAATGAGGTTCTGACATTTATTACCCAAAATTTCATACTAGGTACAGATAGAAGCCTTCAGCCAGGAAATGCTTAAGGAAATAGACAATTTTTTGTCTCATTTTTTAATCTGTCACATCCCTTTTCTGATGCATCAAATTAAGTATTATGAAGTGGTCATGTCATTGCATGAAGTCTACCATTGTAAATGCAAAGAGAGCTCAGTCTCAGGTTGGAATTGATTTAAGTACCCATTTTAAGAACTGTTTTTATCAAGTTCATTTCATAGCTCTGGTTATTTCTGTTTCTATTTGCTATGCAACAGATCTTTGCAAATTTTGAAACTCCAGGAGGTAGAACTATCTTCCACTTTTGCTAGCTACAGCTGCTCGTAAATACCAAGAAAAGTATGAATCTAAATGCCTGCTGTTGTAGGAGGGTTTATATAAGATTTCCTGGCTCTTGTTGGAGAGAAGTCTTCCAACTTGAGGAGAGAGTTATTCCTTCTCTCCATTCTATCCAGCCACAATTTACTTAGAAGTCATTTGCACTATAATCTTTCTTGTGGTCAGAGTTTTGAAAGGTATCATCCCACTTTCTCTGAATTTTTGCAGTTGAAATGTTTAAAGCATATTTGTAATATATTACCTTAACTTCAATGTTTTCTAAATATTCTTGAATATCTAAAAATCATAGTCATCTTCAAATAAGAAAAGTATTCTCCTACAAGCTTTTTAAACATATTATGTAGGATGAAATACAAAAGGTACACTGAATATATTAAATATTTTATTTAGTCATCTATTTTATCATCTTGTCTCATTATTATTTTAGGTTTACAAGACCTGATTTACTGTTTTTCTAGTAGCCATTACTTCAGTACAAACAGATAAATGCAGAGAATTTACTCATTAGAAAACAAATGTGGGGGTTCCCTGGTGGTGTAGTGGCTAGGCTTTTGTCCTCTCAACTCTGCAGCCTGAGTTTGACTTCCAGGCAGGAAACCACCACAAAAACAAAAAACAAAGCAAACAAACAAACAAACAAAAAGGAATAGAAAAGAAATGTGTTTGAACAGCTAGTAGTATCTAAAGTATATTATTCTGGATGTAGTTAGATCTTTGAGAAGCTCATAGTTTGAGGGGAATGAAGAGACAGATACATGATAATGAATTTTCCACACTACAATGTGATATATTATTATAGAAAAACATTCAGAGAGCTGCAGGTATCCAAAAGAGGAAATACCTAACTGCTAAGCAGGTATGGAGAAGGGAATACAATTGTGTTTTGGGTTTTACAGTATCTATGAACTGAGCTAAAGCACTGATATACACTACGCTATTTTCATAAGATCACAAAAGAAACAACTCCCCACCCCAACAAAACAGACTGCGATACTGTAAGGCAAGTGTCATTGTCTCAGTGAGTGCGTAAAACCAGAAAATCAGCAATGAAAACACTGTCTATAAAACAAAAATCCACTAAATCATTTGCCCTTCACCTGTTTTACATAGAGAGTAGTGTCTCATAAAATCCCAAAGGAGTGAAGCATTACTCTATTCTCCCAAACATTCCTGTACTTTTTAGGTCCTGAGATCAATGGCAAAAAATTTGGTTGTTTTTTTCAGTTACATTTTCAAGCAAATTGTGAATTTTAGAATGTGCAGAAAAGGCTTACCATAGATTTTATTCTTTGGATGTCCTGCTTGCAAGGTTCACCCTTGGCTGGTTTCTGGGAACTTGGATTTTTGGGGAGTTCCTCAGCATTAATTGATAAAAGCTGCTTGCTGTGCCTAAATAAACTCTTTGAACAAATAGTATGGTTTATGCTGAACATCTGCTTTCCTTCTGGGAGTCTGGAATTAGGGTACTTGTCAGGCAGGGTTCCCCAATATGATCACCCCCACAATAAAAACTCTGTACACTGAATTTCTAACACACTTTATACATGTGTAATGATTGTTACCGGGGTAAGTGTGTCCTGTGAACTGCACTGGGATTAAATATTTGGAAGCTATCTCCTATTTTTTCCCAGACTTTTATTTTATGAGATTTTTTCCTTTTGGGGATTTTTCCTGGTATTCTTTTGCTTTAGTAAATTATAGCTGTGACTATGACTGTATGTTAAATCCTGTGAGCCCTCCTACTAAATGAGCTTTGGGACTCCCAACAAATAAAGAATATATTAAATTGAAATCATTACATTTTGACAGTATTTTGGAATGTTTGTTAATGTAAACTCATAATACAGATTTCTGCTTGCAATAGGCAAAGAAAAAAATAAGCTCTCGACACAGAGAACATGAAGGATTTAAACTAGTGGTTTTCCGACAGTAGCTAGTTTTTCTGGCAAAGGCACGTATTTAAATTAGACATATATGTCATTAATTTACATAAATTAATATGTAAGTGGCATAGTGATACATTAATATGTATGTGTGTGCCACCTCTGATCTATTAACTCATAAAGAAGAAGCACCATTCTGAGTAAGTCAGAGTTAAGAGTGTAAATTTTTCAAGCACAGGAATGATCTCTTTTATTCCCTGTACCACTATTAACCTATTGAATAAACGAAAACAAGTTACTTAATTACATTGAGGGAAATCACTCAATTCACTTGCTACATTTATGCTAAAGTTTAACCCTTTCACTGCATTAATTGTCTTCAATTTTTTTAAATGTGTCAAAAAGCCACAGACAACAAAAAGTTGATATTTTGACTATTTTATGCATTTAATAATAACATTTTGAGCTGCTTTGTATATAAATGACATTATTTTTATTTCAAATTTTTGCTACATGGTAATAAATTTACCATTATATTGAATTTTAGCAAAAATACTCAGAACATACTACGTGGCATCAATTAGATTTAAGTATAGATACATTAGAATCTAATGGCATTGATGACATAAAAAATTTATTAGAATATGTCATACAATATGTCATATAAAATATCTTTGTTGTTGATAGTGCAAGCCATAGAAAAATATATTTAAAAATCTTATAAATGGAGCAATGTCCTTGAAACAGTTTCACACCGAATAACAATTTCACAATAATTATAATATTCATATTTTAAGTAAATACAGTTAGGGTGGTACATTTTATTAAAATAAATAATTACATTAAAGTATAAACATTTCTTATTATTCATTCTTAAAAAACACACAAATATAGAAAAATGTACATCTGTTTTTCTGAGCTCATGGGATAAACTCAAACACCACAGTCAGCAGATGGAAATATTCATTTGAATATATCCAAACATGACAGCAAAAAGGTTAAAGTGTAGAAATAGATAATTTCTGGAATGTCTTTCCTTTCTGAAATTCTAGTTGTTATGTGCATAAAGGGTGCCCTTGGTATTCACTCCATTTTCTGTTTAATTCTAAGGATTGGTTTGACTGTCCTAGCTGACAAGTAGCTGATTATGTGTTTCCTCAAAACACTATGTGTCCTATCAAGCTGTCTATTCTTTCATAGATGAAGAATATGCTAGTTGGATGAATGGTTAATCTGCTTTTGGTGATGGATCAGTCTGGGTTCAAAGAGAGCAACTAAAAGTATAAGAGAAATAGAGCAGTTTAATAAAAGATTTAGGATAGAGGAAAATGAAAAGCTGAGGGAAGAACTGTGGGAGCGATGGTTTGGAAAGAAGCAATGGATAGATGGTGGAAGCAGCCATGAGGAGCATCAGCCTGAAGTACAGGAGAGTGTGGAGTAGGTCCAACTGTGAAGTGATAGTTTGTCTAGGGGGCTGGGAAGCACTGCATCTGGCCACCATGATCTCCTCAGAGAAGTGGCTTCTGCTTCAGTCTTTACCATTGGCAAATTCTAATGACAATTCATATAAGGAAAGGAATGATAGGACATTAGTGTTAGTAGGAGTGTTGGGGAACCTAGTTTATAATCCAGCACAGGTGGCATGCTGGTTGTTGAGAAGCCCTACAAGACTCCATACAAAAAGGCTTCTAGAAATACATGAATTTTTATATATTTGTATAACATTTTTAAAATAAAATTTCAAAACACTTAGAATATTAATCAGTTGTCCAGTGATATTTGGGAAGAAAAAAAAAAGGAAGGGGAGACAAATATTTAAGTTTTATTAAAAATTTTAAAAACACAGGATTAATATTTTATTTGATCAAAATATATAATTTAAGAAGTGCCAGACTATTCTTTATTGTATGAGAAAAATATAGTGATATATTTAGTTACCACAAAAGCAACTGGGAAATCTATAAAATTATTGTCACCATTCAAATTGAAGTGCTACTTATTCGTAACAAAAATAGCAGAATATTAACTGATATTATGATAGTATGCCTCCATTAACATAAACTGTCATTTAGATATTCTTGCCCACTGAAAAACTTATCTGGCAAACTTATCTAGGCCTTCTCATATTTACCAGTTATAAGTAACAATCATCCCTATATTATAGATTTATGGTACCAAATTTTCAAGGTTTAACTTAAAACATTAGTTTTACAGCATGATTTTTATGGGTTCTAGAGTTGCACGCCTCAATATATGCTTTATTATAATTATCAGCAGATATTTGGAAGGAAGTATAATTAGTCCAAATATTAAATTTCTCACATTGCAAAGATATTGTGGACTAAACAATACCAGTATCCCTAACAAAACCATTAAATAAAATGAGCAATTCATAATCTAGATCAAGTAACCTAACTAAGGAGAGAAGTATAAAGTCTGAATTTGGAATATGATGAGTACAGCAAATGTAGGAATCCCTCAAATTGTGATTGTTGTGCCCAATCAAGGTCAGAAATATAGTAAATCAGAGTCAATAACTATATGATAATAATCACTGGTCTGGCACACAGGCTAAGTAGTCAAAAGAATAGTCCAAAAGGGTAAATGCCTGTTTTGAAACCTTAAATTGTCCTCTTCAATGGACCTTGGTTCATTGAATACTTCTGAGCAGCATGAATACTTTTCTTCTTGTTTTCAAGGTTCTGACCCTTATTAATGTATGTCTATACTTTGTGGCTCTTAACTAGCTTTTTTGTAATTGGCTCATTTCTGAAAGGAAGTTAGCACTTCTTTGTGTTCAATAGAGTACAATATGATATTGCCAACATTCAGTCAATATTATGTTTCAACTACCTAATAATAAGAGTTTCCTAGTAAGATTCTTATTTTCTATCCATTTTTGACACCATCATACTAAAGCATAACAGTTTTTTAAAATGTCGTATATGCAAAAGAGAATAAGGGAGCACTGCAGAGGGACAGACACATAGTGGACACAAGGGAGACGAGAACATATTTCCTAAAACAGGCGATATTTACTTTGAACCTTGAATCACAGTGATGAGACACGTGCCAAGCAATGCAAAGGAAGTGCTATCAGAGCATGAAGAATTCAGTCTTTTACAAGAAAATGTACTTTTTTGGAACAATGGCAGGAGCTGTGTCAGGAAATGATCCTGAGTACCTCAGAAAGAGACAAATCATAAAAGGCCTTGAATTTCATTTTGGGAAGTTCAGACTTCTTCTTTAAAATGATAGGAAACCACTTATGGATCTTTTATAAAAATATGATTAACATGATATAATATTTAAAAATAATCTACTGAGGACGTATTTAAAATTAGAATAAGTATTAAAAGACTGTCAGATTAAGTGAAAAATATTACTGTTAATGTATAAACTAAAGTAAAAAGAAGAGATACAATAAACATTTAAGGCCTGAAATACAAAGGCCTTGACTGGGTTGAAAACAGGGAAGAAATGACAGATAAATATCCAATTAATATTAGTTTTCTTGCTTGATTGACCAGTTAGAATCAGGGGTTTCCAATCATTTGGCTTTTCTGGGCCACACTGGAAGAAGAATTGCCTTGGGCCACAAATAAAATACACTAAAATTGATGATAGCTTGATGAGTTTAAAAAAAAAAAATGGTTGCAAAAACCATCTCTGTTTTAAGAAAGTTTACAAACTTGTGTTGGGCTGCATTCAAAATCACCTGGCCCAAAGGCTGCAGGTTGAATAAGCTTGACCAGATTATGGTATTATCACAAAGATCCAGGTTAGAAATAGATTTAAAAAGAAGATAAGGAGGTTTTAATGTGATAGAATTGAAATAAGTGGAAAGAAACTGTTGTGTAAATAGGCCTAGAACTCAAGAGAGTATTTTCTAGAATGATGATGATTTGGGAATCATCATTATATTGGTAAAGTGATGATCCTACACAAGTAGGCATCACCATACATTTCATAACTCTAAATAGACAGGATCAATTTTCATAATCACAATCCAGCAAAAATTATAGTCTTCCTCCTCCACTAACTCCTATCTAAGCCTATGTCCCATATCTACATATAGAGCCTTACATCTCACCCACACATCAAAATTCACATCACACAGTATTATATATATGACTTTCAACAGTTATGTAAAACTTATATGCCAATAGCACATTTTGCTCTTAAAAATTTTGTTTTTAGAAAAAATAGGACAAAGAGCTTAAGATTTCAGATTTACAAAGTACCAAAATGTTCAAAGGCAAAGAGGTATGATTTCAATTAAAAACTATGCAAGGACACAGAATATTGATAATATATCTGAGTTTCATAAAAAGCATGTTATTTAACAGACTAATAAGAGATTTAAATTTTTTCATATAAAGTAAGATAATTAGTTCAACTCTAAGATTTCTTCTTACCACCAAATTACAAGAGTAAATTAGAAAATTATTTAAATAATGTATTTTGATTGCAATAAAATACTGTTGTGTCAATTTGTACATTTTTCTGCATTAGATTTATAGCATAATATAGAGACATAACTTTCTGCATACAGCCATGTGTAGAAACTGACTTCTTAAACCATATGGAAACTTTCTAACTATTGAATTAATCAAATCTGAACTTGATGGCAATGCATTATGGATATCGATAGCTCCTATTATTATCAACAATATTTTTAATAATGCCTGTGCAAGCAGTTTCATTTTAATACAATAGACACTTCTGTATGTCCATCATAAATTAATAAAAATGCTTTACAAGTGGAATGAGTACATTTACAAGTTCAATCATCAATTCTCTGCCCTTTGAATTCTGGTGTTGTTTATTTTATAATAAGCACATGAACTGAAAATTTATGTGACCTTAAAGCTAAAACTTATGTTCAATAATGATTGTAAAATGAATAGCCATAATATTTTCACTAACAAAAGCATGTACAAATATTCTTTGAACATGCATTTGGTTTCATTCAACAGTTGCTTAAATTTTGTTGTACTTAAATTATGCTCATACTTACAGATATGTTCACTTTCACATTCACACATATTCACAACACACACATATGTACAACTCATATATATGCACATACACACTTACATTTTGTATACTTTCTCTCTCATACAGACAAAGATTTGATGTTTTCTTCTGCATGCTGTTGCACCTAACCTTAAACCCAAAGGCAGGAATTTTGCCAAAATACATTAAAAAACACTTTATGATTGGTAAAATGTACATGTATATTTGTAATAAAAATCAGTCTAAATTTAGACCTTCCCTACATCAATTCTTGTTGGTGCCTCAGCTGTGTCCTTATTATTAGTGATCTTAAGTGTAGTTGTCCAATGAGAATATTAAGCCATTTATGCCATTGCTTCAGAAAACTGCTCTAAGTCCTAGCCTGTGACCCCATTTGTTCTGCCTTATGAACCACTCTATAAACATTTTCTTTCAGAAAAAAATAGATATTACAGAATCAAAAAGATTGAAAGAACTCTGCAAGAACTATCTGACTCCATGAGTAAAAAGCAATTATCAGGATAATAAAATTGGAAGAAGGAGCAGAGAACTGTAGAGAGAGCATGCTCACACAAATAGTAGAAGAAAACTTTTCAAACCTATGGAAAGATTTGGAACCCCAAATTCAAGAAGAAAATAGGTCCCCTAGATACCTGCACCCTAGCAGATCTTCTCCAAGACTCATTGTACTGAAGATATCAAAAACCAAACACAAAGAGACCATCTTCAAGGCAGCCCAGGGAAAGAAAACCATAACCTTTAGAGGAAAACACATCAGGTTGGCATCAGACTTTTCAGTAGAAACTCTACAAGCCAGGAGGGAATGGAATCAAATACTCAAACTATTAAAAGAGAGAAACTCTTTGCGGATGACATTATCCTTTATATAGAAAATTCCAAAGATTCCACCAGGAAACTATTAAAAAAAATAAATGAATACAGTAAAGTCACAGGATACAAAATCAATGTACAAAAATCAAATCTTCAGAGAAAGAAATGAGAGAGTCAATACTTTTTGCTATCACAACAAAGAGAATGAAATACCTAGGAATTAACTTAAAATAGAACATGACAGACTTATACACAGAAAACCATAAGACATTTTTGAAAGACATGGAAGACACAAAGAAATGGAAATATATTTCATGTTCATAAATAGGAAGACTTAGCATTGTTAAAAAGGCCATATTACCCAAAGCAATTTACAGATTTAAAGCAATTCCCATCAAAATCCCACAAACATACTTTCACGAAATAGATTTTAAAATTATCAGATGTGTATGGAACCAGAAAAGAGCTGAATTTCCAAAAAAATACTACATAAAAAGAATAAGGCTGGTGTATCACACTCCCTGAATTCAAATTTTATGACAAAACATCAATAATCAAAACAGTGTGGTATTGGCAAAAAAACAGACGCATAGGCCAATGGAACAGAATTGAAAACCGAGAAATAAATCCACAAATATATGGAGAAATAATTCTTGAAAAAGGACCAAAAAATATGCAATGGAGAAAAGACAGCATCTTCAGTAGGTGGTGCTGGGAAAACTGGAAAAACATATGCAAAAGAAGGAATCTGAGCTGTGAACTCTCACCATATACTAAAATTAACTCACACTGGATTAAAGACCTTCATGTAAGACCTGCAACAATAAACTGTATAGAAGAAAATATTGGTACTAAATTTATAGATCTAGGACTCAAGGAAGACTTTATGAACCTGCTCTCAAAGGCAAGGGAAGTAAAACCAAAAATAAATGAATGGGACTATATCAAACTAAAGAGCTTCTGCACAGCAAAAGAAACCATCAACAAAGCATAGAGATAGCCAACTGAATGGGAGAAAATACTTGCAAACAACGTATCAGACCTAGAGATCATCATGCTAAGCAAAATAAGCCAGACAGAAAAAAACCAAAGACCATATGACTTCACTCCTATGCAGAATATAAAACTGAAAGCAACAAAGAAAAAACAAACAAACAAACATACAAAAAACCTATGGACACAGTCAATAGTTTAATGTTTATTTGGGGACAAGTGGGGAGGGGAAGGGAGAAGGGAGAGAGCGTGGAAGAGGAGGGAGAGGGACCCAAATATATGGTGATGGAAAGAGAACTCACACTGAGTAGTGAACATATAATGCAACAAATAGACGATATACTGTAGAATTGTACACCTGGAAACTATGTAATTCTTGCCAGCCAATGTCACCCCAGTAAGTATAACAAAAAAACAAAAATTATAAAAAGAACCAAACATTTTCTTTCAGAACCAGTTCCTGTTCTCTTCCTGTTCTTGTCAATTTATAGAATCACTAATCCTTGCTTCCTAAATTCATTTTAGCACATCAGAGCATGAAATCCAAGTTCCCTTTGTCTCAGGAAAGCCAGTATTGATTAATATTAACATATGCCTTCTCCAGACACTTTCTCCTGTCTATACTATAGTCTCAACCTCACTCACTCAGTGTCTGTGTAAAATTATCTACTAACTGTCCCAAACTTTAATTTCTCTCTATTTGATGAGCACTGTTTTCAAAATAGCTTCAGACTAATTTTATTTAGTTGTCTGAATTTGCCCTCAGCATTAGTTAATGAATGGAAAAAGCTACAAATAGAAAATATGCCTGACATTTTCAGCCCTGAGTTCCATGGCCTTAGATTCTGATAGTATTAACAATTTAATTAGTATCCCCTTAAGTTCCTCTGATAGCAACAGACCCAGTAGCAATCAAAACAAGCAGAAGGAAAATGAAGCTTCTACCAAACATCAACAGGGACTTCAATTTTTCTTTAGGAAAATTTATTTGTTAGCTTTTTTATGCAGATGTGCCCCTCTTAGTAGATGTAATTTACTCAGCGTGCATCAAAGTCTAGCCTTATGAGTGTTAGGTGTGAAGGAGCTAAAGTCCTTTTCTCATTTTGGATTTCAAAGGGAAAAAAATGAACAATGATATAGACTCCAAAAAGAGGTAAGGAAACTTTTAGCTCTTTGTCCAAGGTTATAAATAGAAGAAATATTTAAAACTTTCTGATCTCAGTTCTTAAAAGGAATTAATCCACTCTCTCTGTTAGCTGAATATATTAATAGTTGGCAATGTGATCTGTTAGCTTCATTTTTGAGGTGACTTTGTTACGTTAAGACTGCAAGATTGGAGCATTACCTGTTACTCACTAGGAAAACTCATTGACAATTCTGAAACTTTTTCATGGTAAACTGCCCACTGCCGAATTACTTTCAAGGAGGTGTTATAGTGCAATGATTTGAAGCAAACAGTTTTCAGTCAAAGAAATGTGAATTCAAATATTGGATTCATCCAAGAGACTTTGGCTAACATTAGTTAACTTCCCTAAAGTTATCTTTTAAGTCTGTAAAATATGAATAACAATTTTTAACTCAGAAGTGTGTTGTATAATTAAGTCAGATAATATAAATGAAGCATTTAGTACTATGTCTGGAAGACAAAATCTAATCAACAAATAGTAAACATTTAAAATAATTATTGTTGTAGTTCTTATTAAGTAAAGTAATTTGCACAAGGTTGCTTTCTAGGTAATTCTTGGTTAGTTTGAATACATAAAAATGATCTACTTAATATTGTGACCATCTACAAAGCTTGGTGGAGGGAATCTCACAATCCTCCCAGTGGGATGGAGCACAGTGTCATGGAGAAGAAAACATTGAGATCACTCCCTTGCCATTCTACCTCACGAGCCTTTAATCCCATCAATCCAAAACTGTTTTTAGCAACACACCTCCCTGCCAAATCCCAAAATCACAATTTTGAGAGTTGATTTATTTTAGTCAGTCGGTATTCTGGAATTATCAGATGTGAAATGCCAGTTCTCTTAATAAACCAAAAATTAGAAATCCTGAATGATAACGGTAGTTCATTCACGATTTCCTGGTTTAACAGTACCATGAATTCCTTCAAAAAGAGAGAAGAGTTTGATTGATTTCTAGAATTTGCTGCTCTATTTTAGCATCAGAAGGTATAACTTGTCTAGGACTTTTGCCACAAAAATCACTACTTTGAACTGCCTATTGTCCAATGTTTTAAAATGTGTGCTTTATATGTTTTATTTAGCTATTCGTGGGTATAATTTAACCAAAAAAATGAAAAAGCACTTCAAGACTTATACACCAGCACTTTAACAAATACCTACTTTATTTTAAAATATATTATGCTTATTAATTGGAAGAATTAATCCTATAAAGATGATTGATTATCTTTATAAGTGGATCTATGGACCAATAGCATCCTAGTAAAAATGGGGGAAATACTTGAACACAACACAAAAGAATATGTATAAATTTCCAACAAGTTCATGAAAAGATGATCAACTTCAAAGTCATTAGGAAAATGGATATTAAATCAACTTGAGTTATAAAATGCCACACCAATGAAACTGGCTAAAATAAAAATGGTTGACAATATCAAATGTGGAGCAACTAGAACTCTTTATTGCTGTTGGAAGTATAAAAATGTGCCATTTGGAAACCTTGTAACATTAGAGTACCTAAAATTCCCCTTCTGGGTATTTTTAGAAAGAATAAAAACATACTAACATAAAATGTTCATAATAGCCCCAAGAAGGAAACAAAATATCCGTTAACAAATGAATAGATGAACAAATTATAGTATATTGCTATAGGTAAACTTTTTAATAATATAAATAATGAATATAAATATTCTCAATAACATAAATGAATCCTAAAATAGGCTGAATTATAGAGGTGAGAGAGAAAATAGTGTACACTTCTAAAAAATTCATTTATATTATGTTTTGAAACAGGCAAACTAAGTTATGTTTATAAAAATCAAATTATATTTGCTTTTGGAGTTTACTGACTGGAAAGGGGCATGAGAGGTGTAGAAATTCTGTATATTTTATTTTGTATGGTTATTTCAAATGCGTTACTTTGTTGAACAATGAAACTGTACATTTAAAATCTGAATTTATTATAAATACTCTATGCTTTATTTTTTAAATTGATTTTTTTATGGCTTAGATACCATATAACTTTTTTTTAAAATGGTAAGTTGAATGCCACAGTTATTAAGGAGACAGAGACAATGCTGAGATTCTCTGAACCAAAGAATATTGTCAGAAGTCTGGGAAATAGGGAGTTCCCTGGTGGTGTAGTGGCTAAGGCTTTGGCATTGTCAACACTGTGGCCTGGGTTTGATTCCCAGCCAGGGAATTACCCACATTAAAAAAAAAAAAAGTCTGGGAAATAATACTAAAGAAGCACAAGACTGGCCTTTGCCAAAACTCTAAAAGTAATTATAACCTTCCTGTTACTATGTCTTCCTCATTTTGAGCTCCCTCACACATTTTTCTTTCTGTTATCTAGTGTTTTCTCTTTTATCTTGCCTTAGTCCTACCAAAATCTAGTCAAAGGAAAATATCTAATCAATTATTTTCCTTATTCTCAGACTAATCTATGTACTGTCTCAGCCTTTAACCCTCCCTCTTCTTTTAATGAAAACGAACTCCTTTTAAAGTGCATGTGTCAGCATTTAGAAATCTGTTGGTTTGGACAGTATTTTTGAGAAATAAAAGACTATGCAAGAAACTGGGTCCAAGAGAGCAGATTAGGTAGACACAATACCTACTGCATCTCAGGATCAATCCAAAATTACAAATAAATTATAGAACAATCAACCTCAAGAATCATCTGAAGACTAACTGGAAAGAAATGCTATAACTAAGGATATAAAAAAGAGGCCACATCCAAACTGGTAGGAGGGGCGGAGATGTGAAAGGGGCTGACAGCAAACCCTCAGACAGTGGTTAAATACCAGGAGGGACACCTTGTGGCAGAAGTCCCCCTGGAAGATAAAGAGGTCTCAGCCCTATAGTGGGCCTTCCAGTCCAGGTGTCCTGTGCCAGGATGAGGAGTCCTCAGCGAGGACTGTCTTCCCATCCAGGTGAGATGGAAGGTGGCTAGAAAAAGGGACATCCTCTTCAAGGGCCTGCACAGAGACTCACTTACTTGTAAATACTCACCTGGTCTCTGGTTGGAGGGGTAGCAGCTCCAGGGGCCCAGGAATGTGCAGGGAAAGACTTGAGTAGTATGATTTCAGCATGAGGACTGGAGGGCAGAAGCCATTGTTGTCCTAGTTTTGACAAATGTATAATGACATGTGTCCCATTAGACAGAGTGGATTCAATACCCTAAAAATCTTCTGTTTTATGCCTATTTGTCTCATCTTACCCCCTAACTCTGGACAATCACTGATCTTTTTACTGTGTCCTGAGCTTTGTCTTTCCAGAATGTTATCTAGGTGGAATCACACAGTATGTAGCCATTTCAGATTGGGGGGTATTTAATGGTCCTCCAAGTCTTTTCATGGCTTAATAGCTCATTTCTTTTTACTGTTGAATAGTATTTCAGGATCTGGATGTACTACAATTGCTTTATCCATTCACTCTGGACATTTTAGTTGTTTCCCAGTTTTGGCAACTATGAATGAAGTTCTTATAAACTTTGTTTTAAAAATAACACTTTATTGAGATAATTCTTATACCATGCAATTCACATATTAAAAATGTGTTATTCAATGGCTTTTAGTATGTTCATCATGGGGTGCCTCTATGACCACAATCAATTTTGAAACATATTCAATACTCAAAAAGAAACTTGTTTTTCTTAGCCCCCACCCTTCAATTTTCTTTTCCTCCAGCCCTAGGTTACCACTAATCTACATTCTCTGTAGATTGGTGAATTCCAAACATTTTATATGAATGGAATCATACAGTATGTGGTACATTTATGCAATGGACTATTACTCTGCTATAAAAAAAGAATGACATCTTGCCATTTGCAACAACATGGACCTAGAGGGTATTATGCTAAGTGAAATAAGTCAGACTGTAAAAGAAAAATGCCATATGATTTCACTTATATGTACAATCTAAAGAACAGAACACTCACACACACACACACACACACACACACACACACACACAGAAACAGACTCATAGATATAGAAAACAAACTGATGGTTGCTAGTTGGGAGGGAATGTTGGGAAATGGATGAGAAAGGCAAAGGCAATAGGAAGTATAAATTAGTAGTTATAAAATAGTTATGGGAATGAAATACAGTATGGTGAATATAGTCAATAATGTTACAAAGACTAAGTAGGGTGTCAGATGGATACTGGACTTATAAGGGGAATCACTTCATAGGTTATATAAATATAATGACTAGCCACTGCACTATGCACCTGAAACTAATACTAATATAGAATTATATTGTACAACAATATTTAATTATATCGTGAGAGCTGTCTGGAAAGTATCCTTTTATGTAATATGAAAAATAAAGGCATTAACAGTGCTTGTTATATTGACAATGGCTGGATTTTTTTCAGACAGCCCTTTGTGTGTGTGTGTGTGTGTGTGTGTGTGTGTGTGTGTGTGTGTATGCATATATAGTCACAGGATGTAAAGTATAGCATAGAATATATACTCAATTTTATTGTAATAGCTATGTACAGTGTCAGATGGGTAATAGTCTTGGTGGAATCATCAGTTTGTGAGGGGTATTAATGTCTAATCATTATGTTTTTTATACACCTGAAACTAAACACAAACAAACAAAAAGGCAGAATTATCTTCTGGAGGGCAAGCCCCTTGTAGTATAGGCTTCACCAGCTAGGTGAGTGTTCTAAGAATCAATCTGCATCAGTGTACAGCCACTATGAGTGGCTGTGTTTGGCTCCAGTGAATTTTGCTGGAGACTTAATGCATTTGTCCATTTCATGATGGGTGATTTACCTGAACAATTTGCATCATGAAAATGCACCTGCCCACACTATGTTGAGAGTTCAGAAGCTTTTGATGAAAAACAGCATGACCTTGTGCTCCACTCTTCTGTTTCCCAATTTCACCCTGAATGACTTTTTATTTCCCCTAAAGGGAAATGTTTTGACATATGAAATAGGTGAAACAAAAAATGGTGGGAGCACTAAAAGGCATCAAAATTGACTAGTTCAAACACTATTTTGAGCAGTGGAAAAGCATCTCGATAGGTGTATTGCATCAAAGAGTACTTTGATGGTGACCAAAGTTTAAACATGTAAGAATAAATACACAGTTTTTTATAAATAAATTCCAGGTTATTTTGGGTCCCCCCCACCATATGTCTTAAAAGCTAGATGATAATCTTTGCACAAACAAAATGGGAAATGTTATGTTCTGAGCTCCTCCTCATATGTCTGTTTTTCTTCAATACCAGAACTGTATTTTGGGATGGATTTTGGCTTTTAAATAGTCCTAAATTCTATTGAAAAACCCTTTACTTAAAAATAATTATTAGTTTTATAATAGAATATAAATACTGAAAAATGCCATAGAAAATTTTTATTCAATTCATATATTAAGAATTAGTGGCTTACTTATATTAAAATCTTTATACTCAAAGTATTCGAGTATTCTATGTTTTAGTGGAGATTGTTTAGTTTATAACTTAGCTTGGGTATTATTGACAATTTGCCATTTCTAAAAAGATTAAGTGTCTGTGTATTGACCTTGTTTCACTAACTGAAAATTAGGCTCAAGAGAATATTACTTTAGGTGTTGCATTCAGGATTTAGCTCATTTTCATCAAGAATTGTATCTTATAATTCTAGAAAAAGTATATTAACTAGGAAGAGTATAGCTAATGGTTTACTTTGTTTAGGAGAGAAAGGAATATGCCTATGTACTGTATTCTTTAATCATGATAACTATTAATAAGCAGCTGGAGATAATTCTATTTTTCTAAGTGTATGGAAAAACTACTCTTATTGAAAATCTTATCTACAGAGTAGTCACGAAATATAATTTTGGTAATCATAAAATATCAGATTATATTCTAAATATCCTATGCCAAAGATGGTTATTTAAACTGGTTAACTTATAACTGAAAGTCCTAGCCATTCTTTAGTAGTATTTGGAATCTAGATGTAAGAAAACTATTTTAAAGAATCTCAACAGAATTCAAAGTTTTTCGATATTTATGTATAAATAATTCAATTCCAAAAACATTGGATACTAAAATTATAAATAAGTTTAGAGAGGTTAAAATTGATCTTAGCTTTAGCATGGCTTCTTGTATTTTTATATTTTATTCTCATGAATATCAACTATAGGCTGAAACATATAAATGTAAAACAAATAAAGAAAAATATATTTAAAAACTTAGAAAAAATAGTCTGTAGTCAAGATCATTTAGCCAGATATGATACAGCACCTATCCTAGAATACTGAACCATTAAAATGAAAAAAAATATAGGTTTTTAAATTTTTATTACCAGAAAGTAGTTGATATAACCTAGTGAATATCTAAATCTTTAGTGGAAACAGAACAAATGTTCAAAAGATTTGTAATTTTAAAAAAAAGACAAAGGAAATTTACCACAGGCTTAGATTAAACATTTGATTCCTTTAAAGTGATTTGATCAGAGAAATTTGTAACCAAAAGTATCAATCTTCAAATCTGGAAGTGCAAAGAGCTAATCAATTCAAAAATATTAACTTTGCAGTGTTTCAGACAAAATAATAATATGGCTATAGTAAAGATCTGCCATTTTGAAGATTCTTTGAACTTATTAAATCCAAGTTGATTTCATACCACTGCTAAGTAAGCTATCTGGCCAATAAAACTTTAAAGCATGCTAATCAATTTTAATTTTATTAAAAATAAAAATAAGGTAAATTTGATGAAAGGAATAATTATACAAATTAATTATATATAAAGGGATTTGTTTTTCTCTTGGAATGCATATGTTGTGTCATTGTTAAATATAGATTAATATCCAACATCTGCTTTCTCATCACCTGTTTATCAGATTTGATAAAACAGGTTAGACATTTACATGCTGTTACTTTCCCATAAATCCACACATATTGCAAAATTTTTATTTAGCCACAGGCCTAGCAATAGGGAAAGCATTTGTAGGCAGTGGCGTGTTTGTGTGAAGTGATTAGCTAAAATGGAAATCAGAATTCACCTGATTGTCAACATATAGGACTAATTAGGAAACATTTATCTTAAAAAGCTAACACATCTTCCTCCTGGGTATAAAGAATCAAGAAAAAAATGTGAAATAATCCAGTTTTGTCTTGGGGGTATTATTATTAGCAACTGTTTCATTTCATTAATAGTTTTTTTTGTTTATTGTTTTGTTTTTGTTTATCACACCTTTATTCATAATAGCCCTAAGTTGGAAGCAACCCACTTGTCTTTCAACAGGTACCTCCACACCATGAAATACTATACTGCAATGAAAATGGAACAAACTACTGATACATGCAACAATGTGGATGAATCACTAGAGCATTAGATTGAGTGAAAAAGCCAACTCCCAAAAATTACATAAATTTTATTATTTTACCTAACATTCTTGAATGGTAAATTAATAGAAATGGAGAACATTAGTGTTTGACAGGGTTTAAGAAGGAGATGGGGAAAGAAGGAAATTAGTGTGGCTATAATGGGAAACAAGGATCCTTATGGTGATGGAAACGTTTTATATCTCGATTCTATCCATGTCAATATCCTGGTTGCGATACAGAACCATAGTTTTTCAAGATGTTGTTATTGGAGAAACTGGATAAAAAGTATTTTGTATCTCTATATTAGTTCTTATGCCTGCATATGAATCTATGATCATTTAAAAAGAAGTTGAATTTAAATAATCAGATCAATTAAGATACCTGAGTTCATATCAAAAAAGGCCTTGACAGGTGCAGCTAAACAAGTACACACCCTGATCTGTGAGTGCTAGAAGATGCCCTATTATTTCTTTGTTTTATGCCTATGTCTGTATTTGGAAGAAGTCTTGTATGACCTTATGATGGATGAGGGAGAGGCCCACAGGCAATTTGTGGATGAGGTGGCTTGGTGTACAGTAGCAAATGAAAATGTATTTGTTATACATTCAAGTGGTTCTGAAAAATAATGCTAGGGTTAAAGCCTCCCACTGTGTTGAGTTTTAGGTATTGTACCTAGTCATTGACATTTCCTAAATAAAGGTTGTTTACAGTAAGTATATACATGAAATAACAGGGAGTGGTAAGTGGCTTGACTAAGTGGTTAGGGGCCTTGAAGGAAGATGACAAATGATAAAGAATAAAGAGGTGTGAAGAAGAGGTATATGGGTGGCCATATGTAGGTGTAAGAAGTACGATGATTTTGATTCAAATATTAACATCCAACATGGAAAAGGGACTACAGAGCTATATGAACATAATAACTTAACCAATTGAAGACAACCAGCCCCTTTCCTCAGCTCTCCCAGTATAACAAGCTCGTGAATAGAATAGCCATAGTTACCAAAGCTGGAGTCTATACATGGATTAAACTGCTTAGCTTTCCATTCTCCATGGTGGATTTACCAGTTGTCATTGCCAAAATCAATACTTACAGAAACAGAAACCAATGTTGAGCTCCTAATCAAACATTATTCTTTTAGGCTAACTAGCTATTTATTGGTTAACTGATTACATCAGATACTTTATACCCTGAAAATACAGTCGTTCTTATTGACTTGGATACACAGGTATGGATTAGTCTTTCCTATAAATAGAGCAGTGGGCAGAACCACTACCCAAAGTCTTATAAATTATTTGATTTAGCAAGACATGATACCCCACAATATCACCTCTAGTGAACGAAGCTATTTCAAGGTGAAAAAGAAATGGTGTTTGGCATATGGTCTTGGGTGCAGCAGTTATATAACATCTGATATCTGCCAGAAGCTGCTGGCCTGATGGGCAATAAAAGATTTCCAACCTATACACTATTGACACTTTGGACTAGATAATTCTTTCTTGTGTGAAGGCTCTACAGTGCCTTATAAGAATATTTACTTATTAGAAATGCTTTATCATTACTCTCTATCCAATATATACCAGTGGCAACCTCACCCAGTTGTGAAAACTAAATATGCTTCCACATATTTTTAATGTTTAGAATTTGATATAAAATATTATGTAAATTTTAAAAGTTTAAAGATAGAGTTTTTGTTACAGAAATTTATCTCTGAAATTTAACTGAAATGAGATGAAAACTGTGAATTTTTAATTTTTATTCAGATGGTATTCCTTGAATCATACCTATTGGGTACTGATTCAGTTTCTCCTTTATTCTGAGCCCCTGGAGAAAGGGATACTAAATTAAAATGTTTTCTAAAAAGGTGAAGGAAAAAGGTTAAGAATCCTGTTTGTGTAATAACATAGTCTCTTCTTTGGATATTTACCTATAATTTTTTTACATTAAAGTAAGTTTCTTTCCTCAAGATCTCTATGCTTTAAAGTATTTTATGCTTGGAAAATTAATTTTGTGACCTGTGGATAATTTCAAACTTACTTTCTTACATGATCTTAAACATAAGATTGAGTTCTTTGATGTTAGCTTTCAAAAAGAATTTTCTGTTATTGGTAATATGGCTCAGAATTACTTGAATAAATTTAATTTTCCAGCAAATAATTGAACCAAGGGATTTTGGAGGTCACTATAACCTAAATAAATAAAGAAAATGCTGTATTTTAACCATAAATAATGTGTGGAATACAGTTTTGTGCCAAATTAATCTCAATGATAGTTTGTTAGGTCTAAATGATTATCCCAATATCTTTGCTAATATTTGAAAAAAATTTTAAATAAATTTAGAGTAAAGTAAAGGAAAGTTAAATAGGATTGACTAAAAATACACATTCAAAGAAGTAACTGGGCATAACAGAACTTAGCCTATTATCTGAAGTTGGCAATGACATTTCATTTCATACATCATTTAGAGACTAATTTGCCACAATGATACTATAAATTTAGTAGCTCTTAACATGTTGTGAATGAGGGGTGAAGAAGTAACATTTGTTTTCAACAAATGTCTATACCAACATGCATAGAGCTGGTGAACCCTCAAGTTCAATCAGAAATATATTCACATTTGACCAAGCTAATATGCTTGACTTTTTGTAAGCTCAAAAATGAGATAAAATAAACAAAAAAGACTTATTTATTGCTAAATACTGAGTTAATTTAATTTGAAGCCTCCATAATATATTTAAAAGCACATAATGGATCATTCCTTGTCAATATTTAAATTCATAATTACACTGGCTTTGGAGCCAATTTAAGGATAAGGCAAATGAGAAAGAAATGGGTCCAAGTGTCCTAAAAAGTTGTCCAAGTCAAATTCTGGTTATAAACATAAACTTGCAAATTACTTAAGAGACATTAGAAAGAAATAAACCATGAAGTTTATTAATTTCTTCTCACAATTTTGGACAAACTACTTAAATGACCATTTTTCTCAAATGCATCAATATCTATATCATTGAAGAAGATGTCCAAGAACTTATTAGATCAACCAGGGTATCCATGACCCTATTGAGATATAAAATAAGTAAAAATCTAAGTTTTTGTTTTTAGATGTTTATAATTTAAAATGGAAAACTGATAAGTATGTAAATATTAAAAATATAAAGAAATATATGTAGATATGGTAAAAAATAGGTAGAAAGACAGATAGATACAAAGATAGGTAGAGGGCTGGAAGAATAGAGGGATCTATAGTTATAAATATTACTGAGTATGTAGTACTTTCCAAGTTTCTTTCAGGCAACTTTCCAAGCAATATAAATTCTTAACTCATTGAATCCTCAACAAATTCTGTTTTATTACTAGTTATTACTATTATTTAAAAAATGATGAAGATGAGATTTTTAAATAATTAAGACATCTGATAAAATTTCAACAATTAAGAAGTGATTGATAAGGCAATCCAATACAAGTCTTCCTGGCTTCAAAGTCATGATACTTGTTACTTTTGCTCCCTATAAATAAGACATCACATTTAGCATTAAAATGATGGAATCATTTGAAAGAAATCTTAAATTGTTTCTTGGAGACTACTACTGTGCACCCAGATGAGTAGGTCAGAAGTGTGGTGTAGGAGTTTCTGCTTCATACAGGTATAAAAGCATGAATTCACCTTGTGGCTATAATTTAAAGCAAATGTAATGTATTTGTCATTAAGAGGACATAAATAAAGACCACAGGGAATTATTTCTATATTTGTTTGGAGCTTAAGCAGCCCCAATCTATGAGAAAATAGAGAAGAGCAATTTTATTGATTCAATACATGAAATCAGAAGCTATCTTTCCGTGGATTTTCTTACTGACATAATTCACAATAGAGTTATTTAGCCTGCTTTCACTTTCTCTTAATGATGCCAGTGGCCAGTGATTTTTAATTTTTATTTTGAAATACTTATAGATTTACATGTGGTTGCATGAAATAATGTAGAGAAATTTCATATATCATTCAAAAAGTTTCCCCCAATGTAATCTTGCATAACTGTGGTAGAACTTCACAACCATAAAATTTATACCAGTATAAACCACTGATCTTATTGAGATTTTATCTATTTTTATAAGCATGTATTTGCTTGTTTGTGTTTGTGCTTAGGTTTATAAAATTTTATCTCATTGTCTTTAGTTGTGCTGTCATGGATGTCTTAATATCAATTCAAAACATTTACTGGTCATGATGGAGGATGAAACTCTTTGTCCATTTCTAGGACACTCATGAAAGAAGACTTCCAGAACTACCTCAGAAACTGATAAGAATGATGAGATAAGTGTGTTTGAAGTGAGGAGGAGTATTTTGAGGGAGATTAATGGCAATATGTCTTTTATTGTAATACATTTTTTGGGGGGAGGGGGTAATTCCCTGGCTGGGAATCAAACCCAGGCCGCAACGTTGAGAGCACTGAAGCCTAGTCACTACACCACCAGGGAACCTCCTGTAATACATTTTTTTATTTAAACATTCACTGCATTGTTTTTGTGTGATCAACATCACAGCCACAGAATAGTTTCATCACAAGGAACCCACATAAAACAGTATTCAGGCCACAGCCTCCTCCTTCTCTGCCCCTTTCCACAAACCCTAGCAACTATCAATTTGTTCTTTATCTTTGTAATTGTGTTGTTTTCATAATGTTATATAAATAGATAGCATTTATATACACTATATGAATGCTATTTAAATTCATAATGCTGTAGAAATCACAGAGTATTTAACCTTTAGGCACTGGCTTTTTTTCACTCAGTGTTAATTACTTTGAATTTAGATTCATCTAAATGGTGCTTGTATCAGTGGTTTCTTTCTTTTTATTGATGAGTAGGTGTACCACACTTTGTTAACTATTTGTTCACCTTTTGAAGGATTGGGGGACTCTTGCAGTGTAGGGCTCAAATTAAAAGTCTGTAGTCATTTTTTACACATCCAATTACTACAAAAATTACATGAACTCTACCTACCTGCAAATTATATCTAAAATCTGTCTACTTCTACCCATCTACATTTGATATTAGTCTACACCATCATTAATCTCTTTACTGTGATGCAGCCACAAGTGCATTAAAGGGCAACTTTTGCCTTTCTATAATACACAGTCATTAAAGGCAGTCTTTTTATTAATATTAGCCTTAGAGTTTCTCCATAACCTTGTCTCAGCATCTCTCTTTCATTTCTTACTAACTGCATCTTCACCATTTGTGAATAAGATTTTCTTTTGTAAGCTCATATTTTGAGAGTCTGCAAGTACTGCCCCTCTGCCTGAAGTATCTCCCAGTCTTATGTGTACATGATGAAATTGAATGTCCCCTCCTCAGAGAGATTTTCTTAACTCCCCTGTCTAATGTTGACCATATTCATCTCACTTGTTTGCTATCATAGGGAATTGTTTCAATTTCTTTATAGAATTTATCATTACTAAAGTAACCTAATGTGTTTATTGTGAATCATCCACATAAGAATATTGCCCACTGATTCATCTTATTCACTACTATATTTAGAAAACCTGAATAGTATATGGAATATAGTAAATACTTAATAAATATCTGTATAAAAATATGTGCATCGACCTACCTACCTACCTACTGCTGTAATCATCTGTCATCTATCACCTATCTATCATATGTTCTTTAAAATATTTGACAATCTCTTTTCCTATGCCAAAATTTATGTATTATATGACTGAAATACAGAATTTCTTATTTTTCCCTAAATATACCATGCCTTTCCTCATTTCCTTTGTATAGAACATTTAATTCCCCCAGCCCTACATCCTTTGTTTGAGATACTCTAACTCACAATATCTTGGGTTAAATCAGCAGAAATATTTCCTGATCCTAGAACACAGTTCTAAAGGCTCATGAAAACAGAAGTGTCTTGGTCTTTTTACAAATCATTGATATTTCAGCTGTTTTGCTGCTTCAGAGTCAGAAGTACCTTAAAATATAGTCAAGTTCATCAGGCTGAGATTTTTTTTTGTCATTTTGTGATATGTCTTTCAGTCATGTTTGGAAAAATTTGAGATGTCAGGATTTGGTTGAACAAGGGATAAAGGCACTCGAAGGTAGTGTCTAAGTTCTGAAGCTCTTCATCACCTTTCATTGCTTGTAACCTTATGTCTCACTCAGAGAACATTTCTATTACCCTCTTTCTTTTTATTTCACCAACAACATGCTGATCAGCTGTTACACTTTTAAATTTTTTTGTGTGTGTGTGGGGATGGTTCCCTGGCTGGGAATCGAACCCAGGCTGCAGCGCTGAAGCCTTAAGCCACTATACCACCAGGGAACTCCCAGCTGTTCCACTTTTAAAATGGGATATCACTATCCATGCAGTGGTGACTTTAACTTAGAAAAAAAAATATTTGTTAATCTTAAATATCACTAGTAGAGAGAATGAGATATTTAGAGGAATGGATGAGAAGGCCAGAAAAAAGGTAACAAAAACTCTAAGTGTATAAATTTATTTTTGATAGCAGAACACCTTATGTCAGCAGCCTGCTTCACTTAGAAGAAGGCTTTGACAATCTTCATGCTTTGGTTGCCTAATAGTATTCTGTCAGGAGTAAATTGGGTTTCTGATAACACATTTGCTCTAAAATAGCATAAAAACTAATGACCGTGTCAAGCTATGTACACTGCCGGCAGCTATAGCATGCAAGATAATTGCTTAAATTTGGATTTCTGATACCCTTGCTCAGTCAAAGGCTATGTTTTGAATGTTGGCAGGTCTGACAATGAACTCACTGTGCATTTTATGGGGAATACAAACTCAGAAGCAGGCTTTTCTCCCTTCAGAACTCAGATTATTTCAGCAACGATAATGTCCCCTCAATTTTCTAGCCTGGCATTCTATTACAGAGCACAAAACTATTTAAACTATCAAATAAAAAGTATTGAATAAAGGCCAATTTGAGGGTGATTTTTTGGGATAAAAGACTTCTTATATACTTGCTAGAGTCCTACTTTAAATAAATATTATTATGTTTTTGGAATAAAATTATACTTGGAGGCTAGTATATTATAATGTGTGGACTTATTTGACCTTACTTTCTGTAAAGATATGCTTTCCCTTCTTGTATTTATTTATAGGTTAATACTTTAATACTTCCTTTGTACCTTCTCTGATTTCTTCCCTTATTCCCCCTCCTTTTTTTTTACTTCATTTTTCTGTAAACATTTATACTTGCCATTAGATATATAAAAATTAAATACACAAAAATTAAGATGTATCTAGATAAAAACTGAGAGTGTGTCCCAACTAAACCTGCCCTATAAGAATTGCCAAGGGAAGTTCTTCAAGCTGAAATGAATAGATGCCAGACAACCACACAAAAGTATATGAAGGGACAACTATCACTGATAATGTAAATCCATATATTCACAAACACAAGATATTGTAAAACAGTAATGTTGGCATGTAAATAACTTTTAAACCTAGTTTGAAATTTAAAAAAGTGACAGTTAACTATAACCATAAAAATTTGTTAATGAGTACAGAATTAAGAAAAAAAAAGGAACTCTAACATCAATAATATAAAATGTGAGGGTGGAAGTAAAAGTGTAGAATTTTTGCACATAATTGAAATTAAGTTGTTATAACTTAAACTGCTATAACATTTAAGGTCTTGATACAGCTTTCATGATAACAACAAAGGAAAAACAAAGAAGAAGAGAAAGAAATCAAAGCTAATTACAAAAATGTACTCAAACTACACAAAAAGACAGAGAAGAAATAAAAAAAAGAATAACAACAGAGACAGATAGCAGTTAACAAAAATGGCAATAGTAAGTCCTTACCTATCAACAATTATTTTAAATGTACATGGATTAAACATCAATAAAAATATATTAAGTAGCTGAATGAATACAAAGAAGACCCAACTATATGTTGTCTACAAGAGACACACCTTAAATTTAGAGATATACACAGGGTAAAAGAAAAGTCATGATTTATGTTTTGAAGAAGCATATATAAAGACCTTAATATTTTAAGAGAATCCTCAATTCCACTTCTGTCATTTTGCATCTCTATTTTTTCCTCGGTGCTTGTGCTTAGCATTTTATAGAAATTATTTCTTCACCTGAGTTTAAAATGTGGTGCCACACATATGACTCACAAAACTTACCCATGAAACATCATAATACCCCCCAAATTTCTCTTTACTGCACCTGGTTGACCTTACATCATCCAATGTCTACACTCATAGTTTTCTCCACTCCCTCAAACCTGAGCATCCTACCACCAGTCATTTTCCATTATGCCAACTTAAACAACATTTTATGGTTTTTAAAATTTACTTCTATTATCTAGTACCTCCAATCTATAATTTTATGATTACCTCTTTTGTTGGTTTTACTTTTTCATTTTCAGAAGCTTCACAAAAGAAAGAAACATTTTCTCAGATAAAAGTAAATGGAAGCATGGATAAAGAAAATGAAAACAATTATACCTCAGAATCACATTCACAGAAGTTTAGTTCTTTGAAGAAAATAATTTATTTAGAAACTCAGCAACTTACATCTAGATCTCTATAAGAACTAGCTTCTTATTCGTATTTTTTATTTATTTCATCTTTAGACAGTAGGACATTTTTAGACATGTTGTAGCATACAGTCTGCAGCTCAGACAACTTGTTCCTAAAATTTGCAGATTCGAAACTCACTCTGTCAAGGCCTCTAGAGTTCGAGAATAATGTTCAAGATAATTAAAACTATTTCATTTACAAAACTAGGGCATTTATAGATTTATGAAACCCAAGTATCACCTAGATCACATTCTGCCTCTTATTGATCTCATTAACTCTGGCTGAACCAGTAAATTCAAAGTTTGTGACTATCTAAAAGTCTTCTTTATTATTCTTTCATATTATTTCACTGACTTACACATGCTTTTCTGCATTCTTAAGGATGTATTACCCTTATTTCACCTATGCTACTCTAATAAGTTCTGCTGTTACGGAAACCCAAGTTCATGGGTCTTATTTCTCTGGATTCACCTCTGTCATCTTATTTTTAATGTTGGCCCCTTAGTTTGACTCACATCTGGACTTCCTCACATACTAACCTAAGGCCCAAGTTGTTTTCAAGGTATTTTTCTGCTAAAATTTGGTAATTTTTCAAAGGAATTTTGGTAAGTGAATGCTTCTAAAATAATTTGGTGAAAAAAACCCCAGGAAATTTGAAGATCTTAAAAGATTTGTTTTACCGTATCAATTTTGCAAATGACCTTCTTTCTCATGACTAGCACACACATGTCTACAGATAGTATTTCTATCCCTTTGTCAGTTTTCCTGAAGAATTGACAATTTTAGTTCCTGATTTTGATACATATTTCAGCATAAGCCTCTACCTCCTTTTCTCTTGAAACATTTTTTCTCCAGAAACACTAAGGTGTGTTCTATTCCTGAGGATACACTATTTTCATCTTAATATTTTTCAGGTCTCTTCAGTTACGTAATTACAGACTTTGTTTTGTAACAGATGACTTATGAAAATAGCAACACCCCTCCATTATATAGTATTATTCATTTATGTATCACTGGTAAAGTTATTTTCAATCTATAGAACAAATTCTAGTAACTCTTTCCATGCTGACTACACAATAAGTTCTTTGGTATTATTTTAATCTCTCTATCCCACAGAAAGCCCTAGTAGTGGCTTTTGATGGTATTTTATATCAAATCACAGTACTATGAATCCACAATGATAATATGCAGAATATGTTTTAGAAAATAAGTCCCCAAGAGAACATAATGAGCAAGTACCTGATATTACTTAGAGTCATAGGGAAAAACATTGCTGTCATGCAATTAAATGACTATTTAACATATATAGGTATAAATTATGTATGCGTGTATTTATAGTACATCTTACTTTACCTGAATTGAATCTATGTGTACCATGAAAAAATAATAAGCTTTTCTCACTTGTTTACATTTAGCTCTGGGAAGAAAGGTTACAAAAGTCTCCATTATTAATTCATTTGGCCAATTTTAGATCATCAAAACATTCCACCAGAAAAACAGTAGTAGTCTGTGGGAGCATAAAAAAATAATTTTTTTTCCAGATTTCTAAGTTTCTCTGGCTGAGCTCAGGATCAAATTAAAATGAGGCAGAATAATAGAAGAAAATGACAAAGTTTATTAAAATATTCCATGAAAATATGAAAACCAAGGATGCATTGGACTGGTCAGGTTTAGATGACATTCTCAAATAGGGAGAATGGGTCAAGGGTCCAGAATTTCAAAAAAAAAAAGTAGATAATTCACAAGTAGATGACTGAGAGTGCAAACATATGGTAAACCAATTCTGGGTGGGCCACTCAGAAACAATAGACACAGAGAGGACTCCAACACGCAGGATTTGCTGGATTTCTTCCTATCTGCCACATATAATTCGTATGTACTAAGGTTCTTTTCCTGAAGAAGTTTTTTTTTTTTTGTTTAATCTGAGTAACCTTTAAACAGGTAAAGGAGGAAGGTCAATATTTCTTTCAGAGTCTTTTGTTTCTTATACATTACCAGTTTATAATCAATATTCTAAAAGCCATATTTTGGGGTGGCAAACTCTGGTCTACCTCTAGTTCAATTCTCATTTTCAAATACAGAGGTATCTGTATTTGGATCTCTACTTGGTACTTGCAGCTTTCTTTTAAATGGATGTAAGAGAAGTAAAGGTTAAGGGGAGACAGAAAACCTAATGCTTTAAAGTTCACTTACCATTAATCCAACATAAATTCTCAAGGGAAGAGAGTTCACTGAATGCTTCCCAGTTCTTCCTATTGTTTGATATCTTGGCACCCAATTAACTGGAGCTTCAAAAGTTTAGCTCAACTTCAAAAGGAAAAAAATAAAACTTCTTCATTGTTTTTTATCGTCCCTAAGACACTGTCCTATAAAGGTGTATTTTATAACATCATATTTATGCATTTTTAAACTCTCAATCATTAGTTTTTTGGAAATACATGTCTAAATTACTGTTATCTAGTAATATTCATAGTAATGTTAAGAAAAAAGCAAAGCACAGATTTTCCCCACTATGTGGAGGTAGAGCATTTGAAGGGGTACAAAGTTTTGCCACCATGAAGCCACCTTTTGAAATATTGATTTTAAGCTGGTTGTTAAGAAACAAAAGACTCAGAAAGAATCTTTGAACCTGCCTGCTTTCCTGTCCAAAGATAAAGATAGAAAAATCTGCTTCAGGAATAAAATGTTAGGCGGTCCTCCTTAGCCTAATTTGACTTACGTATGTTCAATAGGAGTGCTCTGGGCAAGGTCCTGTTAGCTAGATTCCTGCTGTATTTCACTGTTTCTGAGAGTCCCAGCAAGAATTTTCCTTCCATACTTACTTTCACTTCTGAAATCTAATATTCCACCCCCTTTCTTCTTTGTCCAAAATGTGACATATACCCAGTGTTGCCTCAGTCTCTTTAGAATTTTCACACATATGTGAACTCTCCATGTGCACGTATTAAAATTTGTTTTTTTTTTCCTGCTAATCTATCTCTGTTAATTTGATTAAGTCAGCTAGAAGAACTTTGAAGGTGGGAGAAGTATTTTTTTAGCCCCCATATGGTCCCATAAAACAATTTATAAGTTTAAATGGCATAAAGCAAAGAAGCAATTATCATTAATTAATATGAAAGATTGTTTTGAGGATTCCCAGACACCCCCAAAATCCTATTATATCATACCAGATATTTTTAATTACATTCAAGGTTACATTAAGCATAACATCCTTACCAGCTCTCTTAGACTTTTCTGATACCTTAGAACTCATCTTGCTAATGAATGCAAAAATTTAATCTAGATAAAACCACAGATGCTTACAGACAGTTTAAAGCTACAGCAGCTTGATGCTGAGATTCTGATTACATTTCCCAGGGAAGAAGATCAGCAGTGTCATTATTACTGCTTAGATTGCCCACTGCCTTTGTAACAGCTCACTGAAACACAAACGCTGAACACTCTTTTCAGTTTTTGCCTTTTATCATTAAGCATAAATAACATTCAGATTCCCTTTGGTTAACAAAAGAAATCTGAATGCCACTCATCGACATGAACACAGCTGTGAGACACAGATATACCAAGGTTATGACACCTTACCGAGTTGTTTGTACAGTGCTGCCACCGTAAGTGCATGATGGCAAGTTGGAGAACTTAATTGTCAGATCTTGTATGACTATTTTTTTCAGTTTTTAGTGATTTTTTAAAAAACTGGAATGTTTCTTGTGCCAGGAAATGATAGCCATTAGACTTGGATTTCATTGCTAGTTCTATGTAGTTACTGCTTCCTGAGATTAAGCATATCAACCCAGATTCTGCACACTACTGTGGCATTTTGGGTATACTTTGATCTTCCATGAGTCCCAGAAAAGAAATCCAACCACAATTCTAGAGTCCACATAAAGTTATGTACTGAATCCAAAGATAATTTGATCACCAAGGATAGTATACAATTAACAGCAATTTTTTTTTTCTCTAACTGCCAAGAAACTCATGCTAAATTTGAACTATAATCACTACAAGTGTATTTGTTAGATAGGAAGTTAGGCATGAGGGATAGGAGGGGCAGAAAGTAACATGATAAGCGCTTTGCACCACCCATGGTCATGCCCCAGAGACCTCCCAGGTTCCACCCTAGGGACTAATTTTGTGATTTGAATATCCTAATAAAAGTGAAGTAAAATCTAACCAGAATTACTGGTTTTTGACACCTTTGCAGAAATGTTAAAGCTTGCCTTTGGCTTAAACTTAGCATTATTATAATTTAATTATAACAAATTAGCATTGGGGTTTTGACCATGACTACCACCACCCCCCACGGTGGGTTTTTTCCTATGCATTTTGAAGAATGGTATGCACAGAAAGAAAACAATCATGATCTATACAAGTCAATCAAATTACCTAACTCTTTTGTCACACTTGAAGGGCTGGCTCAGGGCCAGCAATAGAACTCAAATCTTATGCCCTGTAGGGCCTTTGCCTCTTTTGCCTTGGCCTGTTTCTCTCTTGCATGCATTTCAATAAAACTTTACTCTGTTTTTTCTTTCCCTGATCTGTAATTCTTTATTGTGTCAGTGAAAAGAACTGAGTTCCTAGCTGCCTCTGTGTAGTAACATTGACTCATATAGTTGAAATTTTCAATACGAAGTTTTAGTTGGAATGCTCATTTTAAAAAGATGATTAGGATAGAAAATTAAGTAAACTGACACAACACACAGGTATTTCATGGTAGTCACATTAAATTTATATAAATATACCATGGTATTGGATAATGGTCCTATTAAAAGCATTTTAGCAGATAAAAATCATTTTCTAATGATTTTTGTAGTTACATCATCTTGAGATCAACAAATATAATTTTCAAAATTTTATGGATGATTTTATAGTTTTGTTTTCTATAAGACTTATAAGCTAATTACTTCTTTTATAACTAAGTATCTAAATAAAACCTACATAGAAACTTTATTTAAAGTTAAGTGAAAAAAATCTCTGATACTAAAATTAGTTATTGAAGAGTAAAAATAATTGCAAAAATTTTTTTAATCTAATATTTAACTTTGTTAATATTTAAAAGTTGGCAAATTTACATATTAAAATATATTAAAGACCTCAAAATATTTAATCCATAAATATTTAATATTTTATCTGTCAATATTCCAAGTAAGTAAGAAAAGTATAGTCATTAACACAAAAAAATTAAATGTAATACTTAACAATAAGATACTATTAAAGAGAAAACAACAAGCCCAAAATGGTTTCACTCATGCTAAAAGCAGGATATCAAATCTGAATTTGTTGCAGTTACAAGGTTCCCATGCTCGGCACATCAAATATTCAATAGATCACAGTTTGGAATAAGTAGAGGTTTATTTATCAAGACAGCACTGTCTTGAGAAGAGAGAAATTTTCTACATTTTCTCAAATCTATGTTAAGTACATCTTCAAGCCCCAGAGTCTTTAATCACAAGGGGAGGGGAAAGGGCAGGGAAAGAGTGAGATCCAAGAAAGAGCACGAACTCTCCAAATCTTTGTGTTCCCAGTTGGTCAAACCAAAATTTTCTACACATCTTTGATAAACTCTCATTTCTTTACATATATTTCCCACCTCTTTGGCAAAGACCTCTGACAGAAAGATGGTTAGGAAGAATACTCAAGTCTCAGGCAGAATTCTTCTAGTCAATTAGTGTATCTACAGCAGGAGCTTTTAGGTTAGAGGGGAGGAGAAAAATTCAGGCTGGAATTAAGGTAGAGAAGAGCATTTTGCCATGTCACAAATTTAATACCTGATCTAATTGTAGTTTTCATCTGTCCCAAAAATGTAATCTTAATCAGCCAGTCTGGAATTTTTTGGTCAACACCTGTAAGGTAATCTCTTATGTGGGCTTTGTCCATCCCTCATAAAAAGAAAAGATAATCTGTATGATAATAACCATTTTCATTTCCTTCATTCCAGAAGATGTCCTTGTCTAAAAATAATTTTCTTTACTCCCTTGCCCCAGCATTCTTCCTATAAAAACTTTCCATTTTGTACAACCCTTGGGCTAACCTTTTTGTTCTAGATGAGATGCTGCCAGATTCATGAATCATTATTTAAAGACAATAAAGTATTCAAATTTACATGATGAATTTTGTTTCTTAACAATACTTTATCAAGAAAGTCTAATTAAAATAATTTAAGAGACACAAATATCCATTTCAGAATTGTGTACCTCTCTTAACTCTGTCAGAAAGTGGGACTTTACTTTCTGATTCTCTTTATCTCTGAAGGCCATATATGACTATGGTCTTGGAGTACTACAACACTGGGTGTATTACTTTTCTTTATTCTGTTTCTACCCATGGTCTACCCTCTAGATATATCAATCTAGGGTACGCCTGTTGCTATTTTATTCCTCAACATTTGCCACTGACTTGGCACTGATCATTGAAGTGGTACAAAATTTGCTACTTCAAAATATGTCTTTTTAGCCTAGAATTATTTTAGATAGGCTGACCAGACAGAGCATTTTAAACAGGACAGGAAACAACACTACTGTCCCATTTAAAATGATAACTATGGTCAACCTAGTCTCACCAGACTAAATTCAAGATTATAGTAGGCTGACCACATGTACTGTTTGAAACATTACTGATGTTTTCTGTCTTATTTAAAACAGTACATCTGGTCAGCCTAATTTTAGGCTGATATGTTTAAGAAACCTCAGACCTAGGAAGAGCTCTAGAAATTGAATAGAAATTACCCTGCTGTAAGGGACATTTACATTTATAAGGAAAATTTCCATTTGTCAGGGTGTCTCCCTTTCTGTATCAGGAAAAGAAAGATGACTAAATCTCTAGAACAGTGGTGTTCAAACTTTTGACTTCCCTGGGCCACATGAAAGAAGAATTTTTCTTGAGCACACATAAAATACACTAACACTAATGATAGCTGATGAGCTAAAACTAAGGTCGCACCAAAATCTCAGGCTTTAAGAAATTGTGTTGGGTCTCATTTAAAGCCATCCTAGTCTACAGGTTGGACAAGTCTGTTCTAGAAACTCTTATCAATGGAGAAAGCATTAAATCTGCATAGCATTACCCTTTTTTCTGTGCTTATCCTGATAGCATCCTATAATTGGTTCTCCAACATCTTTTGTCTTTAGATGAGGGTATTTAAGAGGGTGGCTTAGGCCATTTCAGGAAGTCACTCAGTTTTCCTGGTTATCTTTCATGTATACAAGAGGGATGCATGCTACTAAACTTCTACTTGTTTTCCTTCTGTTAATCTGTCTTTTATTATTGGAAGAGGAAGAGTGTCTCAGGCAAGAACTTAGGTAGAGGAAAAAATTATTTTTTCTCCCTAAGAATATCCTCAAATTTCTCTCAAAACCTTTACAGTAAAAAATAAGTTTTCTCTGCAGAAAATTTTGTGATTTGGTTGAGCTGTTACCAAAAACACGTATTTGATTAAAAAACAAACATGTGAAAACTAGGGAACACTGAATAATAATCTTGTAGAATCAATCAACTCTCACATTTTTACTTAATCACTCACAGAACAAAAAAATGCTCATAAATCAGATTGTTAATCTGACAAAGCCTATCTCATCTCAATAGGGTATTGATAAAAGGGAAAAGGGAAAAATAGGATTTACCCATCTTGAACAAAATCTTATATTTTACACAACGACAACTGTATTTGATTTTTAGAGGTACACTGAAAAGAACGCAGATACTACATATGAAACATTTCATAGTGAAAGGCAGATGCTCAGTGAAATAATCCTTTTTCCCATAGACAATTGAAAACACCTCTGGGAGAAAATTTAGCTTATATTAAAGTGCCCTCCTGAGGATAAAAACATGACTGCATGACCAAAAGTATTAGAAATTCCCAATAGTTAACCTGAATTATCAAAAGAAACTTCTAAAATAGTGTAAAGTGTTCAAATATTTTAAACTACTTAAACTTTTTAAATAGTTCAGCTCTGTGTAGGACTAGTGAAGATACACCTCTCTTCTGTAAAGCAAGGGATAATTTGCATGCCCCTTCTAATTACTGTTTGCTAAAGGGGAAGAATTCTGTAAGAACAGCTACCAAATCTAAGGGGAAGGAATTTTTGTTTATAACTTTGTGTTTGGAGAAATATAACATTTATTATCATGGAAGAAATATTAATTTTTATAACTTCATTTAATTTCTGACAAAAAAAAGAACTTCTGTGGTTTTATTCTATTTCACACTCTCAGGACTTGCCGAGTCATCAGTGGGTGTGAAAGAGGTTAGGGCATCCTTGTTCCTCAGTTCACACAGATTATTGCTGAATCCCCAGATTTTCATTTCAGTGGCAGCTTGTGGCTGCCACAGTTTTGGTGCATGCAGCTCTCAGTGGGTACTTAATACACTGTCTGCTAAGATGTTCTGAGAAGAGATCCTTCATTGTTGCTTCTACAGCCCCATGCCAAAACACAGGTCTCTCTTTTTGGCCCTTCCCTTGAGTTTAAGAAAATACCTTTATACTTCTGTAAAAATTAGTTCTGCCTTTTTGTTTCTTCACATATTTATTATATACCTCAAAATTCTCTTCTCTTAAGGCTTCAGTCATCAAATACAAATGCAAAGACATCTGCAAGCTCTTTGCTTTTTTTTTCATTCAGCTAATATTCCTCTCTTATGACAATAGTTATAAAATCTTTTACCAGCATAAAGAAGAAGAAATAAAAGAGAAAATTAAAAAAAAACCCAACACATAGTTTTGTCTCTAAATAACATTCTGCCATTTCAAAAAAGGATTAAGATTCTGGAGTACTAATAAATATGTAGATATAATCAATTATGAATACATAGGCAACCAGATAACTGTACATCAAAAAATAAATTTTCTATAAAATTGAGATGAGTATTATCTTTCTTTTAAAAAGATTAAAATGAACTTTATACCTTTGGAGGTTTGTTTAGTACAAAATGCTAATATGGTTATTCCATTTGATTAAACAGTAATAGTCAAATTAGCCCTAGACTATAAACATAGCATACTCCCTTTCATGGTTTTAATCTAGGGATATATAAGGTTCACACATTTGCAAATGGAAGTTGTTTAAGAAACTAACTTGAGGAGGCAGTGTTTCTTAGAGGTGAAAACAGTCAGTAAAACCTGAAAATTAGGAGAGTTAGAAAGAAAAGACTTGTGAGCTATGTGGGGAAAGAATGAACAATAAATCAAGGAAATATCATGTTAAAGAAATCTTAACACCAGAATGGGAGAGAATATCATTTGAAAAGTTAAATGCAGCTTAAAGGGATTTTTCACTCTAGGGTAGGATACAGTGACAGAAATGAAAAGCTGTGAAAAATACTGATATTACACTTTTGAAACGACTGGTACTTGATGGAGGGCCGGGTTCTGTATACACAGGGGAAATCTATATGATGCTTACAGAGAATGACTAATTTGGAATTGAGGACAGAACCAAGACACCAGAGGCCAAAAAGTCCTAGACTGTATGTAGAGGTTCAGACTAGCTAGTGTGAAGAGATTCTATTAACACTTTTGTGAGACCCCAGCATCTAGTGAATACAGAAATATTCCATCCTGGGAATAAAAAACACATACTCATAGAATAAGGGTTACTCTAGTCTGGTCAAATTTTGATGTTTTTCCTCCAAATGCATAAAGACATTTATAACATAATACCCCATTTTGGGTTCCTTGTATCTTTCAGTCCACCAAAGTCCTATTTTAAGACTTCCTTGCTGGTTCATTGGCTACTGCTAAAAAATAATAAAAAGTTATACCATATTAATATTGTTATTATCTTATTTATTTGATGTACAAACAATACCAATTTAATTCTACTCATTCATCAGATTTATTACTTTTATCTTCAGTCAAATTAAAACAATGAACACTTTGTAATGCAGCTATTTTCAGGTTAAGAGCTTTCCTCTACTCTTGAGCTACTATCCTTAGACCTCACGTATTTGCATCATCCAATAACTGATTATAGAGCCCATCAGCTATGGGTTCAAGAATCTCCTCAAGGATATCTATTGCAGTACTCAATAGCATAGCAATAACCTATTTGTGTGTACAACAAACACTTTTAATGGTCCTCCTATCATATATTCTTAAATATGTTATTTAATTTAATAAGGAAAATCTTCCACATATATTCTTCCCTATTGGAATGATTATCTGACATACACCAAGAACTTGGACATTCAGGTCTAAAAATAATTTTATGACTTAATAGAAACAGTTGCAACTAATGCCCAATGATAACCAAAAATTGTCTTTAAAAGCTGTGTTATTTTGAAGGCATAAGTATTTTTCTAGACCAGAATCCCAAAAGCTACTACTAGTTGGCTGTCTTGGGCTTTTCCTAAGGGCTCCAGTTAACATGAATAAGGTAAAGAAACAACACTTCCAATATTAACTGAACATGGCAAGTCAGAATGACCCAGAAGGTTCCATTGTGCTACAGCTATTTAGGACTCTCAGTCTTCTGTTTCTCTGAGATACATGCAAATTTAGCTTTTATTTCCTGGTAAGTCTGTAAATAGGGTTAACAAAATGACCATATGTGGTCTATATTTCCAAAGACCCAACAATTCAATTAATCTTTGAAATTCTTATTTTGCTTTTTGAACAGACAATAACAATAACATATTTTGGGGTGTGTGAGGGACATCTCTTTGCCCCTTGCAGCTTTTCTCTAAGTTGTGCATAAGAATTTCTTTTATTTTTTCCAGACCCTGTTCTTAATTTGGGTTATTCTGACCTACTGTGTGGTCAGTCATATGACTATAGAACATTTGCACTTTAATTTTACCTATTTCTTCAGAATGAAATATTCATATTATATCATCAATAGAATAAATAACAGTACTTTCCAACTTAACCAAATCTAAAACTTCTCACCAAGTTTTTGTTAATGTACAGAATAATTTAAATATTCTTGTGGGAGAATAATACAGGTGTATTAAAGTCAATTCTACATGAATACAAACTTCCAAACTAGCCAAAGTTTTCTTCCAAGATAGAAATTGAAAAGATGACATTAACAAAATTTATTAGAGAAAACAAATGTCTTTTAGTATGCCTTTAGTAGGCATCATCAGTGGTATTGAGGAGATTCAGGTATTAACATTATTAAGACATCAATCTACAATTTGCCTCTAGGATCCATCAGATTTTTTTACAAATAATACTGAACTATGAAAGAAGAATTGGTGAGTACAAATATACCTGCATCTTACAAATTCTTAATTAAAACCAGGATTTCCTGGTGCCCTGAGACAGCGAATGTTGTAACTTGAGGCCTCGTGTGGGCCTAGGTAATTCTAGATGTTCTCATTGAGTATGCATGATTAAATCCAAAGAGTAAATTTGCATATTTCCCCCAAAGATTTAAGCATGGGAAGATTCCCTCATCTAGACACACCGTTCATTTCAATGATACATTCAGCTAGGCATGAAGCAACAACCATACAAACTTTTATTATAAATTTCTGTTTCAAGCCATACTTTATTTGCAAACCTTCTATAGTTGTTTTTATCAAATCTGCAAATTTAGCAAGTTTAGATATAATCATATATTATGTATCAGAATTCAACAATTCCTCCAGCCATTTTAACTTTACCTATGCAAGCTACGTGAGTCCTCTGTGGGGGTAGTGCCAAGAGACAGCGTTGGCCCTTCCATCATGCAGTCATCATCCTCTCCTTTACCTCAAAATATTTTAATTGGAACTAGTTCTGAAGAGATTGCGTATTTATCTTTTGCATAATCAGATATTTAATCCTCTAAAGCTGGCAAAAATGGAATGACTCTGTAATGTTTCTTTTGTAGTTTGAAAAGTTGATGGGACATCCAGACCACTTAACATTTTACAATAATCCTTTAGAATTTTAGTCTGACTCCATCTCTTTTTCCATGACATTTTAAATCAACCTTCTGTATGCTTCTATGTAGTTTAGTTGCATCTTTACACATTTTATTATTTCTCTTTTTTTTCTGAGTAATTAAATTTTTTTCCTTTATCCAGTCCCATTCAGGGCAGTTTGGATTTTGTCACCCCCCGAAAAAACATATACCTACAAATAATCAATTGGTATATAGTTTCAGTTATTTAAGATGAATTAATTCTGGAGATGTGCTCTAGAGCATAGGGCCTGTAGTCAATACTGTATTGTGTATCTTGAAAATTTGTTTAGAGGATAGATCTCCTGTTAAGTATTCTTATTACAATACATACACATACACACACACAAAAGAACACTTTTGGAGGTGATGAATAAGTGTATTACATTGATTTTTGTGATGATATCATGGTTATGTGCATATGCCCAGACCCATAAAATTATACATATAATATTAAATATGGGCAGTTTTTTAAATAATGAATTACATATACCTTAATAAAGTTGTTAAAGAAAGAAAATGTCAGAAAAGTATTTTCTTAATTTTTTAATATATTCTATGTTTACATACATTTTACGATTCTTAAAAAGAACAATGTTTTCTTGCATTTTACTTAATATGTTTAGAATTTCAGCTGGGTTATGGATTAAATAGGTGTGGAAATGTAACTATCTTTTACAACATAGCTTTTAAATGGGAAAATATATTCTGAGTGCCAAACAATTAATCTATGAACAATTTGCACACACAAACCTATATTGGTGGGGTACTTCAACTTCTTAATTAATCTGATTGATGGAATTCTAGGTTAAAAGAGCACCTGAAAAATTGATGTTATGGTGATGAAGGTGTAAACTTGATAAATGACAAGTAATACCTAAATAAATAAAGTCAGTTAAGGAGCTGGTGCCAATTTTAGCACAGCATCAATAATCAAATTTTGAAAAAAAAGACATAGATGAAAAGAAATTTTAGTTCTATCATACAACCAGTTCTTCGTTGGCTGCACTCACAAAGTTTTAGTAGCCTTGTAAATATTCTTTATTTAACATCTAAGGGTGAAGTTGGGCAGTTTTCGTTTTTTAGGATATATACTTCTACTTGTTTATATACTTCTAATTACATTACAGCCAAACCTGTTGAGGATGTCAAAACTTAACTATAAATTTTGATAATCATCTGCTACTCTTCACTTTTCTCATTCATCAAGTCACTGAATTCTTGTGATTCCATATCAGAAATTCTTTTAGTTCTCATACGTACTTTTTTATTTCCACTGCCAGGGCTGTTTTTCAGGCCATATTTTCAAGACAAGTGAACTATACTGCCGCTGTCATTAGTACAGCATTATTTTGCCTTTCCTATCTATGTTTTAATCTATTTCTAGAATTTCCTGCTAAAATACAGATTATTTTATATTACTCTCCTTTCTCATACATGTTTGAATTTTACCTTTGCAATCTCTTTGAATTATTCTACTTGTGCTGTACTTCCTGCAGAAAAACTAAGGGTAAGCCTTTGTTTTCTTGGATAAGTTATACATGATTAGGTCTATGGTTATTTATTTAAGGTACCAGTGAAAGCACATTTATTTTTCACGTCTCATTGAGTTTTGTCAACAAAGCACATACAAAGCAAGAGTTTGGTATCTACAAAATGGAGAGAATTGAAACATACTAAAATGTTGTGCCCTTTTAGGCTTAATTGTAAAATAGTACAGAATATGCAAGGGTTGTCTGGAAAAAATCCAGCTATAAATGCCACTATTTTTCATATAATGTGGCTGGATACTTCCCAGAGAGCCTTCATATGTTGATAGAAAACTACAGTGGTCTCCCTTTTCTGCCCCATGACCCCCACTGGATGTCTAACACCTCAAATAATACCAAACTCCATATATACTAAGTTTTTTCATATATATTTTTTACTTAAAGGAAACACTTTGCAGCTTCTCTTTGGAATATTCAAATTGTCAGCCTCACCACTCTTGTACTTGGGAGCTATTACTAAGTAAACCAAGGGTTATTGAACACAAACACTCTAATATCACTGAAGTCAACCTGATAACCCAGAGGGCTGCTATGTGACTAATGGATGGGGAGCATATACTAAGTGGAGACACTGGACAAAGTGATGATTCACATCCTAGCCGGAATGAAGTGGGAAGGCATAATGTTTCATCATGCTACTAGAATGGTATGGAATTTATAGGTTATGCATTGTTTATTTCTGGAATTTTTCATTTAGTATTTTGAGACCAAAAAATTTATTTCATTGATATGTACCCTTAAGACATCTGCAGGTTATAAATGACAAATGTGAAGTTATATAATGATCACTGTTGGAATACTTTTGTACTTATTTTAAAAATCAACCTACCCCAGTGCTTCCTAAACAAGTAGAGACATGTTCCAGTTGAAAATTTGTATAATAAAGTTGTTTCATAAAGCTCATACAGTTCGCATATATTTTTGAAGACACGTTATAGAAAAAAGTTGTTGGGAGTTACCTGGTGGTGTAGTGGCTTAAGGCTTCGGTGCTGGCGCTGTCAGCGCTGCGGCCTGGGTTCGATTCCCAGCCAGGGAGCTACCCACGTACCAAAAAGCAAAAAAAAGAAAAAAAGAAAAGCAAAAAAAAGAAAAAAAAGAAAAAAGTTGTCGTAACATGCAAAGAAAGCAAAATATATCAAAAATACATTTTAATTAACTTCACAGTAGAAAGTATATAGACAGAACCCCGCATTTATAAATCAGAAGTCTGAGTTTAAGTCAAAGGTCAATTCATTGACATGTTTTGAATATCAACGAACTCATTGGTAAAAAAGAGATAATAAACTAATATGTAAAGATATAAATAAAGAAAACTTAAAACATTTGTGGTACTGGCCAGGCCTGCCTTCAAATCCCTGCTTCATCATTTATTAACTTAGTGACTTTAAACAAAAATAATTTATTAAAAGTCAGATCTGTTAAATGACTATTCTTAGGACAGGTTCATGTTTTGGAGTTATTGTTAAGAATTAAATTAGTGTTAGAAAAACTTAATAAAAACTACATAAAAAGAAATATTTTTTAGTATTCCTCATCTGAGAAGTATTCATTTTGTTTCTTTTCCTGATACAAAATGCTTATAATAACAATACCTTTGTTCTAGAGTTGTAAAGACAAAATGAGACCATGAGTGTAGTACTTTAGAAAACATAAAGCAACATGCATATTTAGATTTTTTTTCACAATTTGTAGTTTTGAATCAGCTCAGTAACCTGTGGACACATACTCAAGAGTGCTACATAGATCTGGCCTTAATTTAATTAATTCAATGTTTTAAAATATTTTATATGTAAAAAGCACCTTAGTGCTTGAATATGCTAATTTTTATGCTCATATTTTAAACTTTTCATAAAACTTCACTTCAAAACACAACCTTTGTACAGCTGTGTTCATGTGCTCTTGCTCAATTTCAGAAAGATCTTAAAGTTAAGGAAGTTAAGTCTAACTAGTTTAATACCAAATTGAATAATAAAAACACAGTGTTTACATCATGTTATCTGCTTTTCTTTGCTAGCTTAATAATTAAGAGAGTTGAAAGTGGCTTATAATCTGCAACAACCAAACTGGTAAATTTTAATTATTTTTTATGATGTCAATGATGCAGACATGGCTATCCTACATGTGAGGTAATTAAATGTACTTGCTAAATCTTAAGGGTTGTTTCTCATAACTACAAAGCATAACACATTATTTCTTATTTGTCCTTCATGGTATTATTACATAAATCACTATATTCGTAAGAATATCTGTTATCTTTTCCCATAGCTTCAGAGGTGACAAAAAATTTTACTTTTCCACAAAGAACTCTAAATCAACATAAGCTTCCATATAAGATAATTTTCTAGCTGATTTAAGCTTAATCTTTAAAAGCTTATCTTTATTTTAGAAAACAGCATTTATAGATTCCCCAGGTATAATATGTGACCCTTACCTACTTAAATATAGTGGATGAATATTTCATTCTTATCTTACTCAGAGTATTATTAAAACAATCAAATGTTATAATGAATAGTATACAAACAAAATCCTCAAGGACAAGTAAACTCTTTGAAATATGCTGAAAATATTTTGTCTTTTCATGAAATGACCCTTTTTGTATGGTTTGATTTTTGTAATTATTCTTTTCCATTCACAGTTAAACTGTTCTTCTCTAGGTGGTGAGCTCCTAAAGAGCAAGATAGTCCTTAATCATCATGGATCTCTCCTGCCCAACTCAAGGATATGACTTTGATCCCTCTACTACCAGCAGCTACCTAGTTCTTCCTAATTTATTTTTCTTATTTAATATTGATAAGCTTCCATGAGCTGGGAAACTGTCTTATCGAACTTGCAAGAACTTTGTGCAAAATTAGATGAGGCTCTAAGACAGTGTCTGAGGTACTTGTCTTAGCACACGGATCTCCTGACCTTAATACTGACTTCCAGATTCCTAGAAGCCTTCTGGATGGTTGAGATTGCCACAGTAATGAATACATCTGTGTTCAGGTCATCTGAGTCATGTAGGTTAGTTGTAAACATACCTGGATTGTATGATAGTTTAGATGTTACAGACACTTTGTAAATAAAACAATGCTGTACTGTCTACCTGAGTTTTGAAATGTCTGTGAAAGCTAGTTTAAATAAAGCAATAAACAATCCAGATAGGACTAGGAGTCTTTTAGAATAGCAACATTGCATATCTCCAGTTATCAAAACTTCCACAACTACTTAATTTTGCAATGATTTGTAATGGAGAATAATGCTCTTTATGACTTTTTAAGAGAAGGAGAGGTTTGCATAGCTTTTCATGTACTTTTCCAGTACCAGCTAAGAGCTACTACCTTCGTATTGCAGAATCTTTGGAATAAATTGCCCCTGTTCTCTTATTAGATGTAAGATGTAATACAGCACGTGAGAAAGTGACAGTTGTCATTGTTTCCTCATTGTTCAGACTTAAGACACATATAGCATTAATAATTATCATCTGGATTTAGACCAGCATTTGTTTTCAATGCTGAAACAACTAGAATGTTTCCTGCTTAAAGTTTTAGCATATCACAATTACATATCATACTAGAAGATACAGTAGGATACATATAGTATGTCTCCAAGTAATTTATACTGATAAATGTATGTATGCATATATATATCCTACTTTATAAGAAGCATTTTCATGTTTTATAAGTAGTAGTATGTAGTCCCATGCCAACCTTGAAGATATATTGTTTTCCACCTGATACAATTTTTCAAATGTATGTTCTGTAACAATTTTTCTAAGCATCTGTAGCGTCAGCACCCTTGTTAAGACTAAACTGGCATACAGACATATTTAACATGCATTAGCAACTTTTCTCATACCTGCTAAGATGATTAATTCACAAATTCTAAGGAATAAAGCAGTGAAATCAGTATCTGCTGCTAGTACCAAAGACTTGTCATGTCTAAATAAAAGAGATAAAAGATATCTGGGGTGTTTAGATAACAGCAAGTGCAATGTCTACCCCTGCTTTTTCTGCAAGGACAGTTCATATTTTATCCATAATTTCACTCAAGTGCTGGTCCATATGAGCTAGTAGACTACTGGGGTATCAGTTATTTTCTAAATTATCTACTGTTGAGTTTTATGCTTTACTCTACAAAATCAAGAGACTATGACTACAATATAGTGAGTAACATGAAGACAGAACACTATTCGAAAAACAAACTAAGCAGAAGACAGCATGAGGAAAGACTTGTTGTGACTATTTTAAATCTGTGTTTCTAGTGAAATTGTAGCACCATAGGCCTAGTGCAATAATACTTTCTTTAGTTTACTCTATTGCAAAAGGCTAAAAAGGCTAAAAAGGAGAGAGGCAAATATTAATTCAAGATATTAAAATAGTTAACATATGAGGGCTGTTTGGAAAACAATCCAGCCATAAACACCTCTATATTTCCTATTACATGGCTGGATACGTTCTGGACAGCCCCCATATACATATTATGTTTTTTCATGTATAAAATGATAATTTTATCTAAAATTGTTAGACCAAAAATTAGAAGTCATCTTATACACTGGAGTAACCAGTTATATAGATTTCTTAATGTTTGGTTAGAAAAGTAGGGGTCCTTTTATACTTGAGGTTGTTTTATACACAGAAAAATATGGTATAATTTTTAATTTACTCATACTAGAAAAGATATTTAACAATGTACATTTGTACTAGAAAAGTTATTTAGAATGTTTATGGTAATAATTTCATAATAATAAAAAACTAAACTTGTCCTTCAAGAAAAAAATTGATAAATTAATTTGATATATTTACGCAATGATTATAATACAGTAAAAATTAATGAAGTACAGCTACATGGAAAAACAGATAAGCATGTGTAACAAAAATATAAAAGGGAAAAGGTATGTTAAGATGACTATATGCAGCAATATATGTATAATATTATATGTATATATGTATATTACATATAATAAATGGCATAATTATAATTAATAGTTAAGTGGCTACCTCTGGTTAGGAAGCAGGATTGACAGAAAGAATCACATAAGAAGAAATGTTATTGGTGATTTAAACACACATACACACACAAATGTATAAATATACAAACATGCAAACATTCATAGGCCAATTTTAATACTGTGTCATGAATCAAAATACGATTAATATAATTATAAAAACCTCTACTTATAAAAAATAATCTATTAACATCAACCAGTTTGTAATGCTTTTATCAGTTCTTCAATATTTACTAAATCCATTTCTCCTTTCCAAACTTTTTCTTAATGGTTCATCTTTTCTTAATAGTACATCAATAGTTAAGTAATTGGTTCCTGGAGTATATTATTTTAAACTTAAATAAAATAGATATTTTTCCATTTTAATGAGTCAAGAACCAAACCAAAAGAAAACAAACAAACAAAAATCACCTGAGTTTATAATAAGTGGTTAGTTCCAGTTGCTTTTCACTTTCATTTTTCTTTTTTATCCCCCCTTTTTTCCATCTGTGTATCCACCTATTTATATCTACATGCTAGCAGAATGCAAAAGCTTCAGATGAAATGTAAAAACATGGTATATAACCACCTTGTTGATTTTTAAAATATTGTCTGGCTTCTTGCTTCTCTACCTTTTATTGTTTCCACTAGTTTTACATAATTTTGATTAACAGAAGGTTTAGCTATAACACAGGGAACACACTTGGCATGCAATTTTGCTAAGTATCAAGTGAATAGTTTTGTTTCACCTACTCTCACCTTGTATTCCTACTGCTGTAATTGAGAATTTCCTTTGCCGTATCTTTACATTGAGCTCATCTCTTGCCTGAATTTCATTCTCCTGAGGATTACATTGTAACACTTGCTGCTTCTCCTCTCCATTATCAGAAAACCTATAGCACATCCACATTCAATTTCTCTTTCGTCTATTCAAACAAATGATTTGTACACTGGCAATTGTGTTATCCTTTCCTTTATTTCATTGTTTTAGAAGTATTTTTGGAGTCATTTTATTTTTTGTATCTTTCTCCTATAACAAAACTTCTTTTACTTTTGCTCTGCTTCTGTCTCTACTACCATAGTACCTGGATACCTGTTAAAGCTTTTTTCAGTGTTTGATCTCAAAATCACTGGAGCCTTACTCTACTGTATACATATTTATATTTTGAAGATCTTTTTAAGTAAATTTGTGGTTCATTTAGAGTTATTTCTAAAACTTTAATTATGTTAATCAATACTGGGAACCCTCAACAAATTCTATATATTCATCTTAAGTAATAAATCCAAAAATTGATAATACTTTATTGGAAACAAAATTAAATTGTTCTTCAACATAGCTCTATAAGTCTCACAACCTTTTTCTAAGTTAGTTATCCAAATAAATAATAGTAGTTACTTTTATCTATTGCTTACCTGTAATGATAATTCTATAAAAATGAAGAAAACATAATTTTGTTTTTCAATTATTCACTCACAAACAAGGAATTTGTTTCATACAGTATAATAGTAAACATGTTACATACATTTAGAGATTCTTTATATTAAGAATAATAAATATTTGGCTATAGCTGATCTAGGGCCAGTATGTGCAAAATACTTGGTTGAATTCTCACATAAATAAAAAGAAGTAATAACATAAACTTTGTCCCTACTAAATACTAGACAAATTGCAATAGCTCTAAAATTTTATTAGCAATTATTATACATTTCTAATTTTAAATATTTAATACTCAAAATTAATACTCAGTTTTGATTTACTCATAAATGTAACTTTTGGGAGGAAAAAGTAGAACATTCATTTTAAGTATCCTAATTTAACACTCAAATTAAATACCTGTAGTCATATTTATTTATATTAAGCTCTATATACTGCTAACTAGTGCTATCTATCATTTTTATCTTCTCAAATCTAAGATATCAGTTTATTTTTAATCAGGAAATTTATCTAAACATTCCCTTAAACTCATAAATCTTTCCCTAAATGGTATAAATACTGTGAATTAATACATGGCTTTTCTTTGGTCATTATTTTCATGACAGGAAAGTGTTCTCTGAGCTGGCTAGAATTCTTGCTTTTATTTTTTCTTTTAGTAGTTGTCTGTATGTGTTATTTCAATATCTTTAACTTCTGGTGTAATAGATGAGAATGATATCAGTTCCATTTCTTTTCATTTTTTTAAAGAAAAAACTCAAATAAAAATTTGGAAAATATTTTTATACTGAAATTTAAGAATCATTATGTTATGTATCTGGATGCATTTCTTTTCTCTTTTGTCAAAAATTTGGAGACCATATTCATTCTGCAAATTCAAGCCCTCAGTTCATAAATATACTATTTTTAATCAGTTTATTTATTCAGACTTATTGGGGGATCACTTTGTAAGTTATATAAATGTCTAATCACTATGCTGTATATCAGAAACTAATATAATATTAAATGTAAACTGTAATGGGAAAATAAATTAAAAAGGAAAACTAATTTAAAAAAGTAAATACTAAGCATTCTTATCACACGAAAAATACTTTTTCCCCCTCTTTTCTGTATGCATATGAATTGATGGATGTTAATTAAACTTATTGTAATAATTTTAAGGTATTGAAAGTCAAATCATTATCTGTACACCTTAAATTTATACAGTGCTTTATGTGAATTGTATCTCCATAAAACTGATACAATTTCATCCAGTTAAAAAATTACACCTTCTAAAAAACATTATTCAGCAAAATCTTACATCATTTTGGTAAACATGAATTTGTCTATGCTTCAATCAAAGGGGAAATTGCAGAACTTTTTTATTTCAAAATTTTATTTAGGTTTTCTTTTATATTAGTAAATACAGATGCATTGTATTATAGTACACAAAAACATGAAGCACATAAGTAAAAGATGTTCATTAGCAATGGTATTAGTGAATTTAACTTTATAAAGTGAAAATATCAAATATCATTAAATTTTGAGTGTTTTCCCTTTGTCTTGATTAATTCAAATACAATTTGTATCTTATGGAATTACTATGGAATTTAGAGGTGTTTTAGTAATAAAAGATACAGACTATTCTACATTTCAATCATTGTATAGAGGTAAATGGACTTCTTTTATACTTTTGACTTAGCATTAATAATTAGTTCTGGTGTTTTATTATTGCCTATATGTCAAAAAGGTAGTTACTGGACATAATTGATTACTTATAAGAGAGTGAGAGGGAGAAAGCAAGAAAGAACACTAACATCCCTATACACACACATACACACATTTTCTTATTCAACCTCACCTTGCTGTATGAAATGTTTAAGAGATATTCATGATACCTCAGGAGCAAAAGCACAGGTTTTGGCTTCTTCCTAATGACATTTACAATTCATTGCAATATGTCACAGTGCATCCTACCTTAAACTACTGTTGCACAGTTTAAAAAAACTTTACCTATGAAAGGGGATACTGCATACTTAGTTGGTAGAAAGCCAGGTGTTCAGCCAGAAACAATAAAAGGAAAACAAATGAAACATGTTATTTGACTAGAGGACAGGCCTGCTTTTTAGTCTCTTGTGAATTAACCCACAGAGATATCACTGGCTTCCTGGATAGAGAGTATTGGGATAAATATTTATAACATCAGATTATAATTTACAATGCTTAACTTAAAAAAATAAAAATATTGATTTAATTTGCCCCCCAAACTATGAAATTCTTTTGAAACCAAAAATCAATTCAGACCATATTCTAGGTGAAAACTGATCATATTCATTTATTCAGCTATTATATGTATAAAGTGCTCACACGATTCTATGTACTAAAATATAGCAGTGAATTCAAGAGTAAAAACTTGTGTATTTTCCTAAAGTTTATATTCTAGACAGTGGAGACAGGACAACAAAAACAAAAGAGTAACATAAATGATATATTAAATGATGATATGCTCTGTGTAGGCAGATAAAGCAGAGAGTAATGAACATCAGGGGTGGAATGAGGGTGTATGGATAGATTGCTAGAAAAAAAATCCCTGTTGAACGTGGTTTAAGTACTGTGACAGAAGGAGAGGAAAAAAGAGACAGGGGTGTTCAGGAGCAGGCAGGCAAATGAAAGAGTAGGTGCTAGTGATGGAAGCATCCATGGTGTGGTCAAAGAAGTAAAGAAGGCCAGAATATTGGGAAAGAACTGAGTGAGGAAGACAATTAGTAGATGATGTCTGGGAGGTAATGTGAGTGGCAGGTTGTGTAGGGCTCTGTAGGCCACCGTAAAAATTTTGGTCTTTCCATCGAGTGATATGTGGAGTCACTGGATGTTTTAAGAAGTGACATGATTAAATTTCTGTTTTTAAAAGATTATTCTTACTGATTTATTGAGCTAAAATTATGGAGGAGGGAACACATGGGAAAGGATTAAAAAAGGGAGAGAGCAGTTAGGAGTTTGTTGCAAATGGTTAAGACCAAGGTGGGAGGTATGGACGTGTTGTGAGGTCTTCAGATTCTAGTTATATCTGAAAGTTACCAGTGACTGTGGGTTTTGATAAAAGAGAGAAGTGAAGGTTTGGGAATTATGCAAAATGAAGATGTAAATTACCAGCAACTGAAATGGAAAATACAGGGAGGGGTAGTTGTGAGGGTAGAAGTAGAGTTCAGTTGTGAACACGTGCGTTGTAAAGCGGCTATTGGATGTTCAAGTGGAAATGTAGGTTAGGCAACTTGATGTGTGAGTCTGGGTTTCAGGAAAGACCCCTGAACAGATATGTGAATTTAGGTAGAATGAGTTTATAGATACTATGTAAATCATTTTACATTATTCTCTTATGTACAAATAAATAGTTGCAGATGATCAAAGATCAAATTTTAGAAACTGAGAATATTACAGTCAGCTGTAAGGACTTATGAGTATGATGATCTCAGTCCTTATAGGATTACCTCCAAAATTTACCATTGTTATAAAATGTGATTAGTATAAAACTGTGATTTTCTTGTGTGACTCCTATAGTCATTGCATCAAAATTTGAATGAGGTAGAATAACTAGAAATAATAGAAAATTTGGGTAATTTTTGTGGCTGTTAATGGGTCCTAAGTATCAAAAGGTTTTAATAAAATAAGGACACAATCTTATCTCTAACATCATAACATATTCATTTTAGCAGCAATTTTTATAAAGCTATTAACACATGCCTGTAAATAGCTCATTGAGTGCTTTATTTTCTTTTTTTTAATTCATTTTTATTGTTAGACTTATTGGGGTGACATCTGTTAGCAAGGATTACATAGGTTTCAGGCATACAATTCTACAGTGCATTGTCAACTTGTTGTATAATAAGTTCACCACCTAATGTGACTTCTCTTTCCATCACCTTATATTTAGCTTCCCCTCCTCCTCTCCCACCCCCTACCCTCCCTAACCCACTTGTCCCCAAACAAACATTAAACTATTGATTGCGTTCATGGGTTATTTGTTTGTTCACTTCTTTTTTCTTTGCTTTCAGTTTTATATTCCACATATGAGTGAAGTCATTCAGTTTTTTGTTCTTTCTGTCTGGCTTATTTCACTAAGCATGATGATCTCCAGGTCCATCCATTTTGTTGCAAATGGCAGTATTTCATCTTTTCTTACAGCTGAGTAATATTTCATTGTGTATATGTACCACAGCTTCTTTATCCAGTCATCTGTCACAGGGCACTTTGGTTGTTTCCATTTGGCCACTGTGAACAGTGCTGCAATGAACATTGGGGTACATAAGTCTTTGCGGACAAAGGTTTTCAAGTTTTTTTGGTAGATCCCCAGAAGGGCTATTGCTGGATCAAATGGTAGCTCCATTCCCAATTTTCTGAGGAACCCCCACACCGTCTTCCATAGCGGTTGTACCAGTTTGCACTCCCACCAGCAGTGTGAGAAGTTCCTTTTTCTCCACATCCTCTCCAGCACTTGTTATTCCTTGTCTTGTTGATAATAGCCATTCTCACAGGTGTGAGTGGTATCTCATTGTGGTTTTGGTTTGCATTTCCCTGATAGCTAATGAGGATGAGCATTTTTTTCATTTGTCTGCTGGCCATTGAGTACTTTATTTTCTACTTGGTCAATATTGAACTTTTAACATTGATTATATTATCTACAAGATTGACTATAAATAAAAGAATAAAATATTTTGAGATAGGCAAGATGTTATTCTTCAAGGTTATAAGAATAACTACTGGATGCATAGTAAATGCTGAACAATCACTTACTGATCAATTGCTATTGAAATGTAATATAATTATCTAATACAGAAGAATAATCAGGTGTCAGATTATTAAAACTGCTATGAATTAAGATGTACTTTATAAAGATACAGAATGCAAACTGATCAAGATTATAACTAGAAGTACTGATTATACTTGTTGAATAAAACAGAAATATGTGGAAGTTAATATGGGAAATTACTAACACATTATTTGGAATTTTGAATGTCTAACTAGGATCTTGAATTCATCAGCAAGATTTCTAACACAGTAGACTCTCCATTAACCAGAACTCAAACAACTGGCACTCTCAAACAATTGGCAAAAAAAAAAAAAAATCAAAGAAATAATACTACATTTATCTGGCATGGGTGCCGGTTAACCAAGAGTGTACTTTACATTTATTTATCTAGCATCTACCAATTTCCATGGGTGCCAGTTAACTAGAGTCGACTGTATATAACATAAAAGTGAGTGAAGAGTGAAGAGTGGATTGAGTTTTAGTATAGGTAGTTATTCATTCACATATATACTTAATATGACATATATTCAATGCATTCAAAAATTATATTATCAATTATTTGTCTTTTTTGTAGCTTAGAAATAAAGTGTCAATAAATATTTATATTGAATATTCAATGTAATGCATTATTTCCAGTAATATTAGATACATTTTTGGATAATTTATTTACATTTATTTCACAAAGCCAGTATTGCCTCTTAAATATTGACACTTGGAATGCATTGCAGATCTTATATTGTCAAAATCATACAAAATTTTAAATAATGTTTTTTATAAATTTGAAGAGCTATAAACAGTGAAATTTCTATTTGATGACGCTAGGTGGTGGTAGAACACTTTATAAAGCATTGAGCACAGTCTAAATCACCAGGACCTCAAGGATCAATAAAAATAAAATAGGAATAAAATGTCCAGTGAGTAAATGTCTATTAACTTTGAATTGAGTATTAGATTTTTGGAGGCAATTCTTGCCCAACTGATTATTAGCCTCTGAAGGTATAACTCCTTATGTTTAAAATAAAATCCAATATTGATCACAGCTCATGAGCCTTAAACCCATTTTTTCTCCTACCAGTCACTTACTAGAATGTTTTATCAAAGATTTATTATAAATACAAGATTTCATTATAAATACATGATAGGTATTTTAGGAAAAATTATCTTACAACTTTCTTATTATACAAAACTATAGCAATTAAAGGATTAGTCCAATATTGCTGAAATTAGAGGTCTTGTATTCTTTCAAATATACCATTTTTGACAAATTTCCAATTCACTCATCCGCTTGTTATGAGTTATCTTTTGATATCCAGCCATTTTAATTGTCCAGAAAAATAAACAGTATGGCCAACATCTGGATATGTACAATACAATTCATATTAGAATATTGTAAGTACACCTACAATGCAAATGTTGTAACTGTCTCCAAGGTACAGCCACTGTTCTGTGATCTACATCTGCATAGATCTGAGACATGAGACTCACTTTTGCAAAAATTGCATGGCAGTACAGGATACCCGATTTACTGTTAATTGGTGTCTCTCTATTTTTAATACAAGTGTATATTGTTAAAACAAGGACAATATTGTGGTCAGAAAATGAAAATGAGTTTTGAAGAATTAAGTTAATATATTGAAAGAATTATTAGGAATGTATATCTGATACCTAGATACATTCACTGCAAAGTCAGGAAGAAATTTCAAATGAGCCATATTTTATTTGATTATCACTGTTAATACTACTTTACATTAACAGCATCACACAGAATTTCCTGTAATTGCTGCTTCTGTTCTAGAATCAATCATTTTCCTAAATGCAATACCTAGAATATTGGAGCTGAGAAAGGCTCCATTAATAAAAGTTTTGTTGCCAAACATATGAAAACTCTTCATACTATACCTTGACATTTCCTTACCACAATTTTTTTGACTCACAATATATATTAGGACATTAAAGGACATCTTTAAGAAAACTGTTGAACTTTTTTTCAGTTCAATATACAATTTCTTTAACCCTAGAACTTATTTTCATCGTACACATTTATGAAAATAGTGCTCTCATTTTTGTCTCAAGACTCAACCTGTTAAGTTCTCCTCAATCTAAACTGTAGCATCTCTACATCTCCAGCACTAATTTATGAACATTTAACTCCTTAAATAATTACCTTCTAAATATGTCATATTTTTTCTAATTTAGTCACTATCAATATTTCTTGGCATTCTATTTTTTTCACATTTCTTTACTATCTCAAGATATAAATTTCAAATGCATACATGAATACAAAATTTTAATCATGATTACAGTCCATGCCTAATATGATTTTGATGTGATGTGGTTTAAATATAGCATAGAGATCTTAACTCATGCATATATATGTGGAATTACCTAAGGTCAGAAAATGTTTTGTCCCTCAAAAATTCAGCCATCTAACAAAGCAGCACCAAATTTTTGCTTTAGCAATAGATTTTTTTCATACTCTAATTGGTTCTATCAATAAAGTTTCCTTAACATATATACATAAAATACCTATGCATTCACTTTATACACGTTAGACAAAATATCAGAAGAGACAGAAGGCATTATAATCTCAAATCAATTATCATAGTAAATTTATCATGGACTTATTACTTATATCATATTAACTTCCAGAAATTAGTTTAGGCAAATTGCAATAAAATTCACATATTCAATGCAATTGTTAAAACATAAAGAACCATGAAGATAATTACCTAAGCCTAACATAAAAAAGTAGTTAGCAATTTAATTAAGCACTTATTATTTAAATAAAAAATGGAGAAAAAAGATTTAAAAAGTTATTTCATGTGTGGGAGTGGGATTTTGAAGTGAATTTATAACAGCCTTTCATTTGCTAGATCTAGATCACGTAATGAGAATGTATTCAACAATTTTCTTGTAACAAGTAGTAAAACTCTACCCCCTAGTTCATAGAAAATTTTATTCAAACCATACAAAAAAACCTTTCAAAAAGTTTTTCAAACCACTGAGGGTCAAATTCCTTCAGCATTTCTGCAGGATTTAATGACAATCTTACTTTAAGACTCAACAGTTATAGTATCTTTGTATTCCAAACTCATTTTCTTTTGGCATTTTCTCTGAAAAACATTTTGTTTCTCATCTATTTGTTCCTAGTTAGCTCCATGTGCCAGTAACAACACCCAAAACTCTTTTTTAAATATAAATTTCATATGATTTATTTTGTTACTTGTTTTGCTCCATGGCTTTCCCTCAACTAAAATTAGGTCATGAGAGCCTACCTGGGGCAAATGGATTGCGTGTGAAGGTAACATCCTTCATCTGATTATTACTTCACAACCAAATCTTATAGTTCAATTTAGGAATCTCACTGGAGCTTTCATGTTTTTATCTCTATTATTTTTGGGTGGAGAAAGAACAATTGGCATTTAAAACGCTGAAAACTTTAAAACTTTAAAATTTATGGACTTTCTCCATTCCTTTTACTTTTGCTCATAAACTGGCCAATTATTTTGTGATCTCATCTTTCTGATACTACATTGACAAAGGAAGCTCCCAGGAGCCAATGAGTAGGAATACAGGCTCTCTTAAATTTATGTTTTGCTTTCCAAGTTATTGCAGGTGACAGTTCTGCCAAGATTTTGAGGCTGCGTGATGGGATCACCACATTCCCATTCTCATTATAACACTTCTTACCATTCACAGCATCCACTGAAAGTTTACCTTTTCTAATTGTTAAATAAAAATGTGCAAGTCTTATGGGTATAACATAATAAAAATTATTTCTTAGTCAAATAATATTCCAAGTAGAGATAGAAGAAGAAGCTGTTTTCTTAGAGTTACCAAGAAACTTGGGCTCTATTTCCTTATTATCTCTGCCAGTGAAGGTCTTCACTAGATTCTCAGTGTCTGGACAGCAGAGCATATATATTCTTAATGTCTTAGTGTCTAGACAGCAGAGCAGACATTCTATATATCTATAACTATATCTATATCTATATCTATCTATATATATATAATGTCTAATAGATAACATTTTAAAAGATGTCATCTTTTGATATGTATTACATAAAAACTAATGGCAACCGCTTTGAGCACATCTTGTAACTGCAGAAGTCAAACATGACTTGTATTCATCTTTTGTTATTGATGTATATTGAGTATTACAACTTTAATACATTTTTTCATTTCTAAAAATGTGTACACATTTTAAGCGATGTTATCTATGTATTACTTTCCAAAGTTGAATTGAATTATAGTAGCAATGTATAGAATGACATTGGCTCAAAAGATGACATTAATCAAACGAATGCTAACATTACTGTGCAACAGGCAGGACCATCAAAGAAAATGGTGAAGTCGCGGTTGTCGTTCAAAGAGTGCAAGACCATTTCCAAGTGGTATTTGAAATTTGAGAAGGTTGTGGAGGTACAATGACAATGGAGATGTGAGTATGCAACAGAGCCTCCAACATGTCTAACAATTGTGTGTATTCGCGCTAAGTTTGAGACACATGGTACAGTCTGTGATATGCACAGGGGAAGATCCAGGAGGCCTCTTACAACAAGTCAACATTGCTCAAGCAGTTGTTCACCATAACTGTGACAGTAACCACTATGAGCACTTTTTGTAATTACAGAAGTCAATTACTTGTATTCATCATTTTTTATTGGTATAAATTATTAAAATTATAATTTTTTTCAATCTTAAAATGTGTATACATTTCTTTGGCATGCTCTGTGTGTATACATACATACATACACACACACATATATACAGAGAGACAGAGAGAGTGACAAAGAGAGAGAGAATGGAGGAGGCATCTGTACTCTTAACTGGTCAACATGCATGTATCACACATCACCTCAATCACTTGTATTTATATTTCATTGGTAGGAAATAGTCACTTGGCCTGACTCAGATGTAAAGTTTCTATAAAATATCACCTAACTATGTACTGCAGATAAAAAGGAGAAACAAATATTGGTAAATAACAGGAGGCTCTGTCTCACATTACCAACATATTGAGGTTACTTCCATGTGTTAGGGATTGAATTGTGTCTTCCCAAAAAGATATGTTGAAGTTCTTATCTCTGGTATCTCTGAATGTGATCTTATTTGGAAATAGGGTTCTTTGCAAATATAATTAGCTAAGTTGAGTATACTTAACTTAGTTGAGTATACTATACTATACTATACTAACTAAAGAGCAAAAGACTAAAACAAATCAAATAAACAAAAACCAAATTTTTTCAATGAATTACACTATCTAAATAAATATCCATATAAAAAAAGAATGCAAAAGAGAAAATATCTCTGTATACACTGATGTAAGAATAATAAGAACATGTTGCAAGTGTGAAAAGCAAGAAACAAAACACTACAAATAATATTCAATACTTATCTAAGAAATCTTATAGATTGGGGAATACAAATAAATATTCACATTTGCTTAATACATTTTTTATATAGGAAGAATACAGAAATCAAACTAACAAAAATGTATTCCAAGAGTAGAATAGAACTGAATGGAAAAGATAAAGATATAATATCGAGTTCTCTTGAAAGACCTTTCGTAGCTTTGACTTCAAAGTTATATAAACATTTTCTATTATAAAATTAAATTAAAAATTTTAAACATAAAGAAAAAGTTAAACCACAAATTCTGTTATCATATTGTTGCTTACTCTCACATTGTTTTAAAGTAAATTTAAAAATTTTTTTATCTCCTTAGGTTTTATGTAATATAAACACACACACACACACACACACACACACACTCACAAAGAGAAAAAATAAAAGACATACAAAGAGGAAAAATAAAAGACATACAAAGAGGCAGCGACATATAGGATGATATAAAAGCAAAATAAAGTCTAATTGTCTTTATAAAATAAGTTATTATTAACTTGAAAATGTGACATATATTTATGAGAATCATAAAATAAGTATGGTAATGTTATTAGATAACTAATTTATCCTAAAAGAATAGTGATATAAATGAAAAGAAAGTATGTTGATTAGAATTATAATGAAGTAGAGTACCTGGAAAAGCACTTATTCTCCTTAGCTAAACAATTAAAAAACAGTAGAAACTATATGGAACTATGATTTGCAGACATGACACAGATGATAATAGTTAATCGACAATGACATTAAAATTGTTTAATATGATCAAGAAGGTAGAACCTTGTGACATGACAGTCATGTGATGTGGTGGTCAAGAAATTTGTGGAATGAAGGGGAAGAAGGGTAAAAACATATTTGCTATTAATATTTTTCTTTTTCAATATATTCACCCTTAACATCAATACACTTTTCAGATCTTTCAATAAGTTTATTTATAACCTCAGGAAAAAAAAAACGTTTTGTTTTTACCCTCAAGTTGCACCCTTAACCTCTTTGTTATTCTGTAAATTTCTTCCTCTGAAACTGTTTTTTAATATTTGGGAACAAATAATAATCAGACCGAGCCAGGTCTGGATTGTAGGGAGGGTGGTTTAATGTTTGGAAGCCACAGTTGTCAAGAGTAGCCAACACAACAATGCTCTCGTGCATGGGTGCATTGCTGTGCAAAAGCAGCATCCCTTTGGTTCATTGGACTCTTCTTTTCTTCTTCATAGATTCTTTTAACTGGTTCAGTAGATTGGAATAGTACTCTCCAATTATTGTGACACCCTTAACCTTGTAATCAATCAGCAGAATATCGTCTTTATCCTAAAAAACAGTCACCATTCTTCCAGCTGATTGCGACACCTTGGACTTCTTAGCGGGTGGTGTGTCCTTTTCATGCCAGTGCATGGACTCTGCTTTGATTCCGGCTCATAATGATGAACCCAAGATTCATCTCCAGTTTAAAACTTCATCTTTGTTGTTTCTGCAGAAGTCCAAACACTGTCAGAAACATTCAACCTGCTGTTGTTTATGAAGTGGCATGAGCACTCTTGGTACCCATCTTGCACTGACTTTTGATGTCCTTACATGCCGATGGAAAATATTCAAAATGTGAGTGATACTTCAAACATTTCTGCAAGCTGCTTTTTATTCAATCTGGCATCTTCCACTATAAGTTTTCAAGTTTATTCTTTTTTTTTTTTTACAATATCTGAAGAAGTGGCCACAACAGAGTATCCCAGATGGAGGTCATCTTCAGTTGACCCTCTGCCTTGCTTGAAAAGGCTATGCCAGTTGTTAACCATGGATTTCCCAGGACAATAGTCCCCATAAACTGCTAACATCTCTTCCAAAGTGGTTTGAGGTATTTTTCCTTGTTTTGTGAGGAACTTAATGATAGCATGAAATTCAATTTTATCCAAACTTGGGGTTTTCTTCACATTTGATGTGCTTCTTCAGTGATATCTAAAAGAACATGGATACAAGTAGGCTGAAATTTGGCACATATACTAATTACTCTGTGCACTAGTACTCTCACCACTCTGACAACATCCCTGTTTCATCAATTTCTTAACCATCTCTCATAAAAGGACCAAATTACTATGTTTAAGATGAAAAATATATTAGATATGATTAATGGCATATAAGACACTGCAGAAAAAAATTAGTAACTTTGATAATATAAATGATCAAAAATCAAATACAAGGAGAAAGAATTAAAAATACATGTATAAATTATTAATAATTTGTGGGTACAACTTCAGGCAGCATAATATAAAAGTAGATAACTTGAAGGAATGTGGGAATTGAGAAAAAATGCAAAAATAATAAATAAAAATAATAAATGATATAAAATATAAACGCAGACATCCAAGAAGATTGATTGATGAAGCCCAAGCACATGGACTCATGCTCACACACAAATACAAAGAAATCTATACTAAGACACATCATAATCAAAATACCTTAATATACATTATAAAGAAAATTATAAGAATGACCAGAGACCAAAGGCATTTTTATACAGAGGAAACAAAGATAATGACAATAATGAGAGTTGTCTTTTTGTCAGAAATGATATTAATATAATCCAGCACATACTTTAATAATATCCTTAAAATGTTGAAATAATAATGCTATCTTTGAATTCTATAAAAACAAAAATAACTGACAAAAATTAAGATTAAATTAATACTATTTCAATGTACAAAAATAAACACTTTTATCAGAATACTTGTATGACAGAACATGTGAATATGTCATAGGAAATCCTTCAGACAAAAGGAAATCTGGATTTACACAAAGGAATGCAGAGTGCCAGGAATGGTAATTATGTCAGTAAATATAACACATTGTTTTATTTATTAGCTATAAGAGTTAGATGACCTGTTTAAAGCAAAAATAGTAAAATGAATTGTGATTTTAAACTTTATGTATATAGAAGCAAACACGTGATAACAATAGCACAAATGTCAGGAGAGAAACCAAAGTATACTGCAGTAAGAATCTTTCACTACATGTGAAGTGGTATAAGATTTCTTGTCAGTAGACTATGAAAGTTAAAGATATGTAATATAAACTTTGAAGCAAGTCCTCAAAAAGTAAAAGAAAGATCTGTATCTATTAGAGTCAATAAGCCAAATAGAATGTAATCTTAAAAAATACTTCTCTCATACTACTAAAAACATCCACTAATGGGACAAATATTAAATAGAAATATAGTAGATTGAAGTTCAACTATCCCAATATCCACATTAAATGTAAATGGTTTAAAATTCCAGTTAAAAAGCAGAAATTGTCATATTGGATAAAAAAGCAAGACCAAATTATATGCTGCCTAAAAGAAATTTTGGTTAAACCCAAAGGAAAGAGGAAAAAATAAAAGAATAAAGATCAGAGCAGAAAAATCAATAAAATTGAAACTAAAAAATTGAGAAACTCTAATCATAGTTATGTAAAACAGAAAGACGACAAAATATGAGTAATGAGAGAGCAATATCACCAGTTCTATACATTTTAGTGATTAAAGTGATGTCTTCAGGATTTCTTTTATTGTAAATTTACTATTTTTCTTTCCACATTCTATTTGTTTGAAGGAAGTCATTAAATCAAGGTGTTTTTTTTTTTTATAATTGAACCATTGTTTGCATATATTTTCATACATCACCAAGTGTATTAGCTTTGTATACCAGACGCTTCAGGCATAAATTACTTACGCTGCTCAGAAATGATGAGCAGGTACTGATACGTTTTAAAGTGGTTGGGAATTATGAACAAGAAAACTTATTTTTTTAAAGGTTGGCAAATATACTACACCATATTTACATTTTGTCCCTTTTGGATTACTAATGCATCTTGAAATAACAAATAGCTCCTTTTAAGTTTAATGAGCATGCCTCAAGAGAATGTGGAGCTTATCATATTTAATGTACCATTTAGCCTGCCCTAAATACGATACCTTGATCTGAAAACTTTTATGTCTGAACGAGTTTGATGAATTAAAATCTTCCAATTTAAAGATTAGTAAAGGCTTATTGAATAAAGGCACCTTTGTTATCAAATAGGTTTTTAAAGACATACTCCTTTGATGGTTTTATAAGTGGATTCAATTTCATTGGCTAGATGCCAAACTCAGAAATTGACGGGGGAAATTTGTACAAACTGTGCTGTAGCTTTTGTAAAAACACAAATGTTTAATCACACAGTTTTTAATAGCCAGCTAAAAATCATATTTTGTTATCTTCATTCTTATTTATCCTCTTTTGAGGATTATCTTTCACCTTTAAGACTAAATTGAAATTCTGTTTGATATGATCCCAAGTGAGCAAACCTTTTTGGGGAGAATTTTGTGGATTTAAAATTTTTTCCTGATTCCTCCTCTCATTAGTTGTCCCTATTAGAAACCAACAAAAAAGATGTCTTCCCACAAAATATCAGAATGAGATGTGAGAAGCTATTCTTTATAGTAATATCAGAGGAGGTCTCAGGTGGCTCTAGAATTAAAATTGAATAAGAGACACATAAGGTTGTATGTTTCAGCTTTCTGTCTGTAGGACAATTTCTGTAAGTTTTGGAGACATGAGGTTTTTTCTCAATAATAACTGGTTACAGCACCTCGCATTATAGATAATGTGACTTAAAGGAGAGTGCAGCAACAAGTTATTTTATCTTGAAAGTTCTTAATCACATCTCATTTTGATATTAAAAGTGTCTGTTATTGAAAGCTGGAAAAAAGTCGTGCTTGACTTCTTGTCCTACTTCCTGTTCTGAGCTAGCCCAACACTCTAGAACTAAAGCAAGAGTGGAAAGAACAAGCTCAGACCAACTCATTCGAAGCACTAGGGGAGAGATTCTTTTCCTTTTCTCAGTTCCTGCTACCTTCCATTCAGTAATATCAATCAGTTAGTAGAGCAAGTGTAGTAGAATAAACTATGTTTGCATAATTTACTAACTACTCCTCCCTGACCAGAGTCAGTGAGAGCAGCAACAGATTTGCAGTGTCCCATATATTCTCAAACACACATGCTGTGATTTACATGTTTATACAAAAGCTTAAATTACTCTTTCCCATTCTTTTTTCGACTCCAACTGGATTTTACATCCAGTACTCCTTTTTAGTTGGTCTATGGTGTACCCAAGCTTTGGCTCACAAGAATACCTACATGTCTGCCCAAATTGGGATCAGATATTCATCTCTTCTTTTAACTTGTCATTATAATATATGAATGCTTTGGTGGCTCCAGGTTACCTCATTTAATAATTGTGAAGTTTTTGTTTCACCATAATCCTAGTTAATGTCATACTAAGTTTCTGTGATTATATTATATGGAAAACCAGATGTTTACCTTACGTTACTTATTATAGTAAACCAGTTAGTGTTAAAATGATCTCAGTTTTTATTACTATTGTAGTTCCATGTTTTTGTTTTAGTTTTCATTTCTTTATCTTCTCTTTTGGGGGTGGGATTGCAAAATTGGTTTCTTCAGATTGCTAAATCTACTCTTTGCTAATACACAAGTTAACCTTTAACATACATGTTTTACAGTCAGTTTTAATTCTACAGATTCATCTATAAATACATCTGACATCAGGAACATTTTGATTATTTAGCCTGGGTTATTTGCAAATCTTAACTTCTTCCACTTTCTAATCCCATATATCTGGTTTTATTGGCAGTAACAATATTCTCTAGTATTGTTTTGTCTCTTCTTTTTATTTTTAGTTTACTTCCCCTCACCACCAAGGTACTATATCCTTTCTTGCACCTTCTCTTTTTCTTTGTCCTCCTCTTCCTTCCACATTAGCTTGAATTTTGTTTCTTTTCATTTTTACTTTGTTTCTGGCCTTCCCAAAGAAAAGTCTGACAAGAAGTGATCAGTTTTTCTTTAATCAGGTGACAAATAGAACTCGGAAGAAACTGAATCTTTTATTTTTTTTACTGCTTTCTTTGCTTCTTGCTCTTTAAAGGCAGAACCTTTGTGACCTTTTCTCCTCTTACCCTTTCTTCCTCTTCCATCTGAATATCTGTGGCCTTTCAGATACCTGAAACATTTGGAAGACTACACTCAAGGTACACAAATTAGCCACGTTTAATGTAATATCATCCAGGTAACTAGGGTGATATTTGGAATAATACAAAATGATTTTTATACTTAAATTAATATTAATATGTTCCCTAGTTAAGTACGCTTTTTATTTTACTCTCAATATTTCAGAATTGACCTATGACTGTTGCTTATTTTATATGCATTTCTGATTCGCATCTTTATTTTTTTACTTAGTTTTAATTTATTGTATGGCTGTATATGCAAACATAATCATTGATACAAAGTTAAATGTATGTATACGTGAACTACATCATTAGGAAATAGCTGAGCACAGTGATTTTTACATTACTGCTTTTTTTCATCAGCAGTATTAACAGACTGACTTAATTTATGGCAGTAGATTTGTTTATTCTGACATTTAGATGGAATAACTTCAAATGATTTTGAGCCAGAAAAAGTCGGTGTTTAATAAATGGTCTCAGTGTAGTGTTTTCCTGAGGTAAACATAATTTCTAATTATTTATTGCCAACAATTTAAAATACTTAAATCCAGAATGATTCAGGACCCTACATCCACCCCCTTCATTTATAAGAGTACTGTAGCTAAGATTATAAAAGATAAAATTTCTAATGTTCCTTTAAGCATGTTATAGTTTTTTAAAATGATTATATATTTGAAAAGCCATTTGGATCTCATTAAAAATGAAATTGAACCTATGAAAATTGAAAAAAATTATTAGGCAAGTATTTTTTTAATGCTTTTTAACTCCACCCACTTTCAACAAAACTGTATGTCCAAAGTTCTTTCTAGAATATTTGAAGAACTAAAGAGAGAATTTAATCACCAAATAAATAAAAGTTCAACATCTTTTTCATGATTGTATTTCTTCCCATCATATGACTTCTGTTATATTTAGCATTTGCTGATAAAAATATATAATTCTTAAAAGTTGGGGGGCAATAAGTGAGTGGCAGAACTGAAAAAAAGTTCACTTTTTACCTGGACTTTTTCAGTACAAATGGATTTTCCAAATAACCTAAAGTATCTTATTAGTCACTAACAAATATCATCTCATTTTTCAGGGATATCATGGGTAAACTAACACATGCCTCATGGAGCACCAAACAAATAGTGTGATTTTAATTTGGCAAAAGTAGGAAACATATCTTCTTAGTTTAAATAACATGTATAGTCACACACTGCATGAAAATGCTTAGGTCAAAAAAGGGCCATATATTCTATATGATGTGGTTCCATAAAATTATAATGGAGCTGTATTTCCTATGAGAAATGGAAGGATATGTGCTTCAGAACAATTTTTTTCTCTGATGGGAGCAATATCTGTGGGGCTTGGTAAGATTCTCTCTAACTCATATCACCTCAATTTTGAGAGCACATATTATGTCCCAATTGGGCAGTCACTGATCTGTTTCAGCACAGAGGAGCCTGTCCCCTTGCCACTACATATTCTGAGGGTGCTACAGCCCTCCCAGATCTACCTAGATAGTCTTCAGAGTACATTGCTATAAATTCTTTGCTGAGGATCCAGGAACCTGTATAAGGACACAGGTCCATAGGAGTTACCTTAACAAGAATTGAGAGCTACTGACACTTTAGTATAAGTTTTCTGTGGCAGCGTGGAGCCAGCCTGCCCCTGTACTTTGGAAATATTTTCAGGTTATAATGATGTAAAGCATAGATAAGTTTTATTTCTTCCATCAGTTCAATGACAGAGAGAGCTCTGTGTGCCAGATACAGTCAATGGAACAAAAACCAAATTTAGAAAGTCAAAATATTGCGTCCTTACTTCTCACCCTGTTTATGTTAAAAATACCATGGCATTTCTTAGTCTGACCACTGCTCCAACATGCAGTAGCCAAAACCACATTGTCATGACAATCCCCTATGTTCCTTTATCCCTCCATCTTGATTTCTTATTCCTACTGATTCTCAGGTCACATTTCACTCCCTCCTGACAGTCCCTATTACGGTCATCGATGCATTATCCAGTCAGTTTCTCCTTGATATTTTCAATCAATCCAGCCCACACCCCTGTTCATAGGGCAGCTCTGACAGCCTCAATGTTCCAGTTAAGACCTTGTCAGAAGGAAGCAAGGGGAGGGTTTTGGGGACAGTGTTTATAAAGTCTATAGTAGCAGACAGTAATGTGCTAGGCCTTTATTTACATTCACTCACCACTCACTCACTGACTCACCCAGAGCAACTTCTGGTCCTGCAAGCTCCATTCATGCTAAGTGCCTTATACATATGTACCATTTCTACCTATCATATTATATTTTTACTGTACCTTTTCTATGTTTAGATATGTTTAGATACACAAATACCTACCATCATGTTGCAACGGCTTCCAGTACTCAGTACAGTAATATGTTGTATAGGTTTGTAGTCTAAGAGCAATAGCCTATACCACACAGCCTAAGTATGCAGTAAGTGATACCTATTAATACTTCAGGTTTGTGTAAGTGTACTTCATGATGTTCGCACAATGATATTATCACCTAAAGACATATTTCTCAAAATGTATCCCGGTTGTTAAGCGACACATGACTGTAATTTATTACTGAATCAGTTGTTAATGTTTCAAAATTAATAATGCATTGTGACACAGTATATGTAAATTTTTTAATGGAGTAACTAACATGGTTGCAGAGACAAGTATTTTTTTCATTGTTTGTCTTCTATTTCTTTCTTCAAAGAATAATAGGATGCAAGATTTGGAGAGAGGCTTAGAAAGCATTTAATTGATGCTACTCCTTCCTTTATAGTAATGGAAACAGCCATAGCCTGAACTGTTTCTGTGAAATAAAGTATAACATTTTCCAGGGAAGCTCATTTCTATACTAAATTCTGCTATTTTTATGTAAGTATTTCTATATTGAGCTGAACTGTTAAAAATATTAATTTTATAGATATTTTACTTTAAGTAGAATAAAATATTTTATTGTATTTGTTAAAAGTAAATATTTATCCTCATTAAATTATCCTAATATTTAGATGTAACTTTGGCATATCTTTCAAAGTCTTTCAAAGTTCTTCCTATGACATGAATAGAACTTTTGTCATGTGGAATCCTCAACTGAATATAATATTGCAGATTATTCATTTTAATATAAGGTAAAATTTACTATTGTTTTCATAATGTTGTACACCAGTAATAAAATTTAAAATTGCATTTCATATGACTGCATGTAATTACCATAATTTATGTGTGTTCTTTAATGAATGAACCTTATTGTAAGTATATTATGTATCAATGAAATTAATAAACACACGTATAAACATGTATACAAATCTCTATATCTGTGAATATAGCCCCTTAACAATTCCTCCTTTTCATTGTTATATTTCTTACTTTGTTTATATAAGATAGCTAGAGGATAGTCTAAAACAAATCTGAATTTCTCATAACTTTATTAATTTACAGTGATATACAGGGGAGGATAAAAGAAAGATTAGAATGATTAAAAAAAAAGTAAGGTTAAAATATATCAATATCCTAAAAGGTAGGAACAGTGTTTATTTCAAAGTGTCTTTAGAACAGTTACAAATATATATGAATTAGTATAGAAGGCAAGTGTCAATACATTTTAAAGGGGAAACAAAGCAATAAAATAAAGATTAATTTTTTAATTAAGAGAAAAGTTTAATAACTTTCAAATAAATAAGAATATTTTATACACTCCTAAGTACTAACCAAAACAGGAACAAAATTAAAACTTTGAATATTTTGTATTCTATGTATCAAAAAGTATGAGATGCATCTTAAGCTCTCATCAGAAGAAATTTTAAATGATTCAACATTTAATCTTAAATAATTTATTAATCAAATTAAATTAAAAATAGAAAAGTAGGTTGGCAGGAAATAAAACAAAAAGCAGAAGACAATAAATTATGAAACATAAAAATAATAAAAATTATTAAATAAATTCCAGACTTGGTATTATTTTAAGAAGGGGTACTTACTATAAAATAGAATTAACATTTGTGAGTAGTTACTATATAGGAGTTCTGAGACATATATGGTACACATATCATGCACAATAATATTATAATTTTAATTTATTTTTATTTTCTGCAACTCAGTATAATTTCTGGCACTAAATACATAACTTCCTGATGCAGAAAATTAATCTTGTTTTTTCAATATAAGTGCAGTTCAATTTTGCTAGAGTTTAAACTTTAATAGATCAAGATTTTTATTTTATGTCAGTGCATGACACAGAATAGATACTGAACACATAGAGATTAAGTTAAAATTTCAGAGAAATACCTAGCCCCCTTCTCACTGCCAGAAAGATGTTGTTCATGTCTCGGTGTTTATCTGCCTCATTTTCTGCTGGCGTACCATGCAATGTAATTTACCTAAGCTATTTCTCTAGTTCTTCTAGCCCAGTTTAGTGATCTAAATGTAGGCATGTTGTTGTCTCATCTTGGCAGGAGGTTCTCTCTGTACTCTACGCTGCCAATTTGCTTTACATCAATTTTAAGCTTCCTTGCAGAGTTGTTGCGATTTTTCTCTTTCAGCTAGTTTATATTCTTTTCCTGGAGTAGAGGTAACACTCAGTTTCCCCAAACCATGCCTGACACACAGGGATTCATGGGGCTTTAGTTAGGCCCATCTGCTAGAGAAGAAGCATTGTGGTGAAGACCAGAGACGTCTAATGTTACTTAGTTAAAAACAGCTAGACTCGATGAATCCAAAGCTACTTTCTACTTCAAAATTCTAGCATTATATGGAAATTAATAACATCTATTCCTATTCCATGATATGTCCTAATACTTAAAAAAATTGCTGAACTGTTTTATTCCCTTTACTAAGTTTTGACAAGCATTTAGCTATATTTATCTACCACATGTCTAACACGGAAATATTGAAAGAAATAGAAAACAAATGGGATAAGGTAATTTCAAATAATTTCTTTTTTAATTATAGGATTATACAGAAAAAATTTGATATGAAACAAATGTATAGTAATATTTTAAGGGGAATTCAGGAAATTCTGTATTTTACATCTAGTGGTGTGAAGAATGGCCCGAAAAAATTATACTATATGAAGGTACAATACTATAGGAAGGTAAGCTACATAGGATGCCTGCTGGGAGAGGGCATTCTCACAATTCTCAATGAATGGGGCCCAGTGTGTCAAATGTGTTATAGCAGGAAATAACCTTTACCTTAAAAAATAAATAAATAAATGATCTTCTCATGAACTCATACCTGAAATAGGTCATAATAAAAATACAGATATTCTTGGAAGAGTTTATTTTTTGAACACATAATACTTGGTGAAATAAAACAAAGCTTATATTGGGTTTTGGAAGAAATGGAGATACTGGAGATACCACCTAACTTTGATTATTTCAAACCTTTTTTGGAAAGTGACAGGGTTTAAATTAAAACATAATTTTGTGGTTGTTGATACCGTAGTATATTGTACATGAAGTCTGTAACACACCATTTATTTTTCATTAATATAGTGATTATCCTTCTAACAGCAAACTGGATTTTCTGCTGAGATATCTGGTTTACCATAGCTTTCTATAATTTGCTATATTATCATGATATATTTTATTAGAGTAATTCTTTAGCCAGCTCACAGTTCATTATCCAAAATTAAAGGATTTTTGAGGTAAATGTGAATTCTGTTTCTCTCTCTCCGTCCCTTGCCTGCAATACTGTGTTAGGTTTTGCAAAATATGTGTCTGCATAATAATGACCTTTAGTCAGTTAAAAAAAGACAAATGTTTTCATTTCAGGGATATTTTAAAGTGACAGAAAAGGGTGGAGAGAGGAGGGGGAGGATGAAAGGTAGGAAGGCAAGAAGGAAGGAAAGAAGAAAGGAGGGAGGTAAAGAGGGATGGTGGGAGGGAGGAAGGGAGGAAGGAAGGAAAGAAGGAAAGAAGAAAGGAAGGAAGGAAGGAAGGAAGGTAGGAAGCAAGGAAGGAGGAAAGAGAGGAAAATAGATTCCCAAAATTAGCTACTGGCAATAGCCAACTAAAATTAATTGAGTTAATAATATCTTAATACAGTCTAAACTTAAAAACACTCTCATTTTGTGTCAGCAGTAACAGTACAACTTTACAATTAAAGGTATGTTTCTACTCAAGAAAAGTATTTTAAATGTTTAGTTGCACACTAAACATTTTAACATTTTGTCTTGCATTCCTCTTGGCATGATATTTCTTTGCTGATTTTAGTCCTTTTCATTTTTGTAGGCTGATGAATACTATGTAACTCTAATGTGGATTTCTCCAGTGTACAGGCATTTTTCGCTGGAAGGACACCAGATCTAAGTGTGTGTCCTTTGGCTTATAGGACTTGTGAGTAATATATAGCTTAACTGGATTGTAGTATACAAACATGAATAACAAAGAATGGAAAATACTAGTATCAGTTTTGAGTGATGAAATACTTGGACACATGTAAGCTCTTACCTTATGTCTACCCATTTGCAGAACACATTACTTAGTTTACTTGCAAAAAAACAATACATTGACTAGACTTTGCTTATTTTTTTAAGTGGTGAAAGAGTAGTTTATTGGAAGTAAAGAGTATACTTCAAAGAAGTAGGAGCAGGCCCCAGCAGGAAAGTGGCTCAAGGGTCTTTTTTTTTTTTTTTCTTTCTTTCTTTTATTTTTTGTAAAGAACACTTTGCTTATTTTACTTAAACAATTTAATTTTTGACAGTCAACATATGAAGTATGTTTACTGAACTCTTCAGTAGCTGATTTATCTGGCAAGTTATCAGATAGCAGTAGAAACTGGCAATTTAGAAGTAAACCAATAGAACTCTTCAACAAGTGATCACATTCTTTTCTATAGTCAGAAAATGACAGTTGACCACTGTTAAACTGAGTAAACTTTATTCAGAAATACAGTTTTAAAATGACACATTTATACAAAAGTCCAACCATTTAGTAACATGTATTATCTCAATAAAATTTTGTTACCTAAATTGAAGAAACATATGGTAGAGAATATTGAAAGGTTTCATGAATAATGGCAATAAGCATTTATAAATCATTGATGTGTTTCATTTATTTCCATGTCTGAAGAAAAAGAGAGAGCAATATTTGTTAACTTTAAATTTCTGTCTTCTCCATGAAGAAGTAAGCAAAGATTCTTTGTTGCTTTTGTGTTTTGTCTAAATATTGTTATTATTTTAACAGCATTTTTATATGCTTTACATTTTAGGAATTGTATGCAGTAATGTAAAGCCCTCCATAATTGGTCATCATTTCCCAACCATTTAGTATATCAGACCCTTATGAGGTCCTAGGCAGTCAACAGGAAAGATGCTAAATATGAAGTAGGAACATTGAGGTCAAAAGTTAGGTGAAGGAAAGAATAAATAAGGCTACAAAAGTGTCCCTGTTAAGGAGAAAGTGTTCAGATGTATACCTATTAAAAACCATGGCTTGATCTGATTTCACCTTTTATTCAGGAATGGCATGCAGAAAATCTTACTAGTCTCAAGAAATATCTAACTATAGATCCACATTTTATGACATCTTGGCATCAGTTAGCATATGGGATATCCTAGTAATGCTTTCCAGTTATTTTCTCTCTTTAGTCCAAATGTATAAACTGCCCTTTGTTTCCACACAGTTGTTCCACTCTTTAGTAACACTAAAGTTCATTCCCTTGTGGTAACTGATGTATCAGTCACACAAACCATTTTTTACCTTATATACTTGAAGTATCACTGTAGATCAAACATATAGTAAGTAAAAGGATAAATATGACTGGGGTTTGGAAATGTAAAATTTACTCTTCCCTAACCACCCACTTTCCAATTTCCTCTCAAGGCAAATTTTAAAGGGCCATTTTGAGTCCACTTTTTCTTTTTAGTTTCTCTAAGAAGAACTTAACTTGTTTTCCTGATCAAAAGGGAAGAATGACTTTTGCAGATTTTTCTCATAGGAAAAAAAATGTAAGATAAAATATAATAGGAAAAATTATTTCTCCAACAGCAAAAACAACACTAAGTGGGAAAACAGCTGTTTAGCAGCATATTATTAATGTAACAAAACTAATAATTTATTTTTCAATAGAAATACTGATAAGCATAACAGTAATTTCGTGCACTATACTGCTGAATATACACTAAAGAGCTCTGAATTCCCACTTCTGGCTTTTCTCAGGTTAGCCATATGACCACCCTGGCTGAGGCAAATAGCCTTCACTCTCCCTCCTTATCAATGACATATAGGTAAAAACAATGCTCTTCTTACCATTCAAGATCACTGTAAGGAGAAGACGAAAAGATGATGCATATATTTTTGAGAACCTTAATGTATTATTTAAACATATATTGTTTTTCATACTGTTGCTTTTCCTAATTGAATCACCTTAATTAAATATATTGGAATAGCCTTTATTCATTTATGAATTATTGAATGAACATTGCTTGTTTTATACGGGAAGTTTAAATGTTTCCACTAATATGATGTTTTCAAAATAAAGGTGAAAAAGTTGAACTTTTTTATTTTCATTTTTCTAATGTTCTGAAAGAAGGGGGAATAGGAGAAGGAAAAGCACATAATACATTATTAGACTGTTCAAATAGGAAATTCAAGTAGTAGGTAACTTCCAATGAATTCAATTTGAAAATGGAATATAACAAAAACAATTAGGGAAATATAATACGGAGTGGAGGCATCATGTAGGAGTGGAATAGATAATAAGATTTGTTACCTCCACACTTAACCAACTGAGTAATCCGCTACTCCAGATAATGAAGATTTAAATGTAGAGAGGGCAAAATGGTGCCTGGACGGAGGTCCCTAAAACCTCTCCCAGAAAACACAATTAAACTGCAGTCCAGGAACCAAGGAAGAAAACCCTGAGGGACACAGTGACAACTGAGAAATCCACACATTACAAGAAAACACTTGAAGGTTAGAGAGAGGCAGGTGAGTGGAAGAGGAGGGAGGGAGCAGAGATGGATCATGATGGGACCCCATTGGTGCTGACTAGAACTATAAAAAAATCAGGGAGCAGCACGATACGTGGGAGGGAAGAGGCCAAAAGGCAACAAGACTGAAAGCCAGAGTAGCTGAATGCTGGGAGACTGAGGGAGCTGGACCTTAAAGCAGCATGTTAGGGACAAAGCCTAGGAGACAGCCTCTGAAACTCTTAAGTAGCAAGAAAGCTGAAGGAGGACTCTAGAAACAGTCATAGGCCCAAATAAAGCCCCAGACACAGCATCTCAGCTCCAGGCACCCTCACAGCCTGCAACGCAACATGCATGTAGCACAACTGTGGGGCTGTGGTTCCCCACCCACCGTGGAGTCACACCACCCACCCTTACAGTGCCCCTGGCATCAGGCCCACGGCTTTAGACCCATGGCACATGTGTGCCCAGTGCACGCAACCCAGGGCCCTTGCCCAGCGCCCTCGTGCACACCTGATGATCTCTCAGGAGTTGCTGATTCCAGCCAGTGGAGCGTGCATACCTGGTGCCATCTCACAGCACCCTCATGCTGCCTACATCTCCAGGCCTCTGCTGCGCATGCTCCCAGTGCACTTTCACGGTGCACACTTGCAGACCTGGCCCTCAGTGACTGCTGTGAAGACAAATCACTGGAACACACCTAGAGTAAAGTGCTGGAGAAGAGGGGAGGTGTATTTGACAGTGTTCACCCCAACCAGTGAAGGTGGCCTCAGCCTGCATCCTGTCAGCCTCCCCCAGCTTCCCCAGCGAAGGGCAGGAGATGGAGCTGCACCAGAGTGCACTTTGTTGGCCTTCCCCATCTTCTACAGCCTTCCAAATGAACTGCAGGAAGCAGAGGGACTACAGACTAATGTGCCCCACTTCCAAATGCAGCTGGAGACCTGAGATGAAGCTTAAACAAATCCCCTCTCTCCCAAAACTTATTCCCCCACCACCACCAAGTGTCTGCTTTACAGCAAGACACCACAACAATACTAATCAGCGAAAGAGAGTTCCTGAGCTCTGCTGAAAATAAAGCCCTCATGTCAAAGAAGAAGAACCACGCAGACAATATGAGTGCCTTAGGATTTAAAAGGGCTCATAAAGAAGGTGAAAAATCTCCAGAAAAAGATCTCATAGACCTAGAAATTTATGAGAACATACTGGCAGAACACCATAGCTGAGATGAATGATCTCAGAAAGGAAATCCATGAAAAAAAAAAGAACAATTTAACAAAGAAATTGAAACCATAAGGAAAAATGAGATGGAAATTCAAAAGATAAATAATACAATAAAAGAAGTGAGGAATGAAATAAATGCTATAACAAAGAGGACTAACCTGATGAAGGAAAGAGCGAGTGATATTGAAGATGAGAACATGGAAACATCTCCTAAAGAGGAAGATAGGGAACATAGAACCAAAAGGATTGAAAGAACTCTACAAGAACTCTCTGACTCCATGAGCCAAAACAAAATCAGGGTAATAGGATTAGAAGAAGGAACAGAGCATTTTACAGATAACATACTCAAACAAATAGTAGATAAGAAATTTTCAAACCTATGGAAAGATCTGGAACCCCAAATTCAAGAAGAAAATAGGTCCCCTAGATACCTGGACCCTAGCAGATCTTCTCCAAGACCCATTGTACTAAAGATGTCAAAAACCAAAGACAAAGTCACAATTTTTAGAGAAAAACCCATCAAGCTGGCATTAGACTTCTCAGCAGAAACTATACAAACCAAGAGGGAGTGGAATCAAAATTCAAAACTTTAAAAGAAAGAAACATCCAGCCAAGAATAAATTATCCAGCAAAATTATCTTTCAGATATGAAGGAGGAATAAAGACTTCTCAGACACACAGAAGCTTAGGGGATTCACCAGCATGAGGCTGGCACTTCAAGAAATACTTGAGAGAAGGTCTTCGACCTGAAGCAAAACATCAGGATAAGTGGAATAAAGTTGGGGAAACAAAAAAGAAACAAAAATAAAACAAAACAACAACAAACAGTAATGGCTGCAGGAAATCGTTACATATTGACCATCACTCTAAATGTTAATGGACTGAACTCACCAATAAAAAGACACAGAGTAGTAGACTGGATTAAAAAACAAAATGCAAGCATATGCTGTCTCCAAGAGAAACACCTCAGCCATAAAAACAAACACAGACTCAGAGTGAAAGGATGGGATACAATACTCCAAGCAAATGGTAACCAGAGAAAAGCAGGAGTTGCCATACTAATATCTTCAGGTTAAAAAAGATAACAAGGGGGGTTCTTTGGTGGTGTAGTGGCTAGGCTTCAGCACTCGCACTGCTACAGCCTGGGTTCAATTTCCAGCCAGAGAACTAAAATAAATAAATAAGACATAAAGATATACATTGCATAGTGATAAAAGCCCCCCTAAAACAACAAGAAGTCTTGACCCTAATTAATATATATGCTCCCAACCAGGAAGCACCAAAATATACAAAGCAATTACTAACAGATCTGAAAGGAGAAACTGACAAAAACGCAATCATTGTGGGAGACTTAAACACCCCCTTAACAGCCATGGACAGTATCCAAACAAAAAATAAATAAGGAAATATCAGCTCTAAATGACACATTACAGCAATTGGACATAATTGACATTTACAGGATACTTCATGCAATAAAAAGAACTATACCTTCTTGTCTAGCATACATGGAACATTCTCAAGTATAGAGCACATGCTGCGATACTAAAGTACCCTCAGTAAATTCAAGATCGAAATCATACTAAGTGTATTCTCAGACTACAAAGCTTTCAGAAAAAAAACCCACATATATATGAAGATTAAACAACATCTTATTAAAAAAGGACTGGAAAAAAGAACAAATAAGAGAAGAGATTTAAAAATATATAGAAAGTAATGATGAAAATACAACATGTCAAAAGTATTTAGACACAGCAAAAGCAGTAATAAGAGGGACATTTATATGATTACAGGCCTAACTTAAGAAACAAGAAAAATCACAAGTAAACTCCTTAACATCCCATTTTAAAGAACTAGAAAAAAAAAGACAAAACCCAAAGTTAGCAGAAGAAAAAGAAATAATAAAGATTAAAGCCGAGCTAAACCAATTTGAGAACAGAAGGACAATAGAAAAAATTAATATTACAAAAAGCTGGGTCTTTTTTGAGAAAGTCAACAAAATTGACAAACCCCTGGCTAGACTAATCAAAGGATAAAAGAAAAGAACGCAAATATCCAACATTAGAAATGAAAGAGTAGAAATTACCACTGATACCACAGAAATAAAAAGGATTGTAAGAAAATATTATAAAGGGCTTTATGCCACTAAATTTAACAACCTAGAAGAAATGGACAAGTTTCTAGAAACTTATAGCCTACCTAGACTGAACCAAGAATAACTGGATAACCTAAATAGACCAATCAATAGTAAAGAAATTGAAATGACTATCCACAATCTACCTAGAGCCAGAAGCCTTGGACCAGATTGTCTTACCAACGAGTTCTACCAAGCATTCAAGGAAGAATTAACACCTATCCTCCTCAGACTCTTCCAAAAAATTGAAGATGAAGCAATACTTCCTAACTCTTCTATGAGGCAAACATTACCTTAATACCAAAGGCTAGTAAAGACAACACACAAAAAAAGGAAACTATAGACCAATACTTCTGGTGAATACAGATGCAAACAAAAATCCTAAACAAATTATTAGCAAACAGAATACAACAATGCATCAAAAAGATTATGCATCATGATCAAGTGGACTTCATCCCAGGAACACAAGGATGTTTCAACATACAAAAATCAATCAATGTGATACACCACATAAACAAAATAAAAGATAAAGACCATATCGTTATATCAATAGATGGAGAAAAAGCTTTTGACAACATCCATTTATGATGAAAACACTGAAAAAAAAAGGTTATAGAAGGAAAGTATCTCAACATAATAAAGACTATATATGACAAACCCTCAGCTAACATCATAATGAATGGGGAAAAGCTGAAGCTTATTCCCCTAAAATCAGGCACAAGACAGGGATGACCCCTATCACTACTGCTATTCAAAATAGCACTGGAAGTTCTAGCGACAGCAATCAGGCAAGAGAAAGACATAGAAGGTATCCAAATTGGGAAAGAAGAGGTCAAATTGTCACTCTTTGCAGATGACTTTATCCTTTATATTGCAAATTCCAAAGACTTCACCTGGAAACTATTAGAAACAATAAATGAATATACTAATGTCGCAGGTTTCAAAATTAACAGCATTCTTATATACAAACAACAAATCTTCAGGAAAAAAATGAGAGAGTCAATACCTTTTGCTATTGCAACAAAAAGAATGAAATACCTGGGAATTAACTTAACAAGGAATGTGACAGACTTATACATAGAAAACTATAAGATTTGAAAGACACAAAGAAGAGAACACAAAAAAGTGAACAGATATTTCGTGTTCATGGATAGAAAAACTTAACATTGTTAAAATGGCCATATTGCCCAAAGGAATTTACAGATTTAATGCAATTCCTTTCAAATTCCACAATCATACTTTCACAAAATAGATAAAAGAATTACCAGATTTAAATGGAACCATAAAAGACCTCGAATTGTCAAAGGAATACTACATAAAAAGAATAAGGCTGATGGTATTACCCTCCCCAACTTCAATTTAAATTACAAAGCATCAATAATCAAAACAGCTTGGTATTGGCAGAAAAACAGACACATAGATCAATGAAACAAAACTCAAAACCCAGAAATAAATCCACAAATTTATGGACAAAAGATTTTTGATAAAGGAGCAAAATATTTGCAATGGAGGAAAGATAGCCTTTTCAGTAGGTGGTGGTGGGAAAGCTGGAAAAACATATACAAAAAATGAAACTGAGCTGTGAACTCTCACCATGTACTAAAACTAACTCACAATGGATAAAGCCCAAAACAATAAACTGTATAGAAGAAAACATCAGCACTAAACTTATAGACCTGTGTCTTCAGGAAGACTACATTAACCTGAACTCAAAGGCAAGGGAAGTAAAAGCAAAAATAAATGAATGGGACTATATCAAACTAAAAAGCTTCTGCATAGCAAAGGAAACCATCAACAAAGCAAAGGTACAGCCAACTGAATGGAAGAAAATATTTGCAAATAACACATCAGATAAGGGTCTAATATCTAAAATATATAAAGAACTAATATGACTTAACAACAAAAAAACAAACAACCCAATTAAAAACTGGGCAGAAGAACTAAACACACATTTCTCCCATGAGGAAATACAAATGGTCAGCAAACATATGAGAAAATGCTCATCCTCATTAGCTATCAGGGAAATGCAAATCAAAACCACAATGAGATACCACCTCACACCTGTGAGAATGGCTGTTATCAACAAGACAAGGAATAACAAGTGCTGGAGAGGATGTGGAGAAAAAGGAACTCTGGTACACTCCTGGTGGGAATGCAAACTGGTACAACCACTGTGGAAGACAGTGTGGGGGTTCCTCAGAAAATTGGGAATGGAGTTACCAGATGACCCAGCAATCCCCCTTCTGGGGATCTACTCAAAAACTTGAAAACCTTTGTCCGCAAAGACTTATGTACCCCAGTGTTCATTGCAGCTCTGTTCACAATGGCCAAATGGAAACAGCCAAAGTGCCTTGCGACAGATGACTGGATAAAGAAGCTGTGGTACTTATACACAATGGAATACTACTCAGCTATAAGAAAAGATGAAATATTGCCATTTACAACAAAATGGATGGACCTGGAGATCATCATACTAAGTGAAATAAGCCAGACAGAAAAAACCAAAAACTGTATGACTTCACTCATATGTGGAATATAAAACTAAAAGCAACAAAGAAAAAACAAACAAACAAACAAAAAAGCCTATGGACACAATCAATAGTTTAATGTTTATTCGGGGGCAAGTGGGGAGAGGATGGAAGAGGGAGAAGGAGCTAAATATATGGTGATAGAAAGAAAACTAACATTGGGTAGTAGAATTTATTAAGCAACAAGTTGATGATGCACTGTAGAATCGTACACCTGGAACCTATGTAGTCCTTGCTAACCAAGGTCATCTCAATAAGTCTAACAATAAAAAAAAAAGAAATGCTTTTGGCTATAAAACCTAATAACAGTCTTTTAAAGAAATAAAGAGGTTTGCAAAGAAATAGTTGCTGACCTTGGTTCAGCACAAAAGTAGGACCAGCTTCTCTGTGTTTCTCTTGGTTTTACTCTAATGGTCACAAGATGGATACTGTAGCTCCAGCCATCATGTTCATTTTTAATTCAAGAAGAAGGAGAAAGGTAGCAATAGCTATTTCTATCTTCTTTATCAGGAAAGGAAAGCTATTTTGGAAGTAGTCCCCATCCTTTCACTTCTTTCTCACTGGCTAGAACTCTGCCAAGTGGTCATCCACTGATGGAGAAGCTAGGGAAATCAGTTTAGTATTCCCAGTCTCTGTATGGAAATGGGGGAGAGATAATAAGTTTGGGAATAGGAGTGGGATTAGTCAGACAACAGTGTTGACTACATCTCAGGGCAAATCATGTTACTTCTTTTATCTTTGGGTTCTTCTTTTCAGAGTAAAGTATTGGAATAAATGATTTTTCTTTCATTTAGAAAAAAAGATTTAAATGATCTGGTACTTTGGTAGAATTTACTAATACTTAACAATATGTGTATCATACTGTTCTATTACCTCCTTTTATTCCTAAAGTAGTTGTATAATATTTACTAATTCACCAAAATAGAAGTTATAATCAAGAAGCAATATGCGAAGTGGTTAAGAACACAAGCTACAGTAAAAGATTATTAGTGCTTAAATCTTGGCTTCACTATTTATAGCTTTGTGACCTTAAAAAAGTTATTTAAATTCTTTATATGTTCATTCTTTACTCTGTAAAATTGGGGTGATAATGGTACCTATCTTGCAGTATTGTGAGGACAAAATAAATTCATATGTGAGAAGTGCTTAGAAGAGTGCCTGTACATTGTAAGCACCATACAGATGTTAAATATTACTTCCACAATTTTTTTAGAGTATCTAAATAAAAAACACCACACATTAACTAACAATAAAATAGATTATTTGTAATCAGGACCATTCCAGAAAATTTAAGACACAGATAATAATAACAACTATCACATAGAGATTAGCTTTGCCTGGTACTGTCCTAAATCATTACATTTAATTATTGCATCAACTCTAGGTAGTTACTATAATGCTCCTCATTTTGCATATATGAAAACTGAATTATCCTAACATAAGTTAATTATCCAAAGTCATACAAGTAGAAAATGGTGGAGCTGTGTTTTGCGCCAGACACTGTCTCCAAAGCTTGCATTGTTAAGCCACAATGCCTCTTAAAGTACCATATAGATATAAATATTTATATCTGCAGTAATTCAAAGGTACTTAAAATGTTAATAAGAACATACAGTTTCTTTACTATTCTGGATAAACAGAATTTGTATTCCACATTTTAATGCATCATTTTTCTTATAAACTTTCAATCTTGAGCTGCCTTAATAACCCTGCACAGTAAATTGTGTTATTAGATTTGCCACAAGATGGCAAGCTTCACTAAGAAGTGCTCATGCCTGTCAGATGCAGACATATCACTAGGAACTTTGCAAAAGAGCTAGGAAAATAAGTAGCCTTCTCTGAGTATTTTACATAAACAAAGACATTTAACCTTCATTTAGCCATGCTTATTCTTGGCAGACAACATTCAATAAGGTTATTTAGCTCATGTGTTCAAAGTTATGCCTTGTTTCTCTTTATTAAAAGCATTGTACTTCATTTTATATATTTAATATTCTGCCATTAAGATCAAAGTTCTCAGTCTGACTTTGTGATGCTGTCTGTCTAATGAAATATTTTGATTATATAAAGATTATATATCCCTTGGGGAAAAAGCCTGTTTCCATGTATCTATCCATATGGGTGCTTTGGATGGAAATAAACATTTGCATTTGAACTGTTCTGTGGCCTGTCAACATCACTATGGCCCATCAACACTGTCAGGGCATTAGCAGGAGACTAAACACTGGGGCAAAAGCCTTGATAAGTTAAGACAGACTAACACTGAACCTATGAAAATGGTCCTTTATGGGCAGAATCTGAGGGCTAATTCCATGCAGAAAATAACTAAAATTTGTCCTGTTTTACATTTCAGGGTACACTATTAAAAAGTGGAATGAGAATCTGTTAGACAAATTACAAGACATACCTTCATTTTATCAAAACATGTCCTATTTTTCAAATTACATTTTTAGTGTAATTTTAAGGCATTGATTGTACTTGAAAAACTAGGACATGATTATGGAAGATTTTCATGTTTAAGTAACTTCCCATGAGTGATAGATTGGCTCAGAGAGCTGTCAGTTCTCTTTAAACCATGTAGCACAATTCCCAGACATCTATAGGACAGTCCCTGTATGAGTGCTGGGGTCAATGAAAAGTCATGTATGGCTCAAACTTTTTCATTCCACAATCTTAGAGACTGAATCTGTAGAAATCACAGCTATGGCCATCTCTGGAGTGGAAAATGGATTTGAGAGATTAAACCTAAATCTCTTGTGTATGAAGCAAAGGGACTAAATTCAGTACTACTGTGCTGGCTGAGGAAGGATGGAATGCTCAAACCAAACCCTGCACACAATATTCTTAGTGATGAGGTCTAGATCTTCAGACCCTTCTTCTTCTTCTTCAGACCCTTCCCCCCTTAGGAGGGAAAAGGAAGTTTTAATATGAAAAGCTTATTTATATAAACTTTTTAAAAACTTCTTATTGTTTGCTTATACATATAAGCTAAGTGATTTGGGCTTTTTTCATTAACTCATTTTTTCTGGTCCAATCCAGCTTCACTTACACTCAGGTCCATTAAAAACTAATGCATCAAAAGGTTTGCTAGAATTCAGACTGGAAACAGGGTTCAATTAATGGTGTATCTGTATATAAAAGATTGCCTTAGGCTGTGCAGTGGCCACCCAGAATAGATCTTTAGAGATTTACTGCTCTGATAGTTGTTAAAATAGAAAGAAGCCTAGATTTCAAAGATTCAGAGTTCTTACATAAATTGTGAAGTAGTAAATTAAATGGAGCTTTTGGAAATTTCTAGTAATAACACTATTAAGAGTGTGCCTAAATAAAGATTCAGGTCAAACCTGTTCAGGGACCCCTTTCACAACCCCTGTAGTAAAAACTTCCCTGAATAGTCAGTGACATATATATGCTTCTCACGATGTTAAAACACTTTAGGATTAATGGAAAACGCAGAAGAAAAAGAGTATCTAGGGCTTTTTCAACCAAAATGACTTGTGAGACATATTCATTCAATAAAACAAGAATCTGAATAGATTCCATTTCTCTCAGAATTTATACCCTATATTCATTGTTTCTTTCATAGTTATTTGTATGAAGATTGGTTTTTATGAAATACTTCACTAACATAAAGGTGTAGTGACTGAGTTTTATTTAAAAATTAGAAAGTACAAGTTTAAGACTGGCAGTATCAGTAATAGATCCCTTTCCCTGTAAATCAAAAAGAGATACTTTGTCCATGACCTGCTTTCCACATCCCTGGAGAGCACTATTATACCCAATGCTGTACAACTATTACTAAGTATATTGGATTTCTGTTTTTGCTGCCACAAATTTCCATAAACTTGGCAATTTAAAACGATACAAATTTGTTATCTCACAGTTCTGTTGGTCAGAAATCCAGTGGGATTTGCTGGTTTGTCTGCTCTGAGTATCCCAAGCCTAAAATCAAAATGTGGACAGGAGGAGCTGCATTCCTTTCTGGAAGCTCCAGGGGAAAATCCATTTCCAGGGAAATGCAAGTTGTTGGCAGACTCGTTTCCACATGGTAATTGGACTGAGCTCCCTGTTTCACTGCTGGCCATCATATGAGGGTTGCCCTCATCCTAAAAACCTTTCTCCAGTCTCACCTAGCCCCTACAGCCCATGACCTGTAAGGTGAAGTCAACTTCTTCCCAAGCCTCATCTCTCTTGACCTCTCTCTCTTCTGTCTTTATCTTCCACTTTTAAGAGCCCATGCCATTAACCTTAGACCCACTCAGATAATCTCTTTAATTTAAGGTCAGCTGATTAGCGAGCAACCTTATATCCATTGGCAAAGTCCCTTTTGCCATGTGACACAGTCACAGGTTTGAGGGATTAGGATATGGACATCTGTGGGGGACCCTTATTCTGCCTACCACACTAAATTAAGTGCTACAGATATTATCTTCTAAGAGAATTATTCAAGGCTCACATAACATGTTTTCATTGCTCGGTCTATGTTTTATTGTGTTTTAATGTATGTCTCCATTGTTCTCAGGTATACTTATTTAAAAATCCTAATTTAGAAAAAGCCACTTTGGGATCACTTTCATTTATCTAAGAATTTTATAAGCATATTTCCTACAATCATTTTATTTTTAGGCAACCCTGTGGGAGGTTGGGAGATTTTTCTCAAGATCACTAGTTAAAAAATGGCATATATTTTCCCTAAAGAAAATGAATCTTTGATGCAGTATAAGTGCAATCAGAACATATTCAGAGGGCTCCTGGGCAACTGCCTCTACCATCAATTCTGTCCAAACAACATCCACATACTTAACAGCAGCACCAGTAGAAATTGGAAACTGATGGCCTCACATTTCTCTGAAGGAGGAATAGAATTTGTAACAAAATTCATTTTAGCATTTGGTAAAATGTATAATTCAGGAAGCTTTGGTAAATAGAATCGGGAAGATGTTGGAATTCTGAAGGAAATAGAGAATTTAGATTAAGCTGAAACAAGACTGAATAACAAATAATCATAATGATGATGATGGTAATAATAATAATAATAGTAGTAGTATCAAGTAGTTACTAAAGAATACAAACTTATTAAACATATTGGACAAAGTGCTCAGTCAAGAAGAGAATTGAGTGAGTGGGACACCAGGTTGGAGATGAGAGAAGCACAGGCTAAAAGGGATGATGAGGTAAGCTTTCGTAGCCAAAAGTCAATTGACCAAATAGCTGCATATTTTAGTGACATGGGAGAATACCAAAGTCAATGAAAATACTACAGTATAAGCTTTTGAAAATAATAATAGCTCCATTTGCCCCCTCAAAATGTTAGATGTTGAAATACAGTTACATTCGTCACCATCTGTGTTTCATGTTGGATTGCCCATATATCTTGTTTGATCCTTAATTTGCATGCAGTAATATTTATTCTTTATAGTGTACAATTCTGTAGGTTTTAGCAAGTGCATATAATCATGTAGCTATCACCACATTATTTATTAGTTTCAGGTGTACAAAACAAAAATTGATTAGACATTTATATACAAAGTGATAACCCCAATAAGTCTATTACCCATCTGACACTATACATGTTTACTACAATATTATTGACTATATTCCCTATGCCCCAATACTGTATTTTATATTCCCATAACTATTTTTACTAGTTGACATTCAATATTATTTTGTATTAGCTTCAGGTACACAGCATATTAGTTAGCCATTTATATGATTTTTGAAGTGATCCCCCTGATAAGTCTACTACCCATCTGACACTAAACAGTTTTTATAATATTATTCACTAAAATCCCCATATGGTATTTTACATCCCCATGACTATTTGTAACCATGTTGTACTTTTTAATTTCTTCATCTCTCTTACCCAACCCTCCAATGCCCCTCCCATGTAGTAATCATCAGTTTGTTCTCTGTTTCTATGAACGTATTTCTGTTTTGTTTATTTTGTTCTTTATATTCCACATATAACTGAGATCATATGGTATGTGTCTTTCATGGTTTGACTTATTTCACTTAGCATAATACCCTCTAGGTCCATTTATTTCAAAAATAGTAAGCTTTCAAGCTTTTTCATGGCAAAGTAATATTCCATCACATATCCATACCACTTCTTTATCTAATTGTCTATTGATGGGCATTTTGGTTGTTTCCATATCTTGATTATTGTAAATAGTACTGCAACAAACATAGGGATACATAGCTTTTTTTAAGTTAGTGCTTTGGTTTTCTTTGCATAAATACCCAGGAATGGAATTGCTGGGTCTTATGTTAGTTCTATTTTTAGTTTTTTTGAGGAACCTGTATAATGTTTTCCAGGATGGCTGTACAATTTGCAATCCCATCAAAAGTTGTACAAGGGTTCCCTTTCTCTACATCCTCACCAACACTTGTATTTTGATTTACTGTTGATGGCCATTCTGACAGGTATGAGGTGTCAGCTCATTGTGGTTTTTATTTGCATTTCTCTTATGATTAGTGATGTTGAGTGTCTTTTCATATGTCTATTGGTTATCTGTATGTCCTCTTTGGAGAAATGTTTATTCATGTCCTCTTCCTATTACTTAAATGGATCATGCACATGGTGGCAAGTTCAAGAACTTAATTGACAGCTTTGATGGCCATTCCAGAAAGAGTTCCAAAAGTGCTTTGAAAGGTGGACTACAGCTGGTGTCGATGCATAGCCTCCCAAGGGAGTACTTTGAAGCTGACTGTAATGATATTCAGCAATGAAGTAGCACTTTTTCTAGGATGAGTTCACAAACTTAGTTGTCAGACCTTCGTATCACAGAAAAATATCTTCTCCCTTTCATTAGGATGTCTTTTTGGTTTGTTGATGTTTTTCTTTGCTGTGCAAAAATGTTTTAGTTTGATGTAGTCCCATTTGTTTTCCTGTTGTTTCCCTTTCCTGAGAAGATATATCAGTAAAAATATTACTATTACCACATCATTATATAGAACAGTTTTATCAGTCCTCATCAATTCCTCATGATGCCCATGTGCTTATCCTACTCTCAAAGCCTAGCAACCTGATCTCTTGTTTGCTTTTATATTTTGATTGTCTAAATTGTCATATGAATTGTATTATACAGTATGCAGTCTTTTGATTCAATTCACTTGGTTTAAATTTCTAGAATGATAATTATTGCATTATAGTTTTATTTTATAAAGAAACAAACTTTTCCACAATATTACTTTTCTACTAGCAATATCTGAGATTTCCAGTTGTTCCATACCTTTAGTAACTTTTGGTTAGTTTGTTTTTTTTTTTATAAACTTTATCTATCCTGATAGGTTTGTAGTGGTATCTCATTGTGATTTTAATTTGCAATTTGTTAATGACTGTCTATGTCGATTATTATTTGATATGTGTATTTGCCAACTGTGTATCTATGCTGATGAGTTTACTTTGATCATTTGCTCATTTTTTTTGGCTTTTTTTTATGGTTGAATTTTAAAAGTTTTTTTATATGTTTTGATGTATTATTTTTAGATATTACACTCAAATATTTTATTTTGTTGTTTGTCTTATTAGTCACTTAAGAGAGTATTTCATTAAGCAAATTTGTCAATTTTAAAATTATCTTTATTATTATTATTTTTAGAATAGTTTAAGGTTCACAGAAAAATTGAGGGAAGGGTACCTCTCTACCCCCACACATGCATAGCCTCCACCATCTCCAAACAGAAGAGAAAATTTTTTGCCTTGATGAATCTACATTGACACTTCATAATCACCCAGTCTATAGTTTACATTAGAGTTCACGCTTGATGTGTACATTCTGTGAATTTAAACAAATTTATAATGTTTCTATTATTATGGTATCATACAGGTATTTTCATCACCATAAAGAACCTCAATTCTTTATCTATTGTTTCCTCTACCTCTCAAAACCCAGCACATGCTGATTATTTCACCGTCTCTATAGTTTTGCCTTTTCCAGAATGTCATATAGTTGAAAGCATAAAGTATATAGCCTTTTCAAATTGGCTTTTTCCACTTAGTAACTTGTTAAGATTGCTTCATATCTTTTATTGGCTTGATAACTCATTTCTTTTTAGATCTGAATAATATTCTATTTTCTGGATACACCAAAGTTTATTTATTTTTCATATGTTGAAGCACATCTTGGTTGCTTCCAAGTTCTGGCAGTTATAAGTAAAGATGCTATGAATACCTGTGTGCAGGTTTGTGTGCAGTTTTGTGTGTGAACATAAAGTTTCAACTCTTTGGGGTAAACGCTAAAAAGAAATTCGTCATTTTTTAAAAAACTATGGCTCATGTCTTTGGTGTCATATCTAAAATCTCTTTGTCAAATCCAAGGTCATGCAAATTTTATTGTTTTGTTTTTTAGAAGTTACATAGTTTTATATCTTAAATTTAGTTATATCATACATTCTGAGTTAACTTTTGCATAAAGTATGAGGTTTAAATCACTTTTGTTTTTGTTTTTGGGCTATGAATGCCCAAATATTCAAGCACCATTTCATGAATAGAATGTGCTTTCTTCATTGAATTGCCTTTGCACTATTCTTAAAAATCATTTGGTTGTACTATGGGCTTTCCATTCTGTTTGATAATCTATATGTCTATCACCTTCCACTTCCAAACTGTATTGATTACTGTAGCTTTATAGTATTTCTTGAAATTGGCATAGTGATTTTTCTCCTTTTTTTTTTTTCAGAACCATTGGTCTATTATTCTATTTTTTTTTGTCTTTCCATATAAATTTTGAATTATTTTGCCAATATTGACAAAGAAACTTTCAAGGACTTTGATTGGGATTGCTATGAGTTTATAGAGCAAATTGTGTAGAATTGACAGCCTTACAATATTGAACTTTGAAATCCATGACCCTGTATAGCTTTCTGTATGTAAAAGTTTTCTCTGCTTTACTTCATCGTTTTCTAAGCTCTAACAGAGTTCCAGCATTCATTTGTTTAAAAGTATGTCTAAGAATTTTTTTGATGCTATTATATTTGAGATTATCAGTCTGTTTGTTGATTTATTTCAAACTCCACTTGTTTTTTGCTGGTATATAGAGATATGATTGATTTCTCTGTATTGACCTTTTATACTATGGCATTGGTAGACAAACTTATTAGTTCTCTCAGCATTTAGGTATATTGTTGGAGATTATTTTACATAGACAATAATGCTGAGATTACAACTAACAATTTTCTTCTATTAACTAAGGTTTTTATTTTATAAAATAAAATCTGATTAGAACTTCCCAAACAAAATTGAACAACAGTGGCAAGAGTGGAGGTTTTTGCCTTTTTCTAATCTTAGTATTAAACAATTCAGTTTCTTAGAATTAAGCATGCTATAAGACAGAATTTTCTTGTTATTTCTGTTTTGTAAGTATCTTGTATTAGTCTAAGGAAGTTTCATTCTATTCTAATTTTGCTAAGTATTTATTATGAATTGACATTACATTTTATCAGATTTTTTTCTGCATGCATATGAGATATTCATTACTTTTTACTTTAGTCTTTCAATATGATAAATAATATTGTTTGCTTTTTAAATATTTTTATGTACTTGTTCATGATGGTGGGTCTTTAGTTTTCTTACAAAGTCTTTGTCTGGTTTTAGTATTAGAGTATTGCTAGCTGGAGAACATGAGTTTGGAATTGTTTTCTATTTTCTGGAATAAATTGGTATTATTTTTCCTCAAATATTTGGTAGAATGCATCAGTGAAATCATTCAAGCCTGAAGTTTTCTTGTGAGATTTGTCATAATAAATTCAATTTCTAAGTAGATTTAGGACTACCAACATTATCTATTTATTTTTGTGCATATTTTATTAGTCTGGGTCTGTCAAGGAATGGTTCATTCATCTAAGTTGCTAAATTTATGAGCACAGTTACTTGGTTTCCTCATGATGTCCTCTCTTCCATTTCTAATTATTAGATTTGGTTTTCTATTTTTTTTTTCTTTGCCATTCTAGATCTTTAGCAATTTTAATAATATTTTCAACAATTTCAGGTTCACTGGTTTTTCTCCACTATTTTTCTGTTTTTGACCACATTACTTTTTGCTCTAATCTTTATTACTTCTGTCTTTCTGCTTTGAGTCATATTTGCTGTTCTTTCTCTACCTTCTTAAGTTAAAAAATTAGATCACTGATGTAAGGCCATCCTTTTATAATGTAAGCATTTTGTTTTATACATTTTCTCCTGTAAATATTAACTAGGTAATTAGGTCAATAGTGCTATTTATGTCATGTTTATTTTTACTGATTTTCTTCCTATTTATTCTACCAATGTGAATGAGAAATATTTAATGAATCCACATGTAATTGTGAACTTGTCTCTGTATCTTTTTAGTTCTATACTTTCTTTTGCCACGTAGTTGCATAAACATTTAAAATGATATCTTCTTGGAGAATTGACCTCTTTATCATTATGTAGTATCCTTTATAGATGATAATATTTCTTGTTCTGATATTTACATGCTCTGATATATCTATTTCTGTGTCATTTTGGTATGTTTGTGCAATATATCTTTATCCATCTTTTTAATTTGTTCTTCTTTTACTCTTTTTTTAAGTTATGTTTACTATGTTCTACGTTTATTCTTCTTTTACTGTTTTTTAAGTTATGTTTATTACTATGTTTATGTAATATTTAAAATGGATTTTCTTTAGACAACTTAAATATTTGAATTTACATTATTTTTATACATTCAATTTAGTAATCTCTGACCTTTAACTTGTATGTTTATAACATGAACACTTAAGTGATTATTTCTGTTTTAAATTTGTGCTTTGTTTCTCTTATTTTTATTCATTCTCCTGTTTTGGTATTTTTATTACTCCAGTTTATCTAATTTATTGACTTATTTATACTATTAAGTAAAACATTGGTGGTGGTTTCTTTGGTTTACAATCTATACTTAAATTGCTCAGATTCATCTTCCAAATGACAGTATACCTCTTCGTGTTTAATGGAATGACTTGGCAATCATATATCTCTCTGGTCCTATGTAATGATGTTGCCATGTTAACATATTTGGCATATACTATTAATATACAATATATCATATTTGCCTTACATAGTTATATTTTAGAATAACAATGAAAGCAAATAGATGAATTTCATTTCCCCTTTATTCATTTCATGTCTAATTTTGTCACTCTGGGTAGATGCATGTTTAAGATATTGTTTGTTTCTGTGTGTTAAACTTCATTTAAAATTGATTTGTTTATCAGATCTGCTGGCCATGTAGGTCTCCAATATTTTTATTGGTTTTGGAAAGTTTTTACCCTTTTTTGGAGAAATAATTTTACTAGGTATAGAATTCTGGCGTGATTATTTTTCTTTCTTTTCAGCACTTAAACCTTTTTGGTTCTGAAAAAAAATTTTTCCTCTTGTCCCAGTGCTGAATATTTTGTGCAAAATTTGGACCAAAATACCAATTTCACAAGGGATAAATTATAATTCCAGTTTATGTTCATTTCTTTCCAGCTATCCCATAAGTGAACCTGAAACGACTAAGTAACACATTAAACTTGCAGAAAACATGTAGGGGCACCCATACAATACAGTAAACTTCAGTTGATAGCCATACCAAAAGGGTTAAATGTCATTTTACTCTGTTCTTGCTTGACTTTCTCATGATACCATGCACATAACATGTTTTTCCTCTCCTCTGGTTTCAATCAATATATTTTTTTAATTTTACTTTATTTTCAGCAGTTTGAATATAAGAAAATATGTTTGAGTGAGACAATGTGTGTGTGTGTGTGTGTGTGTGTGTGTGTGTGTGTGTATTTTAACATCCTAATTTTTGTTCCCTGAGATTCTTGGTTTCATTAATTTTGGAAAATCTGTGGGTATTATTTCTTACAGTGTTTCATCTGCCTCATTCTATCTTCTTCTTGAATTCCAATTGTGAATATACAAAACTAATATGTGAAGTCTACCAAGGAACCTACTAGATAAATTATTTTTCTCCATTTCTTTATATCATAATGTTTTTAATTTCTAGTATTTCCATTTACATTTTTACAGTGTTCATCACTTGGGTGAAACTATTTTTCTCCTCTCAACATGTTTTTTCTCTTTTCCATTAGATTCTTTAACATATTGTTCATTTTTTAAAATTTTTCTATCTTATAATTATGTATGTAACCTGATCTGATGATTATTTTGTCTTTTTTTATTGTGTTTTCTTTTTGTCTAGTTATTTGCCTCATTTGTTGAAAATTGACACTTTCTCAAGGAGAATAGTTACTGAGGTAAATATGTTCTATTCTTAGAGAAACTGCCTTTTAATGTGTGGTTCTAATTGATTCTAGCAGATATTTGTGGTGGATTTGAAGGTTTCTTGGTATGGTCACACTTACATCACACATATGCAAGTGTCACACATAGGCTTTTATGTCTTCTACCGGCACCTGGTTTTTAATCAAGTAAATTGTCGTGGATTTTTGTTACTGACTGTTTCCCTACATTGGCTTTGGGTTTTTCCTTTGCACTGTGCTGAGGAACTATCTCTTAAAGACCTCCCAAGTGTATTCCACTGTTATATGATACTCGTTATTTTGTGAGTGAGAAGAAAAGCTGTTCTCTCATATTCTGATAAAGCCACAGTCTTAGGATGGGGCTATGTTCTTGAGTCTCAGTAATGTGGCCTTCACAACACTTGCTTTTCCTTCAACTCCAGACTTAAGAATATATTTATACCTAGTCATCCCAGAGGTAATACTTTCTTTTTTCCTGTTATCTCCCTCAGCTGGGATGGTTTTCTAACAATGCCTTAGGTGACACATTTGTTCTTCCCTTGCTGGTTAAGGCTTTTATTCTGTAGAGAAAATGAAAATTGATCTGAATGAAATTTTGGCAATAATGTTTGTGAACCACTTCTGGCTCCCACAGTGTCCAGGAAAGCATCTAGGTAAAAAGTTTCTCAGGATTCTCCCCAATATTTTCTGTGAGTGTTTGGTGGCAAAGATGAAAAAGTAAGTAAACACTAAGCTTTCCCCGGAGGCTTCACATTTTTATTAACCTGCACTCAGTCTTTAGCAAGTAATTACAAATGTCTACCTCTATCTTTTTATAGGCTGCTATGGAGTTTGATGGTATTCAGTTCAAGTAAGCAGGCATTCAGGTTCTATTTCTTCCTGCTAGTGCTCTCTCTCCCTGTGTGTTTGGTACTTGATTGCTCTGTGACTTCAGTTCTCCAGTGACTTCAACAAATTAAGTAATTAATTTTCAGATTTTCTAGTTTTTTTCTTCTTGTAAAGATTGAAGTGATAATATTTGTCTCCTGAAACAGAGGCCCCCTGCCCCTACTTTTGTGATCTTGTTCATTTACTTAAACCCTCCAGGCTATGAATTCGTGTCTTTTTCTTAAAATGAGGGATGTCAGATAACCTCTAGGAAACACTAACATTTTGAAAATAAGTTATTCCCAACAATGTGCAAGTTGTTGGAGGAGCCCTTTACTCCTATGTCTCTTTTATGCAAGGAAAACAGAGTCTTGACTTTCTAAAATTACTTGTTGTTAATAGTCAGTCACTTTTTCTTCTTCAGCATGAGACAAGAACATGTGGTGTGGATGTCCATAATTCTATTTGATGCACATTCACATCTGTACACAAACACATACATGCACAGTTACTGGAATCAGGAATTTCGATTGTGTGCCAAGATAGAACACATGCTAGGGCCATGTGTTTTGTCATCTGTAAAATGTAATATGAGAAAATGCATGCACTCATATTTACTGAATAAAAAGTGTTCTAGCACTTAATCAGATGCATAATGTAAACAGCAGTTTTGGAAGATTAAATTAGGTTGCTCTTTATTAACTTATCTGGGATTTCCAAAAGGAATTATACTTTGTAACTTTCTTATTCACGTCTATATGCTGTAGAAAGGACCAAATAGATAACACTAGTTCTGCAAGTATATCAAGATTTCATGTTGCTATTAAACTTTTAAGAAACTGAAAACATGTTTAGCAGGAAAATATTTCAAACATATCAATAACTCAATCAGTCTTTAAATACATAAAGTTGAATAACCTATTTTATCACTAATTTCCATAAACTGTTACATTTACAGTTTAATTGATAAACCAACACAAAAGAAATGTGAGAAATATATTTTGAAGCTTCTAAACTTAAAATTTTTATGTTTCCCATTATTTTATTCATTACTATGTTATAACTTGGACATTTTACTTTTGAAAGTATTGATGAAATAAATTGAAGACTGATTTCAAAATTAGAAACTATGGATGCCATGAAAATTTGATTGTTTTCTTTTAAGTCATATTTTTCTCTGAAATTTTTTTATTTGTGTATGTGTGTGTGTATGTGTGCGAGTTGGTTAGTGTTTCTTTAAAAGCTGACTAACATTAGTGTATATGTAAGGAATATTAAATTTGTTGAAAACTTGAAGCTGATGTTTATAATCAGTTTAACTGGCTAAGTGAATTTTCTCTTTATTCTTTATAATGTGTTTTAATGAACTGATGAAAAATACTAGCTTTTAAATCTGATCGTCTCTATCTAATAATTGAACATGTCATCATTAATGGTCTACAATTTAATAAGTAAACTTGCTTTATTAATTATATAATTTTTCTTACTGTATCAGTTGTGAAGCAGTTTTGCTAGGGTTTAATGACAAATTACTGCTAATTTTTCAGTGTAAGACTCAATGGTCCAGCCTCCTTTACAATGAAGGTGCCTAGAAAATGTAAGCAGGGCCCCCTGGATGAGGTTTTAGGGAAATCACTTTAAAGGCTTCTGACTTAGTTGAGAGGCATCTTTTATTGCTCTTGTTTCATCCTCATTCATGCTGCCTAAAACATGGATAAAGAAGAGCTATAGTGGACTCCTTAGGACCATAAAGATAAGGTCAAGAGAAACACAGAGACTTGGCCCTAACATCCTGAACTACAGGAACAATGCTAGCAACTGCCTGCTTCTGGATTTCTTATTATATAAGAAAAATAAACTCTTATATTGTATGTGTAGATCACTTTAATCAGGGCTCTAATAATAACAGTCTAAAGGTGTGCTATCCAAACATGAATGAAAAGAACAGCTTCCTATATGCAAAAACTGACATATGATTATAAACAATTCCTGTCACCAAGTAAACTTTCTAAATATTTGTTTATATTATTTTTTAGTTTTGCTTTGAGAACACAGTCAAAGCAGTTCTAAGAGAAAAATTCATAGCCATTCAAGCCTACCTTAAAAAACAAGAAAATCTCAAATAAACACTCTAACCTTACATCTAAATAAACTAGAAAAATAACATTCACCCAAAATGGTCTTGCATTCCTCAAATGACAATCGTGCTTGTGTCATTATCTTTTATTGTGCTGCCTGTCGCATGATGACACTAGCATTCATTTGATTAAGGACATCTTTTTAGCAAATGTTACACTACACATTGCTACCTTAATTCAATTCAACCTCAATAATACATAGGTAACATCTCTTAAATTGTGTGTACATTTCTTTGGCACCGTAGTATTTTTAATGTATTGCTGAATTTGGTTTGCTATTTTATTGAAAATTTTTGCAACTAAGTTCATCAGTAATAATGACCTATAATTTTCTATTTTAAAAATGATTTTTTCTGGTTTTGAAGTAGGGCAATACTGGCCTCATAAAATGAATTTGGGAGACTTCACTCCTCTTCCATTTTTTGGAATAGTTTGAGATGGGTAGTTATTAATTCTCCAAATGGTTGGTAAAATTCACTTTAGAAGCCATCTGATCTATGATTTTATTTGTTGGGAGATTTTTGATTACTGATTTTATTTCATTAGTAGTTATCAGTATGTCAGATTTTCTGTTTCTGATTTGGCCTTGGAAGATTATGTGTTTCTATCCATTTCTTCCAGGTTGTTCAATTTTTTGATGTATATATTCATAGTATTTCCTTATAATCTTTTGTATTGCTGTGGTGTTATTTGTCACTTCTCCTAATGTATTTCTGATATTATTTATTTGAGCTCTTTATTTTTTTAATTTTCTTATCCATGAGACTTGGATTTAGTGATATTTTCTTTTGTTTTTATAGACTCTATTTTGTTTATTTCTACTACAATGTTTATTATACACTTCCTTCTGCTCACTTTGAACTTTACCTCTAGTTTTACCACTAGAGATAAAATTAATGACTAAATTAATGAATTTAGTCATTAATTTTGCTTCATGTGTCAGACCAAATAAAAATCTCTGTTCCTAGATTCACTTCCTACTATTAGCATTTTTATATCATACTCTGATTTGCTACTTGGAAGGAGGTAGAAGTATCAGTATATATCAAATGAATAAATATATCAATAAAAACTGAAGATGCTAATTTAGACAAAGAGGGAGAGAAAAAGTTTATTAATATATCAACTAGGCTTATATTTAGTGGCAATTTCATGCACAAAAATTATTTGTATGTAAGGGAGGTTTCCTGGTGGTGTAGCGACTAGGCTTTGGTGCTCTCAATGCCATGGCCTGGGTTTGATTCCCAGCCAGGGAACCAACCACCAAAAAAAAAAATTATTTGTAAATATGGAAAACTGTTGATATGAATTTTTTGATTGTTGGGAAAATATTTTATAATTAAAAAATAATTCAGCATATTAACCAACCACTAATTTAACGTACTATTTTAAATAATTATGTCTCAGGGAATATTCTAATTTCTATTAATTAAGTTTCTCTAGAGTAAGTAAAGAAGATACCAGACATATTGAGAACTGTTTTTTAAATGTAAGTACAGACCACCACAAGATATGGGATATTTATATACACAATTTTTTATAGATATGCCATGCTCTTTTCTTTTTTAAAAATGGAAATGTTTAACATTAGAATTCAAAAATGCTTTTGAGAATTTACACTTGTTTGAGATGCTCTATCTCTATTGTGAAATAAAATTAAAACAGATTTTCAGTCCTTGAAGAACTTCCAAATTATAGTGTACTATTTCAAAATAATGGTGTTTTTGACAATTTAAAACAAAAATAAAGAAAGCCATAGACTTAGTTTGAATCATGATTTCCAGTCAAGATGGTGAATAGGTAAATGCTATGCTTACCTCCTCCCAGGATCAGATCAAAATTATAACTAAATTATAGAGCAACTGTCATTGAAAACCACCTGAAGACTGGCTAACCTGAAGTTTTATAACTAGGGACATAAAGAAGAAGCCACCATGAGACTGGTGGGGGTGGGGGGTAGAAACATGGAATGAGCAGGTCCCAAATGTACAGTGTGGCAATTGAATTGGGATGGATATCTGGGTAGTGGAGTTCCCATCTGAGGAGCAAGTGGCCCAAGCTCAACACCAGGCTCCCTAGTTTGAGGCACTAGTGCCAGACAGAAAAGTTCCCATAACAGCTAGCTTTCAGAACCAGTAGGCATTGTATTCAGTGAGACAGAGGGCTACTGGAGTCCCAGGCATTCCTCTTAAGGAGCCCACACATGAACTCACTGGCACACAGACTCACTTGCTCAAAGCTCCAATAGTAGGCCAGCAGTTCAAAAAGCACCAGGGAAAGATGGGGAGGAAATGAATGGACTAGAGTCAGGGTAAGGCTTGGAAGGGCAGAGGTTAGGGCAGCTCTCTCCAGGAGAGAGGACTGGCAGGCACCATTCATTGTTCCTTTGTTGAGCCCTCCCACTAATCCAGTCAGCCTACTGCAGACAGGTGTCAAAACTCAGCTCTTCCTTAACCTGGTTAACATTGTTTGCACTCTCTTTCTGATTCCCTGAGTTGGGTGCTCACCCTGCTTCACCCAACTTGCACGAACAGCCCAAGTTCCTTCCAGCAGGTTTTATAAACAAGTTGTTTGCCTCAGCTGTCACTGTGAACTTTTCCCAAATCATTCACAGGTTCACAAACTGCCCCCCAAAAAGCAGCTGGCCTCTGATTAAACTGTACCTTTTGCTAAGTAGCCCAAGCCCTGTACAAGCAGTGACTAGTCTAAACATGCATTGTAACTCCCATCAAGTATGGCATAAAAACTGCAGACAGTATTGGCTTGAAATATAGTTTCAACTAAATGGCCACAACACCTGCAAGAATGGCAACTGACTTCAGCTCATATTGTGATGCCCTTTCACCCTGCAAAGGATCCCAAGCCAATAGCTAGTAGTATCATTAAATTTAAGAAGATTAAAATTATATCATACATCTTCTTTGATAACAGTTGTATGAAACTAGAAATCAGCTGCAAGAAAATAATGAAAACCACAAACACATGGAGGTAAATAACATTTATTAAATAATGAATTGGTAGCAGTGAGATCAAAGAAAGAATCAAAGAATAACTTGAGACATATGGAAATAAAGCACAATGAACCACACTTTTGGGAACACAAGAAAAGCAGTTCTAAGAGTAAAATTCACAGTAATGCAGGCCTGCATTAAGAAACAAGAAAAATTTCAAACGATCTAACCTTACATCTAAATAAAATTTAAGAAATAAGAATAAAGTCCAAAGTGAGCAGAAGAAAGGATATAATAATGATCCAAGTGGAAATAAACAAAATAGATTCTAAAAAAACAAAAGAAAATATCAATAAACCCAAGAGCTGGTTCTTTAATAAAAATAAATAAAATGGATAAACATTTACCCAGACTCATGAATAAAGTGAGAGAAAGAGAGAGAGAGAGAGAGAGAGAGAGAGAGAGAGAGAGAGAGAAAGGGCTCAAATAAATAATATCGGAAATAAAAGAGAGGTGGCAACCACAGCAATACAAAAGATCATAAGGAAATACTATGATATATATATCTCAATATATTGGACAACCTGGAAGAAATGGATAAAGCCCTAGAAACACAACTTCCAAGACCGAATCAAAAGAAACATAATCTGACATACTGACAATTACTAATGAAATAAAATCAGTAATCAAAAATCTCCCAACAAACAAAAGTCACTTCTAAAGTGAATTTTACCAACTGTTCAAAGGAGAATTGATAACTATCCATCTCGAACTATTCTAAGAAATGGAAAAGGAGGGAAGTTTTCAAATTTATTTTATGAGGCCAGTATTATCCTATTTCAAAACCAGAAAAAATCATTATTAAAAACAAAAATTATAGGCCATTATTCCTGATGAACCTAGATGCAAAAATTGTCAACAAAATAGCAAACCAAATTCAGCAATACATTAAAAATACCATGGTGCCAAAAAAATATACAAAATTTAAGAGATGTTAACCTATATATTACTTTTTGAAGTTGAATTAAGGTAGCATGTGTGGTGTGACATTTGCTCAAAAGATGGCCTTAATCAAATGAATGCTAGTGTCACCATGCGACAAGCAGTACAATGAAATTAATGGTGGCAGCACGGTTTTTGTTTAAGGAACACAAGACCATTTTGAAGTGGTATGTAAAATTTGAGGGAGTTTGGGAAGATGGCATATTCGGTGGATACAGTGTCTGAAAACTCCCAGACCACAGCAAGATTGCAGGTAGAAAAGGGAACAATCAACCTTGGAATGCATCAGAGGATTGACTGAGCAGAACCCCAAAAGCTGAGGATATAGAGAAAAAAGCCCAATTGATCTGGGAGAAAATCCTTGGGTGCGAAAACTCCCACACAGGAATGAGAGGTGCTAAGTCCATGCTGGGTTTCTCCCAACCCACCAAACCCAGGAGACCAGAGCAGGAGAGAGGAAAACTTGTTACATTTGGCAATTGGAATCATCCAGAATTCTATCTGTGTGAGTGGGATAGAGGTCAACTGGAAGTCCAGGTGCTCCCCTGTGGGGTGTGTGCATGGGCTGGGCTGCTTGCCACGCTCGCCTGTCATTCAGCACGGGGCACGGCATCATTGGAGGTAACAAAGTGATTCCAGGAAGGAATAAGCTGTGGGTTTCCAGAGTAGAAGATGAAGGATCCCATTGTTTGAACTCAGAGCATGCCACACATGTGGCACACAGAAGAGCGCTATTTTCTTCTTTATTAAACCTTCCCCTAAAAAGACTAACTCTGAGATCTCACTGATCTAACAAATTTCTTGTACGCTTACTACACACCTGAAAACCATGCCCACTACAGCTTAAACTACATACCCGAGGATGCTCAAGTCGGCCAAGCACCAAGCCCCACCCTACCAGCTGCACTGAAGCCAAGCTCCCTGTCGCAGACAAAAAGCTGTGGAACTCTTCAAAAAAGCCTCCCCCCACCCCACCCCCCCAAAAAAACATATAAACACCCTGGAATTTCACCCATCACTAGAGTTGTGCCCTGCACACCCAGTAGGGTAACCAGGGAGACAGAATAAACAGCCTTGTCCTAATGATTTATTTTTTTATTTTTTATTCTTTTGCCTTACTTTTCTCAGTCTGAAGCAGGAAAAGCTGTCCATGACTCACTGAGGAGAGGTCAGTGCTCCACTTCAGCTTTCCCTGCACAGCTAAGAGTGAGATAGGAGTGAAAAACAACCAAACAAACAAACAAAAAAAACACTGGGTCCTCAAAAAAAAACAATTATTCAAGTATTCCTTTTTTTTTTCTCTTTTTTCTTCTTTTTCATTCATTTTTTTCCCATAATTTTCTTTTGTTATTACTCTTTGTTAATTTCTATATATCTATATTTTTTATTTTTTAATTTAATTTAATTTTTATTAATATTACCATTTTCTCTATTTTTTTTCTCTCTTTGTTTTTTCTTCCTCTTTCAAAGTGTGATTAAGCACACTGGAGATTTGCCCAATCCAACACCAGTTGGCTGAGTGATTGGCCCCACCCAACTAGTGGGGAACAAATTCTTGCAGACTTTTGCAGGTGCAGCTCTCTGCAACTTACCAGAAAGAATTTGGTGCCATTCTGCTGCCCCTCCAGGACAACTAAAATTGTGCTGCAAGTGACAAACTGCAGGACACACACCGAGAGAGAGGAAGGAAAAAAACAAAGGAAGAAAATATATTTTTTGCTTTTGTCTTTTCTTTCTTTTCAAGTCTGTGTTTTCTTTTTCTTTTTTACTTACTCTTTTCTTTCACTTCTACCTCTATGTTTACAAAAAACTTTTTTTAATTTCACTTTTCTGTATTATTTCCTTTTTTCTTTAAGTTTTTAAACTCTTTTATGATTTACTTTATTAGTATTTCATGTCTTTGATTTTTTAAATTTCCTTTTTCTTAATTTCTTGTTCTTAATATTTCTTTCCCTTCTTTCCTCTCAAAGTTTTACAGGCATCCTGAAGTGTTGCCCTGCCCACATAGAGAAAATCGGGGAGGCCAAGCCATTAGTCCTGCCCTATTAGCAGGGGAAGACTTTTTATAGGTCTATTGCAGGAGTGATTATCTGTGATTGCCTGGAAAACTTCCAGTGCTGCTCTGCCACTGCCCCTCTCCACACTTAGGGCAGCTAATGGTATCCTGTGAGTGAAAGACTCTGAGGCTCTCAGGAATTTTTGTTTCTTTGTTTTTTGTATATTTGTGTGTGTGTGTATGTGTGTGTGTGTGTTTCTTGACTTTTTCTTTTCCAAATGTGAACACAGACCCCCTAGAGACTTGTCCTATCAATACAGAGTCACTCTAGGTAGATGAGTGATCAGCCTCATGTTAAGAACAGGTGAAAACTTTCTTGCAAACTTCAGCAAAAGTGACTGTCTGTGGTGGTCCGGGAAGCTTTCAGTGTTACTTTGCAACTACCCTTGAACAGTTAACAGTGTGCTGTGAGGCCCATACTACTTCACTACAACTGAAGAACAAATACACACAACACACTCAAGGGACAATTCTAGATTTCACATAAAGGAGATCAAAGAGATTGCACCATTGGACAACACAGGACACAAACTATATAAGGCAAACACTAAGAGCCACAAGAGACATACTTACTACGTAGAAGCAAACACAGAGAAGAAACCAGAATGAGAAAACAGAAAAACATGTCCCAAATAAAGGAACAAAAGAAATCACCAGAAACAAAGTTAAATGAAGTGGAAACAATTAACCTACTGGAGCAAGAGTTTAGAAAACAGGTTATGAGAATGCTTAAGAAACTTACTGAAAACTTCAACAAAGAGATAGCAACCATAAAGAAAGACATTGAAGCCATAAAAAAAGACCAATCAGAAGTGAAGAATACAATAATTGAAATGAAGACTATACTAGAAGGAATCAACAATAGTTTGGATGAAGCAGAAACATGAATCAGCAATTGGGAAGACAACATACCAGAAAATAACCAAATAAAAAAGCAAAGAGAATAAGAATTTAAAAAATTAGTATAACCTGAGAAACCTCTTGGACAACATCAAGCATAACAACATTTGGATCATAAGGATAAAAAAAAGAGAAGAGAGGGGACAAGGGATTGAGAACCTATTTAATAAAACAATGAATGAAAACTTCTCTAACCTGGCTAAAGAAATACACACAGAGTCCAAGAAACCTAGAGAGTACCAATCAAGATGAAATCAAGTAAGTCCACAGTATGGAGTTTCCTCAAAAAATTAAAAATGGAACTACCTTATGATCCAGCAATTCCACTCATAGGTATTTATCCAAAGAAATCCAAAACACTAATTCAAAAAAATATATGAACCCCTATGTTTATTGCAGCATTATTCACAATAACCAAGATATGGAAACAACCTAAATGCCCATCAATAATGACTGGATAAAGAAGCTGTGGTACATATACACAATGGAGTATTATTTGGCCATGAAGAATAAAATCTTACCTTTTGCAAAAAGAGAAGACAAGATGGCGACTGGAGAGGAGGTTCCTAAAGCCTCTCCCAGAAAACACAATTGAACGGCCATCCAGGAGCCAAGAAAGAGGACCCTGAGTGACAAACCGGCTGTTGAGAAATCGACAAATCGCAAGTAAACACCTGAAGGCTGGCAAGAAGGGGGCAAGTCGGGGAGAGGGAAGGGAGCAGAGACGGACCACGCGCGACGCGATCCCTGCTGACTCTTCGGAGCTGAGCAGTTTGGGGGAGGGGAGAGAGACTGGGGAGCTAGGGGCAGAAGGAGTTTGGGAGCCAGCCTCTGAACTTTTGAGTGTAGAGGGCTGAGCGAGGACTCTGAACTGCAAAAATAACACCCCAGCTCTAAGCCCCCTGGAGACCTACACAGGGCTGCAGTTCCTGTTCCCAGCCTGCTGCAAAGGCGACCCTGCTGTCTCAGGCCAGGCCCACAGCTTTGGACTTATGGAGCACCCTAGAGTTCTGAAAGCAGTGTGAGCCTTTAGACAGCCAGGTACTGAATCAGGGCTGGGAAGAAAGACTGATTTGATTTGCTAGCATTCACCCCAGCTAGCAAAAACAGCTTCCCTAGCAAAAGCCTTTTGTTGGCCTCTCCCCAGGATATATACACATAGCCTCCAAACACAGTAGGAGATCAGAAACAAGAAACAAACAGCCCCCTCACCCCAAAACTTGCCCCCCCCAGTGCCACCTAGTGTCTGCCCTACAGCAAGACACCACAAAAGCAATAATCTGGGCACTGAACATAAAGCCCTCATGTCAAAGAGGAAGAACCCAGTGGACAGGATGAATTCCTTAAAAACTGAAACTCCTCAGAAAGAACATAAAATTCACCTAGAAGATAGCCTGTTACAACTAGAAGGGACTCACTTAAGTGACGGAGAATTTAAAGCAGCCATTCTAAAGGCTGTGAGAGAAATGAAAACCTATTGGCAGAACACCATAGCTGAGATAAATAATATAAAAAAAGATATAAACGACATAAAAAAGGAACTCTGTGAACAAAAAGAACAATTTAACAAAGAAATTCAAAACATAAGAAAGATTGAGAC
>PVJL010001712.1:166976-240166 GCA_004026885.1 Lyroderma lyra | reverse complement strand
ATGGTAGGCAGCTACACACAGTATATACACAATTGTCAAAACTCATCAAACTGAATGCTTAAGATCTGTGCACATAGTTATATATAAATAACACCTCAATAAAAACCAGCACTTTTTAAAAACTTTTGTGAGACTGTTTTAAGAAGAGTAGACTACAACATTTTTTGTTTCACTTGAAAGGTAGGTTCATAAGCAGTTATAATTTATACAATTAAATTAATTAATCATTAATATTCAACCATGGGGCAGCTTTTAGAATTATTAAACTATTATGTAACTAAATGGTAAGCTAGGACAAGGCACATGTAATGGTTCTTACAGAAATAGACATCGAATTACATTTCTATACTCAAATTTCCTCTGTTCACTCTTCTATCCTTCAATTTTTCATGTAAAAACTAGGATTCATATGTCACAAAGAGAAAACACTCCCAAATATCATAAAATAAACTTTTCAATTATAAAAACCCAATATGCTGAATTCCACTTGACAAATATTTACTCTACATGTACTATGTAAAAGACATTACGCTAAAGGTTGTGTTTTAAAATACTGTACCATTTATATAGAAGTCCCTATACTGGATGGAGGTCATTACATGATTGCAAAGAGGAGGCAGAGGAGTTAAGACAAGCACACAAATAATGATTTAACAAGGAAAATAGCTTACATTTGCTACAGAAGGCAGAAATCAAGCCTGGGAAGTAACATATGCAGCTGGCATCTGGAGAGGCTGCTTGGAGGAAATCACATTTGGAAAGGTCCCTAAAGACTGAGCAGAATTTTAACAAGCAGAAACTGGAAGAATGTGAAGGAAGCATTAAAGTTTGGGTCAGTATCAACTCAAAACTAGCAAACTCCTTTCTGAGAGAGAGTAACAGGGCAAACAGAAATTGGGGAGGTCAAATACACTTACGAATCAGAACTTATGCATATGATGAAAGATTAGACATAGCCTTGAAAAATATATCCTGAATTACGGAGACAATGCTAAATGGGGAATAACTTATGTTAGTTGTGAAAAATAACAAAAGACAGCTAGTAGGAGGTTAAACTCCTTTTAAAAAATGATAATCATAAAGTTAATTGAAAAAAATTACTTATTTTGGTTACAGATATAACTTGCTTCACTGAAAAGGCACATTCCCCTAAAATGATGCAATGTAAAATGCACTTTATCTGTCAAGATCTCTTACTGGGAATCTTTTTGCAAAGTAAAAAAAAAATTTTAAGTCAGTTTCTAAACCTCTGTTTCCTTTATGAATGCTTCAATGATTCCCTATATAAATGAACTTGAGAGATACATAATTGCACTTGACTAAAATCTTAGCAAAGGTTAGTTTTATAGAATCTTTCTTTAGCAAAATAAATTTTAAAAATTGCAACTCATTTCTGAATAAAAACAGTAGAAAAACTAAACAGGAACACATAACAGACACAAATGAAATTCACGCATGCCAACATAGTAACCAAATCCTAAGAGTTTAAAAATTGCATTAGTATCCACAAACTTTGTCTTTTGTTTGTTTATAACAAAATAAAATCAAATAAGTAAAGTATATTTATACATGCCAGCAATACTAAAGGACTATACACAATGGCTAAAATGACCCCCCAAAAAAGTAAAAAAAAAAAAAAAATGCCATTATAATAACTGAAAATACCAAACATTGAGTATAAATTTTTGCTCACTACATAGTTGCTATTTGGCTCTCCCTGTCATCCATCCCTTGCAATGGAAGCACTGAATTTTAGCTGCAACACTGGCTTCCTAAAGTAAACATTATACGAGGACTATCCGGAAAAAACCCCAGCCATAAATGCCTCTATTTTTCATATTACATGACTGGATACTTTCCGGACATATTTCTCATGTGTTAGAAAGATAAGAAGTTCAAAATCAGTAGCCTGACAAAAATGTAAAAATAATGGCTACAGCTTGAGAATCCATCTTGAAGGCCACACACTGAGGATGGCAGAACAAAAAGACAGAAGTAACCTAAATCTATGATATCCTGGACTGCAAACTAATTTTGGCCCATTTAACTCTGATTTCACTTAATGAGAGAAAAAAAAAAGACTTCTATCTAGTTTAAGCCATTGTTATTTTCCAATTTGTCAGCAGCAGCCAAATTAATAGTGTACTAACTGATACGCAGGTTGGCCACTTAAAACAGGCTCAAAGCTCAGCACCACAGGCTTCCAAGAATGGGAGGTAGCACAGTAATACTAAAAGCATAGATTGCCTAGGTAATAGCCAGATAAGTAAACAAATAAGCAAATCAAGCAAATTAACTTACATGGGAAAATAGTGAGAAAAAATTTTTTCTTACTTCTTCAGATTTTTTTTGTATTGAAAAGGTTTATAGTTTTATTTATGGTCAGACATATCTCTCACTAAGCATATTCCTAATCTGTTGTTGGTCTTGTTCTGAAACAGGTATCTTTTTTCATTTTTAATTTTTTAAACTGGATATATTAAATAAATCTGTTATAAAAGTTTCTATTAGTTCCTTTGTTTAGGTATTCATATTAAATATAACACTATCTCATTTCTTCTTTCTAATATGTAGTCTTGATTATTCCAGTCTGATTTGGTTAATTGGCAAAAATGTCTAGAATAATATACTAGTATAGCAGTTACCATCTTTATTGTATTCCTGATTTTAAAAAGAATACCTCTAATGTTCCTTAATTATAACACTGCCCATGTGAAACATGAATGAATGAATTAATAGGGTATAAAAGTTTCCTTTTAGTTTCATTTTTAAATGTTATTAGAAATTATCTTTAAATTTTTTAACTCACTTTTTGCTATTAAAATAGATAACCATAATGATAAGTACCAGGCACCATTCTAAGGGTTCTATAAACTCATTTAAGGGTTCTATGTAATATTCATTCACTCATCCATACAACTCCAGCTGATTAGCCCCATTTTACAGATGAGGAAAATAAGAGAGGTTAAGTAACTTGCCTAAAATCACAAAGCTGAAAGTGAAAGAGCTCTGTCTAGCTCCAAAATGTACTCGCTTAATCATTAATCTACAATACCTCCCCGTATCGCTGTATTTTACTTCTTTCCACTCCCTACACTACTATTATAGTAATCCAATCAACCGTGGAAGCTAGGAGATGACCTAAGTGGCTACTGCTGTTGAAATGACATTGAACTCACTAAGGCAGTAGTAACAGAGATGGAGAGAAATGGTGAGATCTGATATACAATTTGAAGATGGAGCTAATGAGACTTTTTAATGAATTAGAGATTGGATGTGCGGTAGAGGGAAACAGAGGAATCAATGATAGTGATTAAGTTTTGTGGCCACAGCAAATATTTAGAACTCTGCTTTCCATGTAGTATATTAACTTTATTTATATTCCCTGATTTTCTATTTTCCTTCATTCTTGTTAATTTATGCTTTCTTACAGTATTTCACTTCATTAAATCCTTTTGGAACAAGGTAAAACATAAATTTATTCACCAGTACTTAAGATTTATTTTACATAGGTATTCAATATTGTTCTGGTTGGGATTTTTTTTTTTTTAATCTGTCCTAGATTTTTAAATTAAGATCTTAATTGCCTTACAATGCAGGACTATAATCCTTCATTTCTTGTAATCCTATTATTTGTTTCTAATTACAGGCACAGCCTATGATTAATATGGAAACTAGAAAAATATATAGCAGAAAAAACCCTACCACCCACCATGCCAAAGTAAGAAGTTGGAATAGTATGCATACTCGTATGTAGGTATCACTTAAGTTTTTGGAATCATACTGTCCATACACATTTACATGCTTTTCTAATGCTACTGAAAACTTATTAAACATGTTTAATGACTGCACACTTTATATGACTAACAACAATTTACTTGTCCTTCCTCCTATATTTATTTGTTATTTCTAACTATTCTATATTTTATATACATGAGTTATTTGCAAACATTTTTAGACATGGGACCTTTTTGTCAAGAGAAAGCTCTGACAAAGCTAACATTTTTAGAGGGTTGGGGGGAATCATGAAATTTATTTATATTTTTCCTTTTAAAAACCAGAATAAATATTACTTTCTGGAAAGTCATGTTACTAGGAAAAAAAAACAAAACACATCAAGTACACTTAATACAAGGAACTCAGTTTCTTAGCAACCCTAGTGAGATGGACATGCTCTCACTTCCCTCAAATGCAGATCGAGTGATCCTGTCCCACCACCAACCCTGTAACACTCCATGGTACACATTCTGAAAACTATTATAAGTGGCACTGTGATACATCTGTGTACATAAAGCTTTTTCCAGATTTCCTCAGGAAAAAACTGAATTTAAAGGAATGGACATTTTTCAGGTCCTTGATACTTACTAATATATTTTCAATAATAAAAACACTTGTCAGAATATCTAACTGTTCATAGTCCTTCAAAGAATATGATGGTTATGTATAATTCAAAACAGGCATAAAAGTACACAGAAATGAATACAAGTCAAAAGACTAGGGACTTACCATCTTTCCCACGTCATCTTCAGAAACAACTAAGAAGTATTTTTCACAAAATAATAATCAAAATAAATATTACTTTTAAGTTATTTTGGAGAAAGGATATTCTTGTAAGTTTTATATGAAAACTTCAAAGTGGCTTTACTGTCACAGAGAAGCAAGGCAGCAATTCCATATCCTTCTTTTTAAGAAACATTCTTTTGCAAGCAGTATCTTGTGTCCTTAAGTATCCATGATGCATGATACAGATCGTAATTTATGAAGGTACCATAATATAGTTAACCTATGATCCCAATTGTGACTATTTAAGTAAGCAGCCACAAGTGGACTGGAAAGGGGTACAGCCACAGGTGGACTGGGAAAAGGAATACCTGTGGAGCCTTTTCCTACAACACAGACTGCAGGTGTTGAGGCAGGGACCACTCCAGTCCTACTGAATCCATCTCCAGGTTACAGAGCCTAAGCATATTTATTTTTTTCATTGTATCAAAGATGATTCTTACATTCAGACTAAGAATCACTGGGTTAAAATAAAGTTATTTTAAAAAATGTTTTCCTGTAATTTCAATAATACTTGCTGAAATATTTAGCCACTCAAGTATGTGAACTTGGCTGTTGTCCTAACTAAGTAGAGTGTCTCTCTAAAAAGCCACAGTGCTTTGCAAGTTTCTGAGCAACAAAATAATCAAACTGTACTCAGGAATCCTCAGATGGAGTCCTGCCTGCTGTGGTGGTTTATTTTCACTCATTTACGGAATAAGTACTACTATTTGCAATGTGATCCATGTTACAAATAGTTTAATCTTGAAGCAGTGAGGAAAAGGAATTGAAATGAAAGATCCAGAAGCAAAGAGACAAGCTAAGTGGCTACAGCAAAAGTTTAAGTGGAAGAAAATAAAAGCCTGAGTTTGACCTTAAATGTTGAATTTAGAATATTGCTGGAGCTTAAATATGGACATGTTTCATGAGTGGCTAGAAAGCTAGATCTGAAGTTCAAATGTGATGGGGTAATATGTCAGCTGCTGAATGAAAAGGAGTCATAAAGACAAGAAGATGAAAGAAATTCCATCCAGACCAAATATTAAATGATAAGGTAAGTAACAACAGATCCTCAGGGAATGCTTATGGTTGGGGAAACATAAGGAAATATGAAGTAGTAAAAGAGACTCTAGCAGAAATGTAAGCACCATGAAAGCAGTGATTTGCCTGCTTTATTCATTGCTGTACCCCCAATACCTAGAAAGCCCCTGACTCATAAGTGTTCAATAAATATCTGCTGAACAAACAAAGAGACAGGCAGCTAGCCAAAGGAAGAATTTCAAGGAAGAAGTAAACATTGCCCAATATTGCAGATGTGAAGAATGAGAACTGAGAAAGGGCCTTTAATTTGGAGATTTGGAGTTTATCACTGGAAATCTCTGTTAAGAGTTTCGGTGATACAGTAAACGCAGAAACTGACAACAAAGATTTTAAAATGTGCAGTGACAGAGCAGAGCTGGCAAATATATATACCACTTTCGAGAAATATGGTGATAAAGAGAAAGAGAAATTTAGATAGCTTGAAGGAAAAACTGAATTAAAGGGAGATTTTAGTATGTTTGCAAGCTGAGAGCCAAGAGAGAATAGGAAGGAAAAGGCTGAAAGCACAAACAAAAACAGAGAAAAGTCTGATAGTGAAGAATTCAAATGAGAGAAAAAAGGAGAAGAAATCAAGGGTACCTACAGAATTCTGATAATACGAGTATAAAACAGTCTCCTATGATTTTGCTTAGGATTACCTTAAACTGATTTCCTGGAGAAACTAAATTCAATTTCTGACCCAACAAGCAAAGAATTAGTAGACCCTAAGTCCAACCAACCACAAAAACAAGATTTTTTCAAGGCCAGAAACATTGGAACTCAATATTGAAATATGTGCCAAACACTGCTATGCAAATTACCTTAAATGAATCATGTTAATTTGTCTTTCTAGATTCCACAACATTCAATTTCAAGACAGTAAACAGCAATTTCCTTTGCCTCTGATCCTTGACTGTATTATTGTTGGATGCAGAAGGCTGCGAATATTCCAAATGTCAAATACAACACAGCAGAAAAGTTGTGCTCTCATTCAGAACCTAAAAAGCAGCCTAAGGTTGCCACACATTTACTATCAAGCCAAAAGGTCTGAAAACTGAAGGCCTCTATTTAAGGCCAGTATGATTTATCAGAATCTAGGAAGGCCACTACATAGCCACATTTATAACACTTCCAAATTTCCAAGCTGTTTCACCTACCATCTCTGTCCTAGCTTTGGAAATGCTGGCTGTGGTATGTCAGAAAGAAAAATGGAAAGGGAAATGAAAGAGAAACGAGAAATCTCCAGTCCTGTTTTGTCTCCCTTCTAAAGTTTCAGAGTTAATCCATGAATAATAATAAGCTGCATTATCAATTAGTGCACACTTTAAAACTAAGGCTGTTATTGGCACGTATACCAACAGCTTTGACCTGCATATTATTTTATCAGCACTTTCTTTTTACTTTGTTTGTAATACAGACATCATAAAAAGACTTGATTTGTTTCCAAAAAGAATCAGTGCATATAATCTTATTTAAAAAAAAAAAAAAAAAAGAGCTGCTACTCAGTCTCCTGATAGACATGAATTATAGCCACAAAAGGCTCAGGTTACAAACGGGCTTCTGAGCCCCACACACAGGAATGTTTTTACTTCTAGAAGCACAGTCCCTTCGGTTTACTCATGCATCACTTTCACGTCCAAGTTCTGATCTTTTTTTATCAACTTTCTTGATTTTCCCATCATCCTGAATCTAATCTCATACACTGTGCCTTTGTTCTTGCCATTAACTCTTTGTAGACAGGATGTAGCTTATCCTCACCATGTCCATCAAAATGTAACCCTCTACAAGGCTCATTTCAAATTCCACCTCCTCCAGAAAGTATTTCTTTTGTGTACTGCTCTCTGGATTCAATCTTCTCAGTCTCATCTTTGCATTCACCCCTAGTTAAGAATGAACTGAGCCAGGCTCTAATCACATGACATTTCACCACTGTATCACCTACTTGCATAGACTTGGTCTTCTCTTCAGCATTTTCCTGCTCGCAATACCCTTTTTTCTTCCATTCTCTGTTCCTCAGCCCCCTTGCAAACCTGAATTAGTTAGTACAGGCTACCATAACAAAATACCACACACTGGGTGGTTTAAACATGAGGAATTTATTTTCTCACAGTTCTGGAGGCTAGGAGTCCATGAACAAGGTGTCGGCAAATTTGGGTTTCTGTTGAGGACTTTGTTCCTGCTTTTAGACGGCCACAAATACATCATACATTAACCTCAATATTACCTACTTTGTGAAATATCCAAAATTAAGCACATCTTTCTTATGTCCACAGCACACTGGACCCTGATGTGTGCTTCTTGTTGTTTCTGATAATCCACAAGTGCCTGAAACTAAAATGTTGGATGAGGGTTGTATATATGTTCAATATTTATACATGTGCATTTGTGTTGCTGAAATCTATACTCTAACTGCTGTCTTAACAGTTTCTGAATCCCCTATTATGACTATAGATTTTCCACTTCTTGTAATTCTATTAGTTTTTGCTTTGAGTATATTGTGTTAAGTGCACCAAGGTTAAGGACTGACTGCCAGATTTTCCTGGAGAATAAACTTCTTTTTACCATTAGCCATTAGCTAATGGCACTCACTTTGCTAATTAGGATTATGAACTTAAAGATTATTTTGTCTTACATTAATTTTATAATACTAATTACTTTTTGGTTAATATTTTCCTGTTATATTCTCTTCTATTGCTTTTTCTTTCCACATTCCTATGTTAATACATTTTAGGTGTTACCACTCATAAACAGAATATGCCTGAATTTTTTAATTCAACCTAAGAACATGTCTTTCAAGTGGCAACTTGAAACCATTTATGTCTATTGTGAACACCAACATATTTTTATTCATGCCTCTCATTTTATTTTGTGATCTCCATTCATATTTACCAAGATTTTCTTCTACTTCTTTTCTCTCCTTTCCTACCTTTTATTGGAATGATGAGTTTTCTCTAATGGCACATCAAGAACATTGCAATGGAAGTGGTACAAACAATAAGGGGGTGCATTTTTCTATTATAGAGAATTTTAAAGCAACAATAAAATCAACTAAAGACGAATATGCTTTTTATTATCACCATTTGCTGACAATTCTTAAAATGTCAGTTTAGAAATTTGTTTTTTATTGTTTCTTGCTATGATTAGTGCTGAGTTTTGAAAACACATGTAGCTTCAAATTACCATTTTTATTATCCTTTAATATATGTATATGAAGTTAATTTGGAGAATGTCCAGTTACGAATTTGCATCACATAAACGCATATACATACTCAGCTACACACATTTTTGGATGTTTTAATGGTTCGAAATCATTCAAGCTTACTTCAAGGGTGGTTTCTTATCTCCAATCCCTGTTGTACCACACATTTCTCCATTTAAACAGCAAATTCAAAACAATGATTATAAAGACAAAGAAACAAAATTTGAGTATCTTCCATTCTGTTATTCTTTGAATACCAGAGAAAAAAACAAAGATGGTAAACTAGGCTGCCAGAAAAATTCAAAAAGGCAGTGTTTAAAGACCTCAATTGATTTTATCATAAGCATTCTAAAGCAGCATTTGCCATTATTTAGCCATTTTATCTTATTTTTTTTTGTTTTGTTTTGTTTTGTTTTATTTATTTATTTATTTATTTTTGCTTTTTGGTATGTGGGTAACTCCCTGACTGGGAATCGAACCCAGGCCGCAGCACTGACAGCGCCAGCATCAAAGCCTTAAGCCACTACACCATCAGGGAACTCCCTGTTTTATTTTTTGGTATGTGGGTAGTTCCCTGGCGGGGAATCGAACCCAGGCCACAGCGTTGACAGCACCAGCGCCGAAGCCTTAAGCCACTACGCCACCAGGGCACTCCCTTTATCTGATTTTTACAGAAGAAAACTTGAGACGTTTTTATCAAATATATCAGAAAGTGATGAATTTTCTATAAAATAGATTTCAGTGAAAATATATCAAGAACAGAGATTTCTATAAACTACTAGAAATAATATCAAAATATATATATATGGTCAACATTGCAGTTTTGGGAATTTATTGTAAAACAAGATTTTTAATGAAAATGACAAATTTATCCTTACATGGCTCTTGTCCTAATACTACACATACACACATGTACATACAGGTACATGTGTATATCTGTTGTTTCACATGAAAAAAACTTTTCAAAATTAAAATTAAATGCTTTCTTTATCAACTATGAACAAATATAGATTGACAAATTAGGTATACTGGGTACTAAACATTAACATGCAAAGAATGCAATTTTGTGAATTCATGGCTAGATTCACAAAGTTGTCGATTTCTTTTCTGACCATTACTTTTTTCATTTATAATTACTACCAAAAATAATTTGTCACATAGAGTAAAGTGGTATTAAAAAATGATCCACTCCAGGTATCAAATATACAAAGAATGCCAATGGTTTACTTTATCACATTCTTTCTGCTCTCCATGTGTTATTTTTGAATTCCATTGCCTTGTTCCTGAAGTACATACTTTAGAGTTCTTTCAACAAGGGCTGCCAGTAGTAAACTCAGATTTTTTCTTTTTAATTTGCTCTCACTCATGAATAACTCTTTAGCAGGGAACTGATGTCTCTACTACTCTAAACATACCACTCCAGCGAATTCTTAAATTACCACTGAAATACTTACTTCTTCCTCTTCTGAATCACCATCATCATCATCATCATCATCTTCCTCTTCTTCATGAAGGGGTGGAGGTAAACGTCTGATATCTTCCTCCATATGACTAACTGGTTCTTCCACCATTTTAGGGGGCAAAGGAGGGCCAATTAACTCATCATCAGAAGAATCAGAACTCTCTTCACTTCCACTGCTGCTTGTATCACTGAAAATACAAAAACAGAACTGTTTGCCTCTGCTGTGACAAAGAACACACTCTAGAGAGAGAGTATTGATTTCTCAGGAAACCCTGCCTGTTCTTTTTATAACTGAGTATTTTAAATGTTCTTAAATTTTAATTCAAACATGTAATTCAAATATTTTAAGAAAGTAAAAAAATGTCTTTTATCTGCTTATCTTACCTAAACATAAATTAAAGTAAAAATAAAGGTCACAACAATTACACATTAGAGGTCCATTAGATTATCCTTACTCATAGCCAGCAGAACAACTGGAATGTGGAAGAAAAACTACAAAGTACAACGTCTACAAGGAAGAAAAATCACTATTTATTATATTTAAATCTAATCACTACCGCAGGGGCAAATCAAGCCAGTAATGTAATATATTTAATATTACTCCCAAAATGTTTCAATATATTTTCTGAAATATGAATTCTCAGTTCTAATCTAAGTTTGCTGAGTTGTTAAAATGTTAAATGTAGCATTCCTGTACACTAAAAATTATTTTACTGTAGGATCATATTGATTATCAACTGGTTTCCTAGCCAGCACACCTGAGAAGTACTATATACTACTCTCTTTAAGGTCTTTAGCAAACACCACCACCCACCATCCCTCTATCTCCTATCCCAGTACAAAGAATTGAGAATTGCATTCTTAACTGTATCAATTAATCAATCAAATTTTTTAGGACTCCAAGTGTCATTGCCTTCTAATAAAGTATTGCTAGTATGTAAGCTCCATGAAAGCAGAAACTTCTGCCCATTCTTGCTGTGTCTCTAATATCTAAATGATGCCTGACATATCTATTGAAGAGAAAATGGGATTTTTCTTTTTATTTTCATCTAGGTTCAATATTGAAAAGAATACATTTTCACATACATGTTATCCTTATACAAAGGTAGGAGCTAGCAAACCTCCATACAGATTTGTTTGCTTGTTTGTTTTTGAAATGATCTAGCTCACTGTGGTCTAGTCCCACAGGCCTTCTTTACTAACTAAACAGGTAGGTTAAGTTTGGGCCAGCATGAACGTCTTGGCACTTGCAGTTCTCTCTGCCAGACCTGATTGTTACATGGCCTCTTCATCATTCTGGTTTCCTCAAATGTATCTCCTCAAAGACGCCTTTTAAATACATCCCTAAACATCAACAATACCTAAATTACCTTACTTCGATTATCTTTATTACATACATCCTAAGTTATCTCATTTGATCAGTTATTTAGTTGTTTATAATCTGTTATCCATCCCCTCAAATACTTCCAAAATATGAGCTCAGAGATCTCATCTGACTTGCTAATTACTGTATCCTCAGTGCCTAAAGCAATGTCTAACTCACAACAGATGTTCAATAAATAAACAATTGCTGAATGACTGAATAAATTTATTTTAAAGTATTCACACTCTCAAATTTTCTCCCTTGTGATTAAATCACAAATTTCCAACTGTACTGGTTTAGAAGTCAGACTCTCTTAATGCAAAATTATTCAGGCCACAGAAAACTCTAAACTGAAATGTTAATCCTTAACATTCATGCTTTAACTGAGTTAACTAGTTCAGAAGTAAGCATTGAACTGAGAACGAAATGGGTTCATGTTGATTTCATGGCTGATTATGCAGGCCTAATACACATATGAAACTGGATGGAATGCATCAGCTTCTCTATGCAGCAGCTTCTAATTCCATTTCTGTCTTTTTACTTCTAATGTACACAAGCCAAAAAATAATAATAAACAATTTTTAACATATTTTCAATATTCTAAAAAACAAAGTCTATGAAATTATGTCCAAAAATGTCCCTGACAGAAAACAGAACACATTCCATGTTTAAAATATGCTTTTGATTCAATGTGGTGCCAAAATATAAACCAGAGCCTGAGAAACAATATGTATTGGATGAGAAAATAGCTAAGAATAAAATCCTAATTTTTTTCAAATCAAATCCTGACTTTTTAAGAGACAGCTTAGCTAAGGATTAACTAAGATGTATAGTTTTACAATTTCAACTTAGGCATTAAATGCATAAGCAAAATTAATTGCTTCTAATACTAATTCCTTAAAAGGAAATGTAAACATCTAAATGATATATACCTTATAAATTTGGAGTACATCAATATTTCTCTCCTATTCTGCACCTATCTTTCAAAGGATAAATGACATACTTCTTCCCAGTATTGGATTTGTTTGTTTGTTTCTTTGTTTTTTGGTGGTTTTCTGGCTGGTAGTCGAACCCAGGCTGTGGTGCTGAGAGCACCGAAGTCTAGCCACTACACCACCAGGGGAACCCCCCAGTATCTGATTTTTGAATGGCGACTTATAACTATATATTTCTCTAAAATCAATAAAAGTGGTAGTCTTAGGTGACTGTGTTTCCCTAAACCAAATTTTAACAACACTGTGGATTTTCAAAAAATTATTTGTATGCTTTGTGAAACAGACTCTCAACATACTACCAAGGAAAAACCTTTAAATATATACGACTCAAAAATATACAACCATGAGAGCAGAAGAGCAATCCCAAAACTGAATTGAAATTATCATAAGAATTTACATTAACAAGTATGCATTAAAAAAACAGTAAAAAAAATTATCGCCATGCAATGGATGCTAAACGTCCATAAAATAATATAGAAAACGTACCCTGGATTCCTATCTTACTTTATACACTGGAATCACTAAGATGTGCCAAAAATCAAAACAAAACCAAGTTAAACTCCTACCGCACACCACATAAAAAATAATTCAAAATGGATCAATGACCAAAATATAAAAGTTAAAACCATAAAACTCTTAAAAGAAAACAAAGGGAAATCTTTCATGACCTATAATTTGGCAATGGATTCTTAGCTATAATACCAAAAGTAAAAGCAACAAAAAGAAAAAATAGGTAAGTTGGTCTTTAAAAACTTTTATGCATCAAAGGACATTAAGAAAATGGGAAGAAAATCTACAGAATGGGAGAAAATATTTATTTGCAAGTCACATATCTGAAAAGGGTTTAATAACCAGAATACATAAAGAATTCCTACAACTCAACAACAGAAAGACAAACAACCCAATTTAAAAATGGACAAAGGACTTTAATATCCATTTCTCCAAAGACGATATGTAAATGGCCAATATGCACATCAAAAGATGTTCCACATCAACAGACATTAGGGAAATGAAAATAAAAACCACAATGAGACACCACTTCACACCTACTAGAATGGATATAATAAAAAAACAAAACAGAAAACAAGTGATGGCAAGAAAGTGGAGAAATTGGAACCTTCATACACTGCTGGAAGGAATGTAAAATGATGCAGCCACTGTGGAAAAACAGTTTAGCAGCTCCTCAAAAAGTTAAACATAAAACGTACTATATAACTTACAAATTCCATACCTAGGTATACGAGAGTTGTCTGGAAAGTATCTAGCCATGTAATATGAAAAACAGAGGCATTTGTGGCTGGATTTTTTTCCGGACAGCTTTCATATATACCCAAAAGAATTAAAAGCAAAGACTCAAACAAACACTTATATGCCAATATTCATTGCATTTGTAATACCCAAAAAGTGGAAACAACCAAGTGTTCATCAACAAATGAATGGATAAACAAATTGTGGTATACATACAATGGAACACTATTCTGCTATTTAAAGGAAAAAAGTTCTGATACAACACGAACCTTGAAAGCATTATGCAAATAGAAACTAGACATGAAAGGACAAATATTATCTGATTCCACTTATATGAAATATCTAAAATGGGAAAATTCATGGAGACAGAAGGTACATTAGAGGTTATCAGGGGCTAAGGGGAGAAGAAAGTGGGGAGTTATTGCTTAATGGTTCTAGCTTCTGTTTGGAGTGGTAAAATATTTTGGAAATAATGATGATGGGTGCACAAAATTATCAATGTTATTAATGCCACTGCACTGTATACTTTAAAACATTTAAAATGAAAAATTGTTATAAAATTTTAGCCATACTAAAAAAAAAAAAAACAAGAGAGTAAGTAGTTAACAGAATACCATTTAAAAATAAGGAGGTACATAGAAGAAAAAACTAAAAAAAAAAAATTTAATGGTTTCCTCTGGGAAGCAAGAATCATAAACATGGTAAAATGAAGCTTTATGTTTGACTTTATAATGTGTATACTTTATTAGATTGAAATTTAAAAATCAGTGGTTGCTAGCAGATGGGGGAAAGCAATGAATAGGTGGAACACAGAGGATGTTTAGGGCAGTGAAACTACTCTGACTGATGTTAATGGTGGATACTTGTCATTATATATTTCTCCAAACCTATAGAATGTTCACATCAAAGATGAACCCTCATGTAAACTATGGATATTGAGTGATAATGATGTGTCAATGAAGGTTCATCAACTGTCACAAATGTACCACTATGGTGGGGGATGTTCATAATAGGGAAGGCTATGAATGTATGGGGGCAAAAGATATGGAAAACTTCTGTACTTTCTATCAGATTTTGCTGTGAATCTAGAACTGTTTTAAAAAATAAAAATTTTTAAACATTAAAAATAGGGAGTTCCCTGATGGTGTAGTGGCTTAAGGCTTCGGCGCTGGCACTGTCAGCGCTGTGGCCTGGGTTTGATTCCCAGTCAGGGAGCTAGCCACATACCAAAAGACAAAAAAAAAATAAAATAAATAAAATAAATAAAAAAATAAAGAGGTTGGCAAAATTGATTACTCATATGGAGAAGAAAATAAAACTGGATAACAACTTCAGATTACCCACAAAAATCAATTCTATGTTGATTAAAGACATAAATATGAAAAACAAGACTTTAAAACCTTAGAAGAAAATATAGGAAGTTATCTTTTATGACCTCAGAGTAAGGACCCATTCCTTGAAAAAAACACAAAACCGCATGCCACAAAAGAAAAAATTAATAAATTAGAATATATGAAAATTTGAAACTTGTATATTTATTTTAAAACACCACTGAAAAATAAAAATAATAATAAACTATCAATTAAGGGGAAAACACAGGTAACCCAACAGAAAATCTTGCAGAAGATATAGTTCTTACTGTATCTTCAGAAGAGAAAATATATTACCAACAAACTTTTGAAATGATGCATTACTGCACTAGTAACCAGCAAAATGCTAATGAAAACTATAAGAATATCATTTCACCACAATCAGGTTGGCAAAAATAAAAATGCTTAACAATAACAAGTGTTGACAAGGATGTGGAGCAACAAACTCTTACATTCTGCTGGTGGTAATGTATATTGGTACAAACTCTTTTAAAAATATTTCAGCCAAAGCTACTAAAGATAAATGTGTACTTACTCCAAGACTAGTAAGTCCACTACTAGATATAGACTCTAAAGAAACTTTTTCACATACAAAACAAAGGATGGCTACAAGGAGGTCACTAAAAGCATATTTTATAATAGTTCAGGAAAACAGCAGTGTAGTATATTTCTAAATAGAAAACTAAATTACATTGAAAATGAATGAACTGTAACTTCACGTCAACCTGAATGAATCTCAAAAACATCTTAATGAATTTAAAAAAGCAAATGGGAAAAATGCATTTATTACAGCATTAACAGCCTCTATATAAAATAAGAAATCATATAAAACAACATATTGTTTAGGAATATATTTATATATAATAAAACTATTAAAAAGAAGAAAGAAGGATAAACACAGGGAAGGTTTCCCTTGTGGCAGACAAAGAGAATGTGAGTAGAGGCAAAGGTAAGCCTTGTGCTCTGTCTCCCAGGCTGGGTGCTTGTTCCACCGGTTCTCTTTACTTTAAATGTAGGATATCTAAAGTTTTATATATATAACATATTTCATAACAAAAATTTTTTCTTTAATTAAGGGGAAAAACATCCCTGACCTTATGATGTCCATAAAAAGCATGTACAGAAATAGTACACAATAGTTTATAATATAATATGCTAAGTACTATACTAGACATATGGGGGAAAGTTTTAAAATATGCAAAACAATATTTTATATGTCGTAGAGATACAGAATGAAACTATAAAAAGATACATGTACAAATTAAAATTTAGAAGTTTGGTTACTTCTGACACCGAAGGGAGAAGAATGCAATTGAAGACAATTCTCAGAAGTGTTAACCATAACATTAATAATAAATTTACTTCTTAACTTGTCTGATAGGTATTGTCCTTTATCATCTTTTTGAAAGTCTTAAATAGTTCATAAAATATTTCTTTAAAAATTTAAAGTAATTTTTATTAAATTAGAAAAAAGAGAATAGCAAAATAAACACATATGTAAGGGAAAATGATTGCCTAAAAAAAATATATCTTAAATACATTAAAACAATACAATTAAATACATGGAAAAATGGTTGTTCAATGAAATGTGATATAACTAAAATTTTTTTTAAAAAGCTAGAGAATAAAAAAGTATTAAATCTGGGAGTTTCCTGGTGGTGTAGTGGCTTATGGCTTCAGCGCTGGCGCTGTCAACGCTGTGGCCTGGGTTCGGTTCCCAGATAGGGAACTACCCACATACTACAAAAAGAAAAAAAAAAAAAAATTAAATCTAACAAGTTTATCATATAAACCTAAGTATATATATGAAATATGAGGTCAAAATTCTAATAAATGAAAAAAGAAATCATCAGATTTATTCAAAAAGAAATACATTTCAAGAAAAAATGCACAGCCTTAAGGCAATTAAAATTGCCTTAAAATGAAAAATTACAAAACTTTAAGATGCCTCAGTGAAGAAAAAAAATCATTTAACACTTTTTCCTCTGGCTATATATTTTAGTGGTTTTTTCCCTAATATATGAGAGATAATTCTTTTAAAGCTATTTTAAGCATTTTAAAAGCAACTGGCATAAAGGGCTTTAAAAATTCTTGATTAATGTGTATTTTCCTTTTTTTTGTTTAAAAATGTATTGGTTTATAAATTTTCAAGAGAATTCCCTTTAATTTTATGTTTTGCCTCCAAGGAAAAAAGGTCAGCATTTCCTTTTTCAGGACCAGTAAACAATGCTACCAAGTGCCAATGCATAGTACTTATGGTGACCAAGAAAAGAAGTTGTCACTTGTTTATATCTCTGAGAAAACTAAAACCTCATGGTGTTTACTTGCTTGATCTCTAGTTGGAATTAAAGATCTTTGAAAAGAAAAAATAATCTTCTTAGAATAAAATAACTATCTTTATCCCTTTTTTTACTTTCCAACAGTTAACTACCCTGTTTCATTATCTAATGTAAAATAAAAACCTAAAAGGGAACATAAGAAGTTATCTAATCATAGCTATAAAGAATTCACAGGAGTTCCCTAGTGGTGTAGTAGCTAGGCTTCGGCGCTGTCAACACTGCGGCCTAGGTTCGATTCCCAGCCAGGGAACTACCCACATTAAAAAATAAAATTAAATTAAAAAAAAAAAAAAAAGAATTCACAGCCCGTTATGTCCTTATAAATTAGAACTCTATCTTAATAACTGTATTCTATTTCTTAGAATAGAGAATACTACCTGGCTTATAGGCAAACTTCATAATTTTTTCTTAAAAACAATTCATAGACAGGCAAAAAGTCAGCAAAGTTTTATTTTAGTCCATTTCAATGGCCTTGTGAAACTTACGTCATTTCTGTACATTTTCATGTATTTCCTTAAAATGAAAAATGTTAGGGGCATTGATTTACTAATATTTTGAATAGAAGTAAAAGTTGCAATTTGAGATAACTAACTAAACACTCAATTGTAGCCAGATGGTCCCAACAATTCCCAGAACATGGTACTTGTTACCAGCTCAAAATCACTGTTCCTTAAACTGGAGTTCCAGGATAATACAATCACAAAATAACACTAAAATGAGCTCTAAGCTTTCCATTAACTATAGCAAAAAGGGAAAAAGTGTTCTATGTATCTAAGAGAAAAACCAGCACTTAGAAAAGAGAGATTTTTTTTTTGTCCTGGTGCTATACTATACTCAGAAAATAACTTATTATATCACTCTAATATAGTAGAAAACATCTTAGATTGCCTCTTGTAGTAAGTAAAGGTATCCTTAAAATAGCTATTTAAACAGACTTCAATGAATATTGAAGTTATTTTACAGTAACATAATTCAATGTGCAGAAAGAGTTGAAAGAATCCTACAACAGATATAGAATAGCTACATGAAATACATCTGATATTAATACATTCTTAGTTAAGCTTTTGACAAGTCTATTCATCTGTCATGTATTATTCATGTGAGGCTTACTCAAACTGCAGTAAATAAATTTCTATTCTTTGATCAATGACATGCAGTAATAAAGCTGTATTATTATATATTGTTTATGATTATTTCTATCTTTACATTTTATAATTATAATTCCAGGGAGTTCCCTGGTGGTGTAGTGGCTAGGCTTCAGTGCGTTCAACACTGTGGTCTGAGTTCGATTCCCAGCCAGGGAACTCACCCTCCCCCCACAAAAAATAACAATAAAATAATTACAATTCCAATAATACTTCTGTAGTTTTAATCACTAATGACAAAAGTAATGTTTGAGTTTTGTTACATCAATAAAATGTATTCTCAATACCAATAGTGCATGTTCTTTATGTTTGGGTTTTAAAGTTAATATTGCAGCAAAATGCAGAATAAATAGAATTATTAAAATTTTTGTAATCTTCAATTAAAAGTATCATTATATTTGTAAAAACCTCAGCAATGAGATGAATTCTCAAAAACAAAACAGTTGTTTTTGACATCTTAAATGATCTGAAAAGAAACTAAAGGTAAATATTAAGTATCCCTCTTAGAAAAAGGAGGATTTTTTTTCTGCTCTCAAATTAAAATCCAGAAACACTGCAAGATTGACAATTGATACAAAACCACAGACAAGGCAAAACTGAATTTTTTGACCAGTATATAAATGAATGACACTCTATGGCAGTGGTGCGGGGCAGGCAGGTGCGGGGGCAAACTTTGACCTGCAGCCTGTTTCTTAAAGATTTACTGGAATACAGCCAAGCCCATTTGTTCATGTATTGCCTTTGGCACAGTTGAGTAGTTGAGAGACTGTATAGACTCCAATGCCTAAAATGTTTACTATTGGTCCTTCAGAGAAAAAGTTTGCTGATCTTCACTGTTGATGAAAGTATACAAAGATACTCGTATGCTTCACAGAGTAAACAGATATTAGGGTTCCAATGGCATGAAAAGGGAGAACCAGACTTGTACTCCCATTTAGATATTCTCCCCTCCCTACAAAAATACTATAGAAAAAAGACCAAAATTATTATAGAGTAAGATTCTGCTCAAGAGCCTAGACTGAGATACCAAATATCTGTACCAGGGAATAGATGTGCAAAAAATGTAATTACATAGCATAAATGATATTTCGTATATTCAGGTACTTTACGTTTCTATTGTGAACAAAAGAAATATCAATCCAATAAATAGTTTACCATGAATAGTTTATGGAACCAATTTTTAAAAATATGCTAAACAACAAGTAGTATTAAATTTCAAGTAATTTTCATGGCTGCTTTCTCCTATAACCCAGTAAACTTTATAATATATCTCTTTATATTCTTTCTTATTATCTGTTTCTATAAAGGATTCTACCAAATAAAGTTATCATGAATGCAGAATTTTGAGAAAAGTTACAAAAAACGTAAACGCCAAAATAACCATGACAAAAATTACAAACTTGTCAACATCTTTCTAACTTTATATAGTTATGCTCTGCAGTCAAAAGGCATAGATTTCAACACTACATGTGGAATACTTTAGAAAAACTCAACTGATTCACAATGTGACAAAGGACTTTTTCATGCTCCTAGGGATATACTATTGGCTAAACAGGAGAAATTACACAAGCTTTTAATATCAGGAATTTTGCCTAATTTGTGCTATGAACACCTAGAAAATGTGTTTAACAAAATTCTTTTGAGAAACTCAAAAGCACCTGGAAGATGATTTACCGCAATCTCTGACCACATTTGAGCCTGAAGGTGTTGGCTCAGTATCTTCATTTTGCCTTTTTAATTCTTTCTCTCTGTTCATTTCTTCCTCTTTTTCTCTTGCTTCTGCAAAGATTTTAAAATTTTTCCAACAGTTAGACTTCAAAATTTTTCAGTATTAAAAAGGCTAACAATTAACATAGTCACAAGGACATATCTTAGAGCATTACCAGTAACAGCAAAAAATTATTAACCTAAATGCCAAACACAAGGAAAATAAATGACTTATATCAACGTAATATAAAATGCAACCTGTAGTGATAAAAAATGTACAAATCTGGGAAAATATTAAGATACACTAAACAAAATACCATGTGAATATATTATGAACCAGGATTGCACAATGTAAAAAGATGCGGAAGGTAATTAAGTAAAGAATAAAGTATTCAAAAGTAAGACCTTACATAATTTCACTTTTTATTTTTAATGTTTTAAATAATAAATTCAGCATTTCTTAATTTCCCAAACTGGATTTTTCATCAGACTTCCTACAAAAATCATGAGAAAATTTTAATTACATTAGGTTTCTGAAGTTGTTTACCTTGAAAAGACAAAAGAAATTATCCAAGAAAATTTAATCTTTTTCCTCTATAATCCCACTCTACAATTAGGGGTCGCACATGAAGAAAATAGATGAATAGTCTGGTTCTCAAATGCCACCATCCCCCAAAACTGAAATAATCATTAATATTTTCCCCTTAATAATGAAAAACAATACACCCAAAGTTAGGCAATATCAAAGGGCACATAGTTATACTGGAATGTTGTACTCTTTAGGGTCTTTCACTGCTACGATATGAGGGATGAGAAACAAGGAGATAACCAGCAAATGTCCCCAAGTAACTACAAAGTCTTTCATTTCAAACATGAAAGAGAAAACTCCCCAGGAAAAAGTAAGGCAAATGCTCTAGCTCATGGTTTTTGGTTTTTGTTTTGTATGCTCTCCACTAGGCTGAGGTAGGTTAGGAGTCAACAATTCTACACTCTCATAGCTGGAGGAGGTTGAAAAAAAATAATAATAAGTCTAATGTCCAAATTTAAGAGTGGGGTTTCCCTGGTGGAGTAGTGGCTAGACTTTGGCACCCTCACCACTGCAGTATGGGCTCAATCCCCGCTCAGGGAATCAACGCCCCCCCACAAAAAAAAAAAAAAGAGGAAAAGAAAATTTAAGAGTGGATTTGCTTGGCTCCTAGACTCATCCTGCTTCTCCAGACAATTTCTCCATACCCTCCAGGGCAGAGACAGGTGGCAGGGAACGGGACACCACAATTGGACACCTCGACTCTGGGCTCAGGTTCTTAGGGGCTGCTCCGACCCTAATCAGAAAACAACACCAAGTCACCTACTCAACAGCCACTTCCCCTTCCTTCCCTTGATAAGAAAACCATAATTCTCTGTAAGGTAAGAAAGAAACACTTCAGCACTCTCAACACCGCAGCCTGGGTTTGATTCCCAGCCAGGGAACCACCAAAAAAAAAAAAAAAAAAAAAAAAAAGGAAAAAGAAAAGAAGAAAGAAAGGAAAGGAAAGAGAAAAGAAAGAAAAGAAAAGAAAGGAAAGAGAAAAGAAAGAAAGGAAAGGAAAGAAAGAAAAGGAAAGGAAAGAAAGGAAAGAAAGGGAAGGGGAAGGGAAGAAAGGAAAGAAAGGAAAGGAAAGGAAAGAAAGGAAAGGAAAGAAAGGAAAGGAAGAAAGGAAAGAAAGAAAGGAAGAAAGGAAGAAAGAAAAGAAAGAAAGAAAGAAAGAGCACTGTGCTTCAGGAGATGCTGGGCACCTCCAGGTAAATGACACTGCTCTTGCCAATGGCTGTTTTTGGAACTAATATGCCACACTAATATTAGCCAATTAGATATGAGGGGAAGTCAGCTACAGGCATGCTAGAGAAAGGTTTTCTTACTCCTCAAAAGATACACAAAACAGTTTCCTTTCAGCTTGCAGATACCGTCATCTGCATGTAACAAAATTCTGCTGACAATTTGGGCGTCATGAGGACAGTAGCTTAGGTAAAGTCCACATCCTAAAGCTGGCTAAGCAGAAAAAAGGAAATGACCTCTTGTCCTTCATGTCAGGACTCCAAAAATGGAAGAGCCCCATTCAGGTTCTTGTCACATGTGACATTAAATTCTTCCTGAGTAATTTTTAATTAGGTCTTCTATGACCTCTGCAAATAACCAAAAGCATCTTTAATATCAGCCTTAACAAAAATAATAGCAACTAATACTTACATGGAGCTTACTATGTACTAGGTATTGTTTTAAGCACTTCCTATAATCTTTAATCCTCCTAACAACCTCTGAAATGGGTACTTTTTTTTTTTATAGCTTTGAGGTATAATTGACAAAATTGTAAAATATTTAAAGTGTACAACATGATGACTTAATACAGATATAAGTCATCATGTTGTACACTTTAAATATCTTAATCCTTATGAAAGGATTCTCCCTGTGGAGTCAATGAGCACATCCATCACCCCACATATTTATCTTTTTTTCCTCTTTTTTGGTAAGAACATTTAAGTTCTACTCTCTTAGTAATTTTCAATTATACAATTCAGTTGTAGTTACTATTTATGATCCTTACTTTACAGTTGAGGAACCTAAGGCATAGAGAAGCTACTAAGTCCCAGCACAGTGAACTGAGGCTCTACAACTAGATTTTTCTTTGGTATGACCAGACTTTCTAGAGCAATGGTTCTCAACCTTCCTAATGCCGCGACCCTTTAATACAGTTCCTCATGTTGTGGTGACCCCCATAAATTATTTTCATTGCTACTTCATAACTGTAATTTTGCTACTATTATGAATTGTAATGTAAATATCTGATATGTGTTTTCCAATGGTCTTAGGCGACCCCTGTGAAAGGGTCGTCCGACCCCCAAAGGGGTAGCAACCCACAGGTTGAGAACTGCTGTGAATCTAGAGACTAATGTTATCCAATCAGCACCACCAACCTGATACAACAGTGAGCATGCCTCTCTCCAAAGGACTGTGAAATATAGCCCTTTACTGCTTGTCACCAGACTATCTGGAAACTGTGACCCACTCACCTGTTCCTCTGCCAGTCATGGATAAATACTACAAATTGTTTGTCCCAACCTAGTGAAGCATTTAACCTTTTAATTTAAAATTTTAACTATTTTTTATACACCAGCAAGAATTTACTATTATGAGAGGTTCCTATTGTCATCTGCTGCTTCATTAAGGTAAGGGGTGGGGAGAGAGACATTTTATAGAAAAAAATTTTTTCCTCATTGCTGAGGCAAAAACAAACCAATTCAATAGGCTGTAAATCCCTGACACAGGGTACTGTTTTGTGCATTTTTACTGAATGTGGAACCAAGCACACTGCAAACACTGTAAAAGTGTCTTCCCTTAACAAAAGTGAATTAACTTACTCCCCAACACCTCATTTTATTCTTCCAAGTAGGTCATTTTATTACTATCTCTCTACTTTCAAATAGTTACCAATTTTGGATAGCCATTTCTGCAAAAGTTCTCCATACATATGTGATTTTTCTCTGGGTTAACAGCAAAGTATTCAAAAATACCGTGTCCCACCTGAGCTGATTCACACAAATTGCAGATTCAAATGAATGTGACACCCAAAAAAATCTGAGCCAATCTTCATAGCAACCACTTAACTTAAAGAAATGAGTATTAATTAACATACACAAAATAAAAAGGAAATAAAATTACTATAAGCTAGAATGTTTTCTAATTATGATATACTTTGTATCTAAAATTAAATATTTTAGATACTAAACATTTATTTAAATGTTTTTGCTATTCTAATTTAAACTCACTAGCCTACCAATTTCATAAAAATTGACATTTAATTTTAAATGTTTAATGCCAAAATACTAGGAAGTAAAAAGATAACACTTTAACTACATTAGTTACATTTCTCCATTAAATATTTAGAAATGTAACTACTATGTATCAAGCTCTGTGTTTCTCATTGTAAGTATAAAAATGAAGAACAAGGTTCTTATCCTCAAGACATGAATAATATTAAAATAAATTTATAACATTTTTAAAGAGTTATTGAAACAAAACAAGAACTATTATGTTAAGAGGGGTTTTGGAATAATACCTATAAAAGGTAAAAATGAACAAGGCCTTGGAAGATGATGTAGGATTTAATTAGGTAAGAAGACTGTTTCAGGTTAAAAGAATTTTTTTTAAAGCTTTTCTAATTTCTAAAATCTCTGGGATAATTTTTCATTTCAGGATCATTAAATTATCCACTGAAATCATATTCTATCTTATCTTAATCATTTTTTCAAGGAAAGTTTTTTTCCAGTCATATAACTGAGAAGGTTCACAATTGATCCAAAGCATGGCCAGACCCAAAAATAATAATGTGAATACAAGAAATTTTTCTTCCCCATTTATATCATCATACTGTAACTGTTCTAAGAAAGGGTCTGTCTTTCATATGTCCAACATACACTTACAGCTTTCAGGAACATAAAAAACAGTAAAAAACAATTTGTACCATTATTATTTCCTGGCATTTTATATAACTTATTTTATTGAGGTTTTATAGTAATTTGTCCTTTTTAATAAAGCATTTAAAAACCAAAAAGGTTCATAATTCACATAAACAATTAAAATTGTTATTAGAAGGGACAAAAGTTTTTATTTTCCTCACGTCTGATGTCAATGCTCAAGGAAAGATTCCAATACAAATCATGAAATAAATAATGCCCATATTAGAAGTTTTGAACTTTTCTTTTAAGAAAGTCAGTCAGAGTTTGGATTCCTGTGTTTCTATCAGAGATACAAACAGCAGTCCGAGACCAAGGATGTAATGCTAAGTCAAGAAAGTTTAACACATTAGTTCATCCACAAACACCACAGAAAAATAAGACCTTGAGATAATTTTTCAAAAATTTTTAAATTTAATAACTGGAATTCCTCTTAGGTGCTAAATGCGTAATATTTTATTAAGAAAAATAATAAGGGAGTTCCCTGGTCGTGTAGTGGCTTAAGGCTTCGGCACTGGCGCTGTCAACGCTGCAGCCTGGGTTCAATTCCCAGTCAGGGAACTACCCACATACAAAAAAAGAAGAAAGAAAAATGATAGGAATTAAAAGTGACATTTATAAAGTACTTTACTGCTTAAAAAATTCTAAGGTGTTGGCATCTTAATCCCTTCAATAACCCTCTAAGAGAGGTCTTACTATCATTTCCACTTAACAGATGGAAAAACTAAGAATGTGAAATTTGAAAATCCATCCACTGTTATTCATCTAGTAGAATGTAGGGTTGACTCCTCAAACCCAGGTCCTCCAATTCTAAATCCCAAGCTTTTTACAATGGAATATTTTTAAATATTCTCCAAAGAGGTAAGATTACTTTTTAAAAGGTAATACCCAGTTCTTCTATTCAATTCAATGTTCTCAAACATATACTGAGAACCTATCTGGTAAGGCATGGTACTGGGGACTATAAAACTTCCTTAGGTGAATAAACAATCCCTGTTCAAAGCATTTTGTATCACATGGTAAATGAGGTAAATACAAGAAAACTATACTATAATAGCATAGCATACTACTATTTCACTAAAATGTTTTAAACTTAAGTGTTTAAAGCATTTGTAACTATGCCTCAGATAGCATGTCTTTGTATATTGTTTGATGGTATTATTTTTTTTTTTTAGGTGTGAGAATAGTATTCTGGTTAAATTTTTAAAAGAATCCTCATCTTTACGAGACTTACCAGGCTAATCACTTCTTAAGTTATATAAATGTCTACTCACTAAATAGTACACCTGAAATTAATATAATATTGTATGTCAGTGTAATTGAAAAACTTTTTTTAATTCTTTAGAAAGAATCCTTACTTCCTAAAGACATGAACTAAGATATTTATGAGTGAAACAATGTACCTAAATTTGTGTCAAAATCATCTGAGAGAGAAAGTGAATGGAAATAACACTCCCCATGAATGGTTATAGTAGTTAAATTTGTGTGATAGGTACATAAAAGTTCATTATTGTGCTTTTTGAACGTGTTTGAAATTTAACATAATAAATAATATATGTAGAGAGCTACCATTTCACCAAAAAATAACTTACTCTTCCAGAGACCCAAATTATTTCATGTGAAGCTCATTTCCCAAATATTAGGTATTACTGCTATATAATTATCATTTTAAAACCAACAATGACAAGTACCAGAACAAAATTCACTTAAATTTTTTCAAGAATCTGTCTCTGATTTCTAGCCCCGTCTGCTCCATTAGGTCACACCTAAGCCTTCTCTGGTATAAGAATTATAAAGTCTGAAAGGGGAACCTGGACGCTATCAGACCTCTGGAGGAAAGTAACATTTTTCTGTAAACAGTGAGATCCGCTGAGATAAAAACATACATGCCACTCTGTCTATGTGATGATTTGGCAGTGCGGCAGTATCTCTTTGTAAACTTCTTCCTTCCCTTCCTATAAGAAAAACCCTTGCTACAATAGATCCTCGCATTGACGCTCTTTTTGGTCTCAGCCCATCTGCACCCAGATGCTCTGAATAAAATTTTGTTAAACCGTGACTCAGCCTCAAGCACTTTCCTCTCAGCATCCCTAACAAGAATGATCTGAAGCAAATCCAAAGAAAGCAGTAAAGGAGTGGCTCTCCTTTGACAACCCTGAGATGATAACTAGCCAACCACCTGGTATCAAACCAGACAGTCTGAAATTAAGATCTTCATTAAATATCTGATACAATTCATTAATGCAGGGATTCAACAGCAGCAGCCACTTTCACTATATGTCTGGATTGAATTTTCTATACTGTCTGGGTCAACAGTCAGTGGTGTACACAGCTCTTAGAGCCACCTCTCGCCCAGCCTTCCATATACTGGTTCCGCTGTAAGTAGGAAAGAAAAACAAAAAAAAAAACAACGGGGAGTTCCCTGATGGTGTAGTGGCTTAAGGCTTCAGCACTGGCGCTGTCAGTGCTGCGGCCTGGGTTCGATTCCCAGCCAGGGAGCTGCCCACATACCAAAAAGCAGAAAAAAAAACAAAAAAACAAAAAACAAAAAACAACGAAATAAGAATCAGACAGAGGCAGAAGGAAAGGTAATAAAAAAGCTGCTATTCTGATTCTTATAAATGAATTTAGAATCCTGGTGCATTCATAATATCCATTTCTAAAAGATTTTTAGCACCCAGACCTTCTTGGCCTACTTAGATTCAACTTTTACCATGCTTAAAAACAAAATCTCTACTTCCAAAAGAACCAGTATATATGGTTTGTTAAAAATTTTGAATTTTTTTTCAGTCTTATAACTGTCAATATATTTGCATAAGATGTATATAGTATTTAAATCAACAAAACAGCAGATAACTGAACTTCTTACCCAGTGTTTTCCGACTCCTTTCCACAGCAGTTCTTCGAGTTTGTTCAAACATTGCTTCCAAATCAAATGTGCGAGCTTTTTTTCCTAAAATAGGAATAGGTAACAGACTGTTATCTTATTGCACTAAGCTGGCCAAACTTTAGGTACTCAACAAATACATACTGATTGATCAAGAATCACCTCATCTGTCTTAATTTATAGTATGGCTACAAGATAACCATAAAATACCAAAGAAGAAAGAATTTACTTCCCTAAGAATTTTTAAAGACAATCTATCTCATCACTAAGTATAATACTATTAACCAGCCAACTTTCTCATCCTCCTCTAATTTATGTCAACCCTACCCTTTAACACTGGTGTGGTAGGCAGAATGGAGATTGCCCATAACCACATCTCTGTGACTGTTGACCTTGCAAGCCCTTGCAAGCAAAGATGCAAAACAAATACAGCAGGAGAAGTGAGAGAGATTTGAAGTTTAATAAAGACTGAAAGTATTGTAGTTTGTCTCTGTAGTTTGTCTGAAGATGAAAGGAACAAGATCAGAAGTATTGAGGGGTTCCCTGGTGGTATAGTGGTTAGGCTTAGGTGCTCTCAACACTGTGGCCGGGTTCAATCCTCACTCAGGAATCAACCGAAACATAAATAAATAAAATAAGTATTGCAAGTACTTTAAGAAACTAAGAGACTCCCACATTACATTAAGTAAGGAACCAGGGGCCTCAGCCCGAATTCTGACAACAACCTGAATGAGCTTGGAAGCAAGGCAGTATTTATTTGGTTTTGTTTTATTTTTAAATAATATAGTAATTCTTATTCTGTGATGGTAAGAATATGATAAAAATAGCACTGACTTTGGTATAAATTGAAATGACCTTTCTGAAAGGCACTATGACAACTGCATCAAGAAGTCTGAAAAGAAACACACCCAATTCTTTTATTCCTTTTTAATATTTATATTTATTAAAAGTAGTCCCTCTAGAAATCTACCCTATTGGAATACAAATAAAATTCCTTTTACAAAAAGTAGTTATTAAAATGTTCATTTTAGCATTATTGATAAAAGTTAAAATTAAAAACTACGTATATAGGGAAAAGTTAAAAATATTACAAATGATGGCGCTTCTATTAAATGGGCTATTGTACAGCCATTAAAAATCATGTTTTGAGAGAGCATTTTATGATATGAGAAAATCCTCAAAATATTAAGAATTAAATGTTATACATAATAATATAAAATTGTACTACATATGATCTTAATTTTCTTAACAAATACACAACAGAAAAGACTTAAAAACTAACTTTTTAAGTCTTGATTTTATACCATGAGATTATGAATGGTTTTACTTGCTTCTCATTAGTTGCGTTCCTTGCATTTTCTGTTATTAATATGTGTTAGTTACTGTTGATATTAGGGAGAACGCTATTTTAAAGAACTGAAACAAAAGTGAGTTCTACTATATATCCCTACAGAATGACCAACTAGGAGATAGTAAAAATGTGGCTCAAGACATCACTAGTATAAATGAATATATAAAAGAACAAACAAGAAACCTAGACACATTAGCCTGACATTTGTTCTCTCCAAGACCTAAAAGAAATGGGGGTGAGAAAACAATTTATATTTACTTTTTTACTGATAGTAACGTTTTCAACACATGACTATGTCTGTTCGAGACATTTTCTTTATCCCATAACGTGACAAGACTAGTCTGTACAGAGAGAATGAAGTGACTGATGGTTCCGGAGAAGAAAGACTTCAATGAAAAAGGACTTAAAACCATTACAACATTATTAATGGCCCATTTGTTACCAAAAGGCCATCCCGCTACAGACCACAGTCAGTGGTTAGCTCTCAGTCTTCAGACACAAAGAAACAACTCCCTCCATCAACCAATACTCTCCACCGCGTGGGTCACAAAGCAATCTTTCCTTCTCACAAGGCTTCCCAGAAATGTCAGCTGAACTGGTCCCAAAAGATAGGAGTTAGAAAACTAATAGGGAAGACAGTGCCAAGAAACTGTAAAATACACAAAATACAGCTAAAGTAATGAGGACAGCTGGAAGGTGAAGAACAGAGATGACAACTCGGCCTTCCCTCCCAACCTACGGCTCTTAAAACCCCTGCAATAGGAAACGACCAAGTTGTGCCTAGGGCAGTCACTCACCGAACCCCGTGAAGCCCATGGTGACTGCCAGCTGTGGATCCGGTCCCGATACATCTGAGCCTGTCACTGCGGCAAGAGGGGAAGAGAGGGGAGGCTTCGTTAGTGCGGGGCCCCCGATTCAGTCCACCCTGTCCAGGCCCGCCTAACGGAACCCACCTTCGCTGGGCCCCGGACGCTCCATGGCCAGTCGCCCAAGTATGAGCATCAGCCGCAGCCCAAACAGCTGCAAAAGACTGACGCCAAACTCGGCAGGAAGTGTCGCCTACCTAACATCAGCGTTTCTGTGCCAGCTCCAAGAGCGGCTCCCTCTGCGGAAGGACGGTGGCCTTCTGAGCAGCGCCGCCCTCGCGGACTGGCGGGGCATACGCGCTGCAGAGGTTGCCTTCCAACTCAACCCACTGGATCGGAGCGTCTTCTGGAATTTCTGCAACACTTTTCACATCTTAAGACTTGTTTACCGCCTAGGTGACACTTAATCCTCACAGAATTCTAAAGAAAGCCAATAAACTCCCTTTCTGTGAGTTTTGTCCTTCTCTCTGAGGAAACTCCCAAGTTTTCCACATTTTGAAAGGAAAAAACAAGTGCTTACGTTACTGAAAACCAATCAGAAGCCAAAAAGATCTAAATTAGCTAAAAGTGTTGTCAGAACATGCTGTAAAGCTTATATTCTTAGCCCGAGCCTACCTGTGATTATTAGCCATGCTTGGTAGACCACAGCAAGGGTTCCCAAAGCATTTCATTCACATATTTATTTTATTTTCACTTTTTATCGGTTTTAATTTCTTTACATTAGTCTTTGTCTATGCTATGAACTAATGATATATTATTTATCTCTATATTTCTGAATTCTATCAAAACCATGTGTAGTCCTAATAAATTCTGAATGAAATTATTTTCATAAAGTTACTCATTAGCCCTATTACCTTAGTTTATTTCAAATTATGCTTTATCTACACAATTTAAATAATAATTATCAAACAATTTCCATTTCTCTTAAAATAAAATGCAAAATTAACATGGCCTCTACAGCCTAATTTCATCTTTTTTCTATTTTCCACACCAGTATTCTTTCAGCGCGGTAAGCAGCCTCAGAACACGATGTCTTCAAAGCTCTGACTCTTCACCAGCCCCTATGCCCTTCATTTAATCCCATTCATCCTTCAGGTCTCAAATAAATTTCAATGCTCTTGCAAGCATATACAGACCTTTATAAACCTCCAACTAAGTTAGGCCTCTCGATCATGTATCTAATACTTTTCCTTCATAGTACAATGCCTCAGTGGGCCCTCAATATTTATTAAATGAATAAAAGAATGAGTGAATAAAGAAAAGTAATTGGGAAGGCAAAAGCTACCCCTCTTATGGTTCCCTGGTGCTCTACTGGCTAGGATTCAGCACTCTCAATGCCGCAGTCAGGGCTCGATTCCCGGTCAGGGAACCACGTACACACACACAAAGCTACCCCTCTTATACGCAGGATGTTCTATAACTTGGGAAAACAAAGTGGTTTTCCCCATAGATTACTGAACCTCAAAAGTCAAAAGTCACTGTGAACTCCAATCAATAAAGCTAGTTCATAATAATGAACTAGCTATTTTTTATTAAGCCAGACACTTAAGAGATTTGTAGAAATGTAAAATAATGCCATTCGTCTCATTAATGTTTTAGTTTTGGAATCTATGCAATTTTTCATAAAATGTGTTACTTATATTAACATGGGTTAGGCTTATTATTCCTCTAAATGAGTTTTTAAATTTCTCTTTTTTATGAGATATTTGTGGTTATGATATGACCACACAATACAAAAACTCTTTATAATCCTTAATAATATTAAGGGTATCAAGAGGTTTTGAGATTAAAAAAAGTTTCAAATTACTGTTCTAGAGAAGACATCAGCAAATTTTTCAGTAAAGGGCTACAAGGTAAACATTTTAGGCTTTGAGGTCCTGTGGTCTGTGTAGAAACCACTCAACTCAGCAGTAGTAGCTGAAAAGCAGCCACGGGCATTATGTGAATGAAAGTTGGATTTAGACCTCTGGGAATATTTTTGCTGTGCTGGAATATTAGACCAGTATTGCTAGATCATCCAATTTGTGGAGTCAAAAACTCTCAATTGTACATTTTGTCTCAAATTAAAAATAAACACTGTGCCAACCTATTAGTTTTCAATTGGTTGTCTACCAAATAAGAAAACTGACAGCCTGAGACCCATCAGCCTATTTACCAACCAATGATACAAATCTAATTTTTCCTGGTATGCAAGAGCTGTTTGGAAAAAATGCAGCCATAAATGCCTCTATTTTTCATATTATGTGACTGGATATGTTCTGGACAGCCCTGGTTTTTGCCATGAGTGCTTAAATTATACCTATAGATCTGTAACATCACAGAACTTCTAATATTCAGAAATGTGGACAACCTTTATTAAGGGAGTAAAAAGGAATTCAAATAGCAAAAGATCAATTTAAAGTAATTCAGTCATTGACTTGAGAAACTATAAAGAATGTAACTGAAGTTTACTTAAGTGAGATTCTAAAGGACTAAATAAAGACTGCTTTTTTAACCAGAGTGATTTCACTTAACCACTCAAGTTACATTCTGTATGAAATAAAACCTATCTGGCCTCTCCTTCCTCATTTCTCCTTTTTCCACTGTAGTTAATACAAATCCCTGTAGGAAAGTTACAGTGCTGCACTTTATTGCTGTGCTCGTGTGTCTCTGCATAAAGCATTTTGAGGACAGGAATGTTGTGTCAGTTTGATATTTCCAACACCAGCACAATGAAACAAATTAAGAATTCGGTTTCTGTAGGACTGGGTGATCTATTGGGCGACCTTTATACCAGTCCCTCTAATCTTGCCCAAACGAGAACCTTGGGCCAGCCTCATGCAACCCAGGATGGCTTTGAGTGCCGCCCAACACAAATTCATAAACTTTCTTAAAACATTATGAAAATTATGCAGGGGCCTTTTATTTATTTTTAGCTCATCAGCTATCCTTAGTGTATATTATGTGTGGCCCAAGAAAGATCTTCCAGTGTAGCTTAGGGAAAGCCAAAAGATTGGGCACTCCTGATCTACTGTGTGCTGGTAATGAAATGAATTACAACAGTCTGCTTCCTCCCTGTAATGGGAAATACAGCAAGGGAGCAGCCCCCTGCACTCAGTGAATGATTCCCTAAACATATAATTCTCCACAGTAACCGCCCGAAGTCAAACGGTAGCGACACAAAAACAGAAAACCTGATGAATTTTAATTTACACTTAAGCCGATAAGAAATGTAGTGAAATTTTGGTTCATAAGTAAACTTTCTCACAAGCTACCAACCACTAGCCACTGTGGTAAGTTATATGGCGCACCAAAAAATATTGACGCGCATACTCTTACACAGCTGCAATTTCGGGATTCTGACCAGCGAAGCTTGAAGCAACATGATCCAGCTCGCGCTAAACCCAACGGAACCTGCGCAAGCTGCAAGGTCCCCACTTCTGGCCTCACACTAAGCCGGTCCGAGCTTCCATTTTCCTCCCCACCCCTCCCCACCCCTCCCCACCCCACCTCACCCCTCCAGACCTGGTCCCGTTTCCATCCCCAGGTCCTCCCTTTCCCGTTCCCCTCGGCCCTTCCTTTTCCCCCTTCCTGTCCTTGGAAACTCCTCCGATCGCCTTCGCCCCCACACCCACAAACACCCAGCCACGCCCAAGGAAGTGCCTCCCGCTGACGCGCTACCCCTCAACAGCTTCTTCCTCCCAACTCCAAAATCGAGTCTTCAAATTCCCCACCTAATGAACCGGAAGTGCGTCATGGACAAGCGTCGGGGCGCTCGTTTGGCGCGCTCATCCTAAGCTGTGATTCTCAGCTAGGTTGTTGGGTTTTCTGTCATTTCTCCTTAGTTTTTTTACTTTTTCCAGACTCTGGTATCTCATATATTCAAGATGCCGTCTTCTTTGTTGGGCTCGGTGTTGCCGACCTCCACATCGGCCTCATCCCTGCAGGAAACTCTGGAAAATGCGGGGCGGCTCATCGACCGTCAGTTGCAGGAAGACCGCATGTACCCGGACCTTTCTGAGCTGCTCATGGTGTCTGCCCCAAGTGAGTGATTGGTGCCTATTTGGTGACTCTGTTTTCTTAATCGAAAGGACTCTCGCCTCCCTAACTAGGTCCTTATCCCCACAGTGGACCTGGCGAAGACATCTTGGAATTTGGGGCGCTGTTTGTTACATTTCGAATAGCGAAAAGAGCTTTTTTTCATTTGTTTTGCTGTTCTCACTTTCTTCATTGCAGACGAGAGGGTAGGAGTGAAGAACAAGACCCCATTTGAAGCAAAAAGAGACTAAGACCCCAACCTTAATGAGCTTCCTACTGCCTCCAACTGTTTGTCGCTGGGGCCAGATAATGATCGGCTGAGCCGAGTCTCATCCCTGTTAATTACGCGTATTAATATTGGAGTAAAACGGGAGGCCCAACGACATTTACCATGTTCTGTGTCCAAGATATACCTTATTATGTGTAGAGTTATATTACATTATATCTAATACGAAGTGCTTCAGGTGGAATAAAAGGAAAGCAAAGAAATCAGCAGTGATGATGGACAGGGAGTGTAAGGCAGAGAGGTGGCTGGAAACTTTTGTTAAACGGTTTTAAATTATGGCCGGGTTCCTCGAGGCAATATGTTGTTACATAAGTTGCTAGAAAAAACAAGTGACTCCTTTATGAGATGGATTGGAGAAAAGCAGAAAAGACTGAGTAAGATAGAGACAAGGTTTTGTTAAGGAAGAACCAAGACAAAATAACCAGGATCATCCTTGCAATGTAAACCTAAAAGACACCTCTGACGATGTACAAAAATTGTTAATTGAACAGGCTTGTCAGCAGAGAAAAGATAAAAACAAATAAAAGATAGTATTTCTTCCTGACTGCTAGTCATCAGTGGGCTTGTCTTATAAGAACTGAGTGGCCTGTAAGCGGCATTACTCACTTTGACCTCTTAGGTTTGAAAGCAGGATATACACACAGTTCATACATTCTGGTCCTTCAGCATATCTGACCCTAACTCCCTGTCCACCTTTACACACACCTACCTCTTCAACCTAATCTCTTCTCTGCTTCCATCCTATTTTTAGCCCTCTTGTTCCAGTCACACCGAATTTGACCTGTTTTCCTAAGAAGCCCTCTCTTCAGGATTTTATTCTACACGCACTTTCATTTCTGGAATGTTCTTTCTTCCTTGCCTGACAAATGATTCTTCCAGACTCCCTTAAATACCACTTTCTTCGTAAAGGCTTTCTTAACCATTCACATCCTCACCAGAGTTATGAATTCCTTTCTTTGTGTCCTCACTGCCATTTAACACCTGCAGTGTTGTATTAAAATCATGTTTTAAGATGAAATGGGATATATGGAATTGGCTTCAAAAAATTCATTAGGGAAGGAATGGATAGGGCTATAAATGAAGCATGATTGGGTATGTTATTGGTACTTCTTGAAGCTCAGTAGTCAGTATGTAGGAGTTAATTGCATTTTTCTCTCTAGTTGTATATATCTTTAAAATTTTCATAATACATTTAAAAATTGTTTTACATGCCAGTTTTCCCCAACATCTCTGTACGTTAGAAAGCCAAAACAAAAGGGGGGTTCCCTGGTGGTGTAGTGGCCAGGCTTTGGTGCTCTCAAGCTGTGGCCTGGGTTCAGATTCCCCGCCAGGGAACCACCCCCTGCCCCTCCCCCCCAAAATAAAAACTTCATCTCTGTTTCCTCTGCATAGGTCCAAAAATTGTCAAGAACACTTGACACAACACACTGTTGTTTGGAGTTCCCTGGTGGTGTAGTGGCTGGGCTTCGGTGCTGTCAACGCTGTGGCCTGGGTTCGATTCCCAGCCAGAGAACTACCCACATAAAAATAAATAAATAAATAAATAAAAAAGAAAGCCAAAAAAGGTGCCCCAGATAAATAGGTTGTGAATGTAATCTAAAGAATACCTTGTTCAGGACCAGGAAAGGTAGACTGAATAGACTAGCCTGCTCCTCCTCTTAGTATCTGGGTCTTAAAGCAAGAGAAAGATTGTTAGATGAGAACAATTTGTAAAGCAGATTTTCCTTAGTAAAATGTTGCTTCTATGGTATTATTTGTATTTATCTTATCATATTGCTCTGGGTGGAAAATCTAATGGAAAAAGGCTTGGATTGTTTTAATCTATAAATGTTTAAGTGGGAAAGGAAAACAGCTATTTTTTTCCCAATCAATATTTTGTTTGTCCACAATTATTTGACCTAAAACTCATGAAGAGATTTATATATATTTGTGTGTGTGTGTCCCATTTCAGATTAGTAAAATAAACATTTCTCTTTTTTTGGAGTGAGTCTTGGGGAAAGATAACCTGTTTAGTGCTGAAACCACTAATTTCCCCCACCTTAATACTGGATTTTCTCAGATTTCCTTATTGTCAGGTGAGAACTACTTTATTCTCTCTTTACCTTCAGAACTACCAGATGCACCATTTTTTTTTTTTGCTTGCAATGCTTCTATATGCCAGTTGATGCCCAACACAGTATTCATTTTAAATAGATGCTTCACTTTATTTTTTGTAGATAATCCCACTGTTTCTGGCATGTCAGACATGGATTATCCTCTACAAGGCCCTGGTTTGCTGTCAGTACCCAGCCTTCCAGAGATCAGTTCCATCAGAAGAGTTCCTCTTCCACCTGAACTTGTTGAACAGTTTGGACGTATCCTGTAACCTTATATTTAACTGTCTAAAAAATTTTTTAAATTGATATTCTCATTACTACAATTCTATTTTGTGTTTAATGAGTGCTGTATTTAAGTTTCTTTAAGGATTTTATTTAAGATATATTTAAATACATGGGTAGTTGGCCACTTGCCTAGAAAATGTCATATAAAATTGAATGTTGAAAATTGACTCACATTTTAATTGTTTTGGGACATTGAGAAGAGCGGTTTTTTTTACAAGGAACTTTGCATTTTTGAATGATATTATTACATAGTATTACTTTCCAGTTAAGTATTAAATGAGAAATTTTTCACCACCACACTTTTTAGCTCAAAGACCCATGCTTTTCATTTTTATTTTTTCCTGTATTTTAACAATTTGAAACTGGGATGTGGCTCTAAATATTTTTAAAAACAAACGAAAACTGCCAGCTGTTCCTTTTTTCTGCCCCCCTCAAAAAAAGTTTTTGGTATGGTTTTACATTTACTTTTGTCTTATAATTGAAGATTATATGTGCCTTTATTTGAATCACAATCTGTATATAAAGATAGAAGAAACTGAAATACTAATTGCCTCATTACAGATGGGGTAGCTAGAGGAATTTTCTTACTTTCTAAAAAGATAGATAATATCTGATTTTCTTAAAGTGTGGCATACCCTATAAAAAGCAGTGGATTTAAAAGTATTTGCTGGGAAGCTTTTATATCCATCTATAGCTCAAAATAAAGACATCAAAATGATATAGTAAAATTTAATCTGAGACTTTTGGAAGTATATTAATCTATTTAGAGTAAAAGGGTTTCATATTTCAGTACAGTGAGATTTAGAAAAAGAAAGGAAATTTTAAATCAGGAAAAATGATTCTAAAATAAATAGAAAAAGTAGTAAAATCTAATAGATTATTTTCCCTAAAATTTTCAGTGTTTCTTTGAGACTTTTTGTAATAATGTTATTAAATATGTAATCCACCTTATTCCATACTCTACCCTTGCTTAGTTTCTTACTATTCTTCCTTAATCCTTTGATAATACTATGCTCTGCAAGAGACATTTCCTTTCATTAAGAAATGAATTTTGTTTTCACAGTTGTTTCATTGTCTTTTAATCATATCATATAAATATTTGCCTATTTTTCAATAGCACTATTTATAAGAGGCTTGCAAGTTGTCACCTAGGTATGACTTTAGCATACCATGTGCTTTTTTATTACTCTTATACAATTGGAAAAATGGTTCAGTAAAATAATTTTTTAATGTCAAAGTTCAGTAGTGTTATTTATAATCAGTGTTCTCTTTTAAATTAGAGAAAATTTAAGAATTTAAGAATTAAAAAATTTAAGAATTAAAAAGAAACATTTGTGCAGAATACATTTCAGATGGTCAGACACCATTATTTAGAAATTGTAAGTATTTCTGTCATACTCTGTGGTTTTCATTAAATTCATTGGAAATCAAGATAAAAGTTTTTTGAAACAAGTTTAAGAAAGATGAGATTGAAATCTTTCTACCTTACATCTACATACCTCTCAGATATGCAGTGTAATTGCATGATGGGCGTGTTCCCTCCTATCAGCAGAGCTTGGCTAACAATTGACAGTGACATATTTATGTGGAACTATGAAGATGGGTATGTATTTAAGTCTGGTTTGCTTTAGCATGATTAGAATTTAGATTATCTTTATTTCAGCTAGTGTTCTGGTCATTAGAAGCTGCCTAATTTATCTTTCATTCATCTAACATCTGGCTCAGTGCTTCTCAGTGTGCATACCAGTCACCTGGGGATAGGGTTAAAATGTGAAATGTGTATAGTAGTTCTGAATTAAGTTCTTGAGTCTGCATTTGTAACAAGCTTTGGGATGATTCTGTCAGTCTTGGTACCACTCTGAGTAGCAGGCGTCTGGTTCCCAAAGTCTTTATCCTGCAGTATAGTTTATCAGTAATTCTGTGAAAGATGGTTTGACATTTTGAGCACCTTTGTTTTCCTTGCATTTCTGTGGAATGGGCAATGTAATTTATTGAAGTGACTTAAGTATTTTGTTATTCTTCGGACTTGACCTGTGTGTAAATTTAAATATATATAATAATAGAGTCTGAGTGAAGGCCAAAGGTATTCCTACTTTTAAGTATATTGATCTAGTGATCTCACTCTGGGCGTTTTGGAGATAAATTACAGCTTTTATCCAGTTCTTCATCATACTGTATTTAGACAAGGTGTGGGATAGAAGACCCATACAGTTAAGATGTTACTCTTACCCTGGGTAATTAATGCACTTGTTAGGAATGAACATTCATAGACCAACAATAATACTGTATCATGCATGAATCAAAATTGACACTATGTGGGAACCTGCAGCTTAAATGAAACCATTTTTGTTGGCTCATTTTTTTTTTAATAACAACTTTTCAATTTAATTAGAGCTTTCTTATTGTTAGTGTTATATAATCATAATATCAATGATGTGTGCTTGTGGTTGTTCTCCATGTAACCTGAACTTTGCCCCAGTTTGTTTTATTACAAGTACCATAACATATTCATTTGCTACTAAAGGATAAGCTTTTGACAAGAGTCTTCATTTAGGCATGGATTTCCTTAAGAAAACCAAATGCAAAAAAATTACATAACAGATAAATGTTAAGAATAATTTATTTGAAGGGGATTTTCATTTTAATGAAATGTTTATATTTCCATTAACATCTAACATATTCATTTAACAGATATATTGTTTATCACACAATTTTAATGTTGTACACCTGAAATTTATATAACGGTATTAACCAATGTTACACCGATGAATTTAAATTTTTTTAATTAAAAAGAAAGACATGGGCATGTCTTTTTTTTTTGCTAGAGCTTAGCAGGTTACGCCTTTATTGTGGGAGGAGTTAGCGTTTGCCAGGTCAGGAGTTAAGCCCAGTTTGGTTTTGTTCTTCCTCTGGTTACCCTCAGTGGACTACAAATTTCCAATTTTTTTAGAATTATCTTGTCCTTAGGGTATAGGTTGGGATGCTGGAGATATTTTTCTCAATGTTCCCGTTTCACCCTCAGCCATGGACTTTCCCTGTGAGCCTGTTCTTGTGAGAGGGTCCTCTACACTCTTGGCCCTGCCCCAGCAGTGGACTGCTGTTGCTTGAGAATTGTGACCTGAGGATGTGGGTGTGGAGGATATTTGGAATGGGGAGCAGAACTCCATTTTCCTGGTTTATGCTTGGCATTAGGCAGGCCTGTATGCCTGGGTTTTGGAACTGAAACAGTTTATTTTTCATTGTAGTCTGTAGTCTTAAACAGTATTGTTAGATAAAACTATTTTCTTTCTGTGTATAACATGTTTTTCTTCAACTATTGACAGAGGAGATCTTGCCTATTTTGATGGACTTAGTGAGACAATCCTTGCTGTGGGGCTGGTGAAACCAAAACCTGGTAAGAAATAATATGAGAACTAAATTATTTTTGTATAATTCATAGACTTCAAATGTTTTAGGACTGAAAGATAACACATTTTAGGTAGTTGAGTTTCCTATTGAATCTTTGTTCTGAATTCTAATTAGAAAGATACATCACCACTCAGGGAACCAGCCCCCACCCCCCAAAAAAGAAAAAAAAGATATGAAAGTGATTATGAATATTTAACAGTTTACTCATTTTATGGTATAAGTGGTTCTGCTTATTTCTAAACTATAATTTTTGAATTTTATTTTGCTTTTTGTTGCTCTTTTTGATTAACCTGAAGTATTTAGCATTATACATTTTTCATTAGTAATTTAAAAACCATTTTGTAGTTCCCTGGTGGTGTGTAGTGGCTAGGCTTCGGTGCTCTCAGCACTGCAGCCTGGGTTCGATTCCCAGCCAGGGAACTACCCAAAAAAACAAACAAACAATAAAAACCATTTTGTCTCTTAGTCTTGATAGCCCATGGAAGTGAGAACAGAGTTCAGAATGGATCTTAGAGAAGTCACAAGCATTGTTTAATTTATAGTTTTAACTTCATTATGCCAGATATTTTATCAGAGCTACTGACAGAATTGATAGGTTTAAATTTAATACACATCCCTTGAAAATACCTTCCTGCAAGAGGAAATAATAGACAAAATTCACTTGGATGCAAGGCCTAAATGAGATTTTTAAAGTCACAGCAATTTTAAGATTATAACCACCCAAGTACAAAATGCAGTTTTATACATTGTTTATGTGGTTACATTGGAAATGTGTTTCCTCAGATATAGAATCTCAAAGCATTCTTTACCCTAATATACCTTCATTGTATTCATTTATAAGTGTATTCATATAAAAGTCAACAACTGTTATTACCCCCTGTGGTGATAAATATAATTGTCCATCCAAAATTAATAGTAAAGTTTTCTTCTACTCAAATGTAAATTTTTTTTTCAAATGTAAATTTTAATGCGAAATTAGAATTATGGCATTTTATATGGCAACGAAGATGTTATCTTTGATAATTAGGCAATTTTGACTTTGCTGTCAACAAGTACTGAAAAATCTGACTCAAACATGTTGAAGCTATCAGTGTTCACATCTTTGCCTTTTACAAGGAAACATTATTCAAGTTAAAGTCATTGTTTTCTAAATCAATTAGCTTTTAACAAGAGTCTACTTAATTGATTCTTCTATGTATACAAGAAGATTATGAATTCATGTTTCAATTTTATGTTTTTTTAATAAAACATAAGAATTCTTCAGTGTTAGATTCTGACATTTGTAAGGTATTACCTACAGAGAAATTGACATGATGAGTCACATAGTAGTCCAGCTTCAGTCTCATCTTCCAGGGAACTGACTTAGCTGACAGAGCTTATTACTTTGGGGAAGTATTCATTTGAGTAATTATGTGATAATGAGTCAAAACAATTTACCTCATCTTATGACCCATTAATGCTGCCACCAAATCAAATCATGTATAAACTCTGGACTTCCTGCAAGTTGTTCTTGAAATGGTCTTTTCTTGTCTCTCTAATAAAATAAACCTCCTTCCTCAATTTTACTCAGCTATTTCTGGCAAGTCAGTGACCTCAGTAGAAGAGAAAACTTAATACTCTCCTATTTCTGGGCAAAATCTCTGTCATTGAAGTTGCCTTTGAAGCTGAAGTTTTTGATGCCAAACCATACCTTTATAAAACGTAGTGAGTTAGGGTTCTTTTGAGTTTCTTTATCAAAGCAGCAAACAAATGTATTGTAAAGTATCATATATGCTCATATTTGTACACAAGTATTAAACTTTTTTTTTTCAAGTTTTTAACTGAGCGTTGGAACTTTGAATCATTCCAAAAACCTAAACAACTATGGCAGTGTCTGAAAGGTGCTAATAAGATACATACTTTAAAAATAAAAAGGGAGAGTTGACTAAACTAAGAAATGTCAGTCATTTGCCCTGTCGCATCCTAAAGGATAATGGCTTCCATTTTGTACTATCTGTTGCAAAATACTTGAATAAATTTTGAGAGATTTTAGAGAAGATGACATCATTTGGCAAGACATCTTCCTTTACTCCAAGTCATAAACCAGCTTCACCATCTATAAAATTCAAATTTCATTATGGTTTCTATAATCAAAGATGACTTTTCTGGTTTAGCATTATGACAGATACTTTGAGATATGGCTTTTATTAGTGAAAATCTAAGTTTTCAAAAAGTTCAAGCTTTTTAAATCAACTTACGAAAATATCAGGTATGTTTTGAGGTCATTAAAGTGGAAGGTCTCTGCCTTCAGCTTTATTAACTTGAACTTTGATACACAAAACTGGTTTTTGTGCCCCTTGAGGTTCATTATTGAAAATATAAGCAAGTAATGATATAAACTTTGTGGTATTTTCTACGACATTTAACACCAAATGTATATACATAAAGACTTGTTCATAATTGTAACATAACATGTGTTTCCTTTTATTCTTAATCATTGAGACACTACTTTTGGAAATCATAACGTGACAATTATATATATATGTAGCATCTCATGCTACTCCACAAAGTTAAACAATACCTTAGTGTGAACTAACAAAACAATGTTTGTACTTGGTAATGTCCCCTTTGAAACTAAATTATCCGTTTTGATATATAAACTCATTTGGAAAATTTATTTGACATATAACTCATTTCTGTTTCTATGAATGTGACTCCCCCAGGTACCTGATGTAAGTGGAATTATATACTGTTTGTCTTTTTGTGACTAGCTTACTTCACTTAGTATAATATCAGAGTTTTTCTCTGTTGTAGTATGTATCAGAAGTTTCTTCTTTTTTTAGACTGAATAATATACCATTGTATGTATATACCACATTTTGTTTATCATCTGGAAATGGACACTAGGTTGCTTTCACCTTTTGGGTATTGTGAACTATGATGCTATGAATATGCATATATACATAAAAGTCTTTATAATTTAATAAACCTACTCTATTTTGTAATGTAACACTGATTTTGTTTTTGTTTGGTGGTTCTCTGGCTGGGAATCAAATAACACTGATTTTAAATGGGATTATTACTGAAGTTTTTTGTTTCCTGAAGTGGTTCTTTTCTGCTATTTACTTTTTTAAATAATCATAGTAGCAGTATTTTAACATCAAAATTACCTAAATTAGGTCCAGACTTTTCATACACTATTTAACCACTAGCTCATTGTAATGGTACAGCATTATTCTATTAATGCTTAAATACTGGATTTTTTGGGGAAAGATCCCTAATTCATGTCTACTTTATCTTAGGCATCTTTCAACCTCATGTCCGACACCTTCTGGTTTTGGCAACCCCTGTGGATATAGTGATTCTTGGACTCAGCTATGCTAATTTGCAAACAGGTATAGCATGTGTTTTTTAAAATAAAAAAATGTTTATGAACTTAATATTATAACTAAAAAACTTTTTCACTGAGGTAATCTTCCAGACTATAACTCATAGACAAATAATATTGCCCTATAGATATGGTATCTTTCAAGATAGAGCTCTACCAAAAAAGTATTTTGGATGTATTTACCATATTAATATACACATTTTGAATGTATAATATAAAGGGACAGTAGTAGAAGATGAATAATTGATGCTAGTGATTATATTCAGTAATGCCTTCAAATTTTTTGTTTCTGGTTTTTTGAATGGTCATTTTAACATAAGGTACACTCTAGTATAATATATTATTCTTTCCTTTAAAGTAAGAAACTCACAATTAATTACAAGTGCATTCACTGGTTTCTTTTGCAGTCTGTTTCAGGCGAAATAATTTTGAATTTTAGTGACTGAAAATTATTATTACTACACATCCTTAGGCTCTTTTCCAAATTTAAAAATTGGGTTTTTTCATGTTTTACAATATTGCATATTATAATTATATGTAGTTTATTTACACACACATACACTCTATTCTGTTTAACTTGAATTATCAAATTGTATCAGGCTTTTTATAGTAACTTAAAAATGTATAATATAGAAGCTTTTGAATATATCAGTAAGAATTAAGTAAAAATATCAATTCTAAAGATAATATAGTAATTGTTTCAAACTTTTAAAAAGTTGATAAACTGATTTCTGTATTCTTTCTTTAAAAAAATAGGTTCTGGAGTTCTTAATGACAGTATGTGTGGTGGAATGCAGTTGCTTCCAGATCCTTTGTATTCTCTTCCCACTGATAATACTTACCTTTTAACAATAACTTCCACTGATAATGGCAGAATTTTCTTGGCTGGAAAAGATGGCTGTTTATATGAAGTAGCATACCAAGTAAGTCTGGAAGTTATAAACACTTTTTTTCTTCCTTTTGATGAAGTAGGGATGGATTATGTTTTTATTTATAATTATGTAAGTACATTAATGTATTGTTATAGAAGGTATTCAGACTTACAGTTAAAGCCATAGTCTTCCATGACTACATCATTCCTTCAAAACCCAATCTTTTTCCAGAGATAAAAGCCATTATCAGTTCTGAATATGTCCTTTTAGAATATAAGTAAGCTTATATTCTTATAAAGCACTGTCAACACTGCGGCCTGCGTTCGATTCCCAGCCAGGGAACTACCCACATAAAAATATATATATAATATAATATATACATTAATGACTATCTATAAAGATATCTATAAATATCTACAGATATGCGTTATATGTGTATATACACATATACAGATACATACAGTACTTCAGTGTGTGTGGTTTTTACGTGGATCATTGCTTATGTTTTGTTACACAATTGGCTTTTAATGATGTCTTGAAAATCTATTCTTGTCACTTTCTGGTAGATATATGGTATGTGTGATGATTGCTGTATAGTTGTGTGTAAAACAGATACACATGGTTTACTTAACAATTTCATTCTTAGTAGTCTGATAGGTTTTCAGACTATTAAAGTTATAATAAGTGTTCTTTTGCAGGCTTCCTTGTGTAGATATTTTTTGTATGTGTGAGAGGTTTAGAATTCTAATAGTTGGATTAAAATTATATGTGTTTAAAATCGTATTTCATATTTTCATATTGCACTCTAAGAATTTTAGACTCTTAACAGGCAACTATGAATGTATCCCCCTACCCACTCTTTTTCATCAAACTGATATTAATCAAACTTACCAATTTTGGCCAATACGAAGGGAAATTATGTTTTTAGTACTAGTTCAGTTAAGCATCTTTTCACGTATTTATCGGTCATTTATTTTCTCTATTCTGAAATGCCTTTTGTGTCCTTTGCTCTGTTTGTCTTTTCTCTTCTGTATTGTTGCCATTTTTATGAGGTAAACCTTAGGAAACAAAGTAATATTCTTTTTCTTAAATTAAGTTTACTGGAGTAACATTGGTATAGCTTTATAATGTGTTTTTATAGTGAATTGTGTACTCACCACCCATAATCTGATCTCCTTCCCTTCACCATATATTTGATCCATAAAATAATAATTTTCATAGTCACACAACTAATTAGTGACAGAGCTAGAATTAGAAACCAGGTCAGCTATGATTTTTGCCTTACATTGTGCCTCTTTCTTATCCAGTTTCTCTTGGTTTTGTTCATTACCACAAAATGGTTTTATATGGCAAAACTCAGTCATTGAGAAGTAGACTGTAGGTTATGATGGTGATGGCCTCTGTTGTTAAAATTTCCTTTTAGGTAGGACGAGATAATACAAGTACCTCTATCCTATCTACTTTGGGCACTTACAAACTATGCTTTTATTATGTTCTTCATGCTTCCAAATAGGAGTTTTTAGGAGAATTAAAATAAGAGTTCACTAGCATAGCACTTCTGAGGTTACTGGAATAGACAGCTGATTTTATTGAGAAGTAGTGATTTGATTACAGCTAACTGCACTTTTCTATTTTTAATTACAGGACTAAACTCAGTGTTTACTTCAAAGAATAGTATGTCTCAATTTGTTTACGATTATTAGTATTTTATAAGATTGAAGGATTTTTGTAAACATGGGTATACAATAGTTGATGTGACAGAGGTGCCTACATTTACAAGTCTTCTTTCTCTTGATTTTTCTTTTAAGGCAGAAGCAGGTTGGTTTAGCCAAAGATGTAGGAAAATAAACCACTCAAAGAGTTCACTTTCTTTTCTTGTTCCTTCATTGCTGCAATTCACATTCTCAGAAGATGGTAAGTAGAAAACAGTAAATTTGGCCAACAAAATTTTTAACAATTTTTAACTGAAACAGTTTGTCTTGTTAAGTAACACCTATATATTCATAAGGTCTCTTAAAAGAAGAAAGGGTTATAAAACATAGAAACTGGATTTTATTCCCAAGTTCCTATAAATGTAGCATCTCTGAACATGTGTCTGAAATATACATACTTAAAGCAGTGTGTGTGTGCGTGTGTGTGTGTGCTTAACAGACATACCTAATACATGTTTTGTCTGGTCTAGTACAAATTCCCAGCATAAAATTAATATATCTGAGATTTTAATAAAAATGAGAGATTTGGGCAGGTGAACTAACTTAAACTGCTTCAGTGAAATGATAAATTAACTTAAAAACCTTAATATCACTGAAATTTTAAATTATTTCCCTTCACACGATGAATTAAACTAAACTGGAAGTTTCTTGAAGGAATGGACCAAGTATAATTATTTCATGTATTTCTAACATACAGCAATCACTCATTAAATGTTTGTTGAATGAAGAAATAATCAAGAACTTGTTTTTAGTTTGTCTTGAAATTTATTTAGAGAACAGAATAATTTATTTGTGATGCTTTTAACCTAGTCACAGTATTTGGTGTCTGTCTGTTTTGTTTGTATTGTTTTGATGCTTCTGGGTTTTGTTCTTATGCACATATTATAGGACTTATGTACAGAGCAGGAGGAAAGCCCCTGAAAGCAAAGTTTTAATTTAACCATTTTAATTTTTTGTAAGTATCAATTGTAGTTGATTTGTTAATCTTGGGGTTTTTTCTCTTTTTTTGTATCTTACTTTTAGACCCTATTCTTCAAATTGCAATTGATAATTCTAGAAACATTTTATATACACGATCTGAGAAAGGAGTAATACAGGTGAGTATTAACATTATACTACGACTTAAGCTGGGAACAACATCCCTGTTTTTAGGGAAGACTATTCAGTCACTCTTAGACTTTTCCTATGAACTGTGTGCTTTTTAATAAAACATCCTTAGGGCCCCTTTTTTATTAAATTAAAATTTTTTCATATCTATATGAAGAACCAAAATTAAAAGATTCATAAAAGAAAAGTATTGAATAAAATTGTATTAAAAAGTTTATTTTATGAAATGTATACAGTTTATAGTCATGTTTCAGTGGGTACAATTTTATATTTACAGGTTTACGATTTGGGCCACGATGGACAAGGAATGAGCAGAGTTGCCTCAGTGTCACAGAATTCTATTGTCTCTGCTGCTGGAAACATTGCTAGGTAATAATATGTAATTTATTGTGAGACACTTTATTTGCAGGCATAATATATGCAGCATTAAATAACTAAAATTATTTCTTAAAAAAATCTCTAATGTAAGGCATGTTGAAGGAGATGAAATTATGAGAGTTATGTTTGAAGCAGATGCTGAAGGCTCTTAATCTTATGTTGGATGGTTTGAAACATAAGGTAGTCTCATTTTACAGTATAAAATACAGTTTGACATGTATTTTTCCTTGGAAATTCAGGTGGCCTATATAGGCATTGCAGGTGCTGTGTCTAGGAAGCTATATGTCTCAAAAGATCTTCCTATCATAACTACTCCACCTTTTTAACAGGCTTACATGGTATAAGTTAGGTTGGTCTGATAGTTGACATAAATGCAGTTTGGGAATAAAGAACTTTACAGTTGTATTGTCTACCATATTCTTGACAAAACAAACTAAAGGATGTTGTGAGTTGCCTGAGGTCTGGCTCCTAAATAATACTGGAACCCAAGCTGGAATCCAAGTCTTTAAACACTTTACACTGCAGTTTGCACGTAAAACTCATTTAGCTCAGCTGCAGATACACTCTTCATATAACAAAGGCCTCACATTTTCACCTTCTGTTAGCTGTGTGCTAGGTTATTGCTACACTCAGATATCCTAGTGAAAAAGAAACGTATTTTCTTTACCCTTCAGTGACAAAAGAATTTTCAAAACAATCTAAAATAAAGATTTCCTTTTTCTTCCCCAACTTTTTCTGGAAAATTTTTTTTCTATCCGCAGAAAAATAGAAAGAGTGGTATGGTAAAAACTGATATACCCTTTATCTGAATTCACCAGTTGTTAACATTTTGCCTCATTTGCTCACTCATGAGCTATTCAAAAAGTAAGTTGGAAACATCGTGATTTTTATCTTTAAATATTTAAGCTTCCATCTCTTAAGTCTCTTACGTAAGTACAATACCAATTCCACACCTAAAAAATTTAATAATTTTGTAATACTGTCATGTAATTTTACAGTTCATATTAAAATTATTTAACAGTCCCAAAAATCTTTTATAGCTGTTTTTTAATTTTTCTCCAGATTCAGTCAGAGCTCATGAATTACATTGGTCATTAGTTTTTTTAATATAAAACAATTCTCACTGCCTTTTCTTTTTCAAAACTTTGACATTTGGGAGGGAGGAACAGGAGTGTTATTTACAGAATGTCCCAATTTCTGAACTTAACTTTTTTTCCTTATTAGATTCAGGGTACTATTTTTTTATCTAGTATTACATAGGTGATGTGAAATTTTTATAGCATTACATCAGGAGGCACATAATACCAGTTTTCCCACTATTGAACACTTGGCCAAGATAGTATTAACCAGCTCTCTCCATTAGAAAGTTTCATTTTCTTTCCCCTATTTAATTAGAAGTAACTTTTACAATGATAATTTGATGTTCTAAGAATACCTTGTTCCCCACTAGCCATTTATGCAGTGGATTTAGCCTTCTTTTTTGATCTTTGCAAAAGGGTTAATCTTAACAGTATTAACAAACAACACACATTCAAGTTTTTGCCAATTTTTGCTGTTTTGTTACTTTCCTAAGAATTTGAACATACTTAGACATGTAAAAATGCTGGTGGAAATGCTTCTTTATAATTTAGTAGACACATTTTTTAGATAAACTATTTTTTTCCTTTCTTTTAGGACTATAGATCGTTCTGTTTTTAAACCAATTGTTCAAATAGCAGTGATTGAAAATTCTGAATCATTGGACTGTCAGTTATTGGCTGTCACACATGCAGGTATATTGTTTTATTTATATCTGTTATTGCTTTTGTAATTTTTGGTAATAATCCTCAGATTTATGATTGCAATTATGTTTTTAACCTCTATACTAATTATCAAGCTATATTAATAATTCATAAAATTAAGGACTTTGAAAATTTTTGAGTCTTTCTGAATCCTTATTTTATAAATGTAAAACCAAGCCTGTAAGGTAAGGTAACACTTAATGACAGAGCCTGAATTGAACTAGTCTCCCTTAGATTATAATTGCAGGTTCTTTGTACTGAAATGTGTTAATTCATCTCTGAATTACTAGTGGCATTGTCTTAGAAATCCGCTTTAGCTGGTAGTACATGTGATAATTTAAGTCAGGAAAGTGAGGTGTGGCTTTATCAGAGTTCTGTGTTTCTCTGTGGAATGCTTCAATAACACATGTACCTAAAGTCTTTTATACTGATGTTAAATTTTGCCCAATCATTAGGTATAAGGTTGTATTTCAGCACTTGTCCATTCAGACAGCCATTGGCAAGACCTAATACATTAACACTGGTTCATGTCCGCTTACCGCCTGGATTTTCAGCATCTTCAACAGTGGAAAAGCCTTCAAAAGTGCATAAAGCTCTTTACAGTAAAGGTAAGTTCTGAAATACTGTCATATCGAAGGAAAGATTCTTAAAATTATTAGAATACATTTGAAGCATTTGGAAATTAACAGATTTTTCTCATAAAATTTAAGATGTTTTGATTTCTTATCTAAGATTTATTTTATATTAACTATATTTCAAGCATTTTCAGTTGGTTATGTATATAAAAACTAATACACTAAAAACATCTAAGTACTTTTTAAATTGCTTTAATTTTAGCATGTTATTAGCCTTATGTATATAACTCACCAGTCAAAATCAGTGTTACATCCACTGTAATAGACTGTGGGCTCTCTTAAAGATAGTTAGGGAAACTCAGATGACTTTTCTGATAACAGGGATGCTCTGTCAGTGTCTTTATGTACAGAGGTTTTCATGGAGTAATTTGAAATCTTGATGACAAACAAATGAAATTCTAATTAAACATCAAAACTTGAAAAATCTGTATGTACTATTTCTCATGATGAGAAAGCATTTGTAAAGCATTTGTTTTGATTTTCAGATCATTCTAAAGCTTTTCCTTTGCTTATTCTAATGTTTCTTCCAACATTTAATTTTCAACACCCAAAACAACTTTGTTTTTACAAATAAAATTTCTTCAATTGTGTTAATACTCACTTTCTTGGTATTTTTACAAAACAGCTTTATTGGGATTTGATTTATATACCATAAAATTTAGCCTTATAAATCTAGTGGTTTTTAGTTAGGCAGAGTTGTACAACTATCACTACTGTCTAATTCCAGAACATTTTTTATTACCTCAGAAAGAAACCCTTTACTCATTAACAGTCATTTCCTGTTCCCTTTTCTTAGCCTTGATAAATCACTAGTCTACTCTCTTTGCTTATTTTAGACACTTCACATAAATGGAATCAGACCGTATATGACTGGCTTCTTTCAGCATAGTGCTTTCAAGGGTAATGCATAGTGTAGCATGTTCATTTCTTTGCATTGCTAAATAATAATTTGTTGGGTGAATGAACCACATTTTTATTTACCCATTTATTTGGTGGGCTTTTAAGTTGTTTGCATTCTTTGGCTATTATGAATAATGCTGCTGTGAACATTTGTGTACAGGTTTCTTTCTTTCTTTTTTTTTTTTTTTTTTTTTTAATGTGGGTAGTTCCCTGGCTGGGAAGCGAACCCAGGCCGCAGTGTTGACAGCGCCGAAGCCTAGCCACTACACCACCAGGGAACTCCTGTGTACAGGTTTCTATGTGGCCGTCCTAGTATATTTTCATTTCTTTTGGGTACAAACCTAGGAATGACATTATTGGATCATGTGGTAACTCTGTTAACCTCTGAGGAACTGCCAGACTGTTTTCCAAAGCAACTATACCATTTACATTTTTATCAGGGTTGCTTCATCCATGTTTTTCTGTCTTTATATTATCTTCATCCTATTGGGTATGAAGTGATATCTCATTGAAGTTTTGATTTGCATTTGCCTGATGGCTAATGGTGTTACGTATCTTTTTTGGGGCTTATTGGCCATTTGTACATCTTCTTTGGAGAAATAACTGTTCAGATCCTTTGTCCTTTTTATTTTATTACTTATTTTTACAAGAGAACAAAACTACTTTATTTACTTTTCAATAAGTTTATCCTTGATGGTTACAGTATTACTTGTATTCTGTGTCCTTTGTCCTTAGGAGGAAGGTTGCTTTGGAATTTGGCACAAACCCTGCCTCTGTTGCATGAGCACAAGTTACCTTTCCCTGGTTTACTCTGCTTTTGTTCGTTTTGCCACCAGGAGTCACTGTGTTGTTCTTTGCCCTGTACACATAAGCTCTTCTCTTGCCTACATAGAATTCAGGTTCATCTTGAGCATAAACACCTTCAGTTTTAAGAAGAGCTGTGTGCTCTCTCTGGTTCTGGAGACCCAGCTTATAGCCAAGAAAAAAAAATAAAGGCCTTGGACCACAGCCCTTCCAGAAATATTCTTGTTTTAGAAGTCCTGCTCACAAGCCCTCCTCTACTTCAAGATGGTGGAAAAAGCCCTGTGCCCTTTACAAAAGAGTGTTGTCTTTTGATTATTGATTTGGGAAGGGTTCTTTGTATATTCTAGACACAAGTCCCCTATCAGGTATATGATTTGCAAATGTTTTAGGCCATTCTTTGAGTTACCTTTTCACTTTCTGATGATGTTCTTTGAATCACTAAAGTTTTTAGTTTCAGTGAAGTTCAATTTACTTTTTTCTTTTTTGCTATATTTGGGTTTATTTTTAAGAAGCCATTCCCTAACCCAAAACCACAAGATTTACTCCTGTTTTCCTCTGTGAATTTTATAGTTTTCATTCTTAGGTTTAGGTCTCTAATCTATTTTGAGTTAATTTTTCTGTATCATTTTTCTGCATGTAAATACCCAATTCCCAACACCATTTGTTGAAAAGACTACTTTTCCCTTGAATTGTCTTGTTACCTTTGTCCCAAATAAATTGCCCATAAGTATGGATTCTAAACTCTCAGTTTTATTTCACGGGTCTATGTATCTGTCCTTCTGCTAGTAACCCCACTGTGTTAATTATTGTTGCTTTGTCGTAAGTTTTGAAATTCCAACTTCAATTACTTTTTTTTAAGATTATTTTGATTATTCTGGATCACTTGCATTTTCATAGGGATTTTAGGATCAAAAACAAGGAAGTACGTGACCATGAAGCAGGATGCTTAGAGATCAGAGGTTTAAAGAAAAGGATAGATTAAAACCTAAAAAGAAAGAAGAGAAAGATCCAGTGCACTCAAAGAAAGAGAAGTCCCCCAACACCCTTCCTGCTTATTCTTCCAATGGAACACACAGTTGGGCCCACCTTACCACATCCTGGTTGATACCAACTTTATCAACTTTTCCATTAAAGCCAAACTAGACTTAGTGCAATCAATTATGGACTGTCTGTATGCCAAGTGTATTCCTTGTATAACTGACTATGTAATGGCTGAAACTGAGAAATTGAGGCAGAAGTATCAAGTGGCTCAAAGGATTTGAACAATTACCATGCACACACAAAGGAACCTATGCAGATGACTGCTTAGTACAGAGAGTAATTCAGCACAAATGTTACATTGTGGCCACAGTTGACCAGGACCTTAAACAAAAATCAGGAAGATCCCTGGAGTTTCCATCATGTACATTTCTAACCATAGGTACAACATTGAGCAGATGCCAGCTAATTATGGAGCCCTCAGTTCTAATTCTTAAAAGATAAAATTTCTCTACTTTCCTTCAACCAACTTTCTCTGTTGCCTTACTAAACTTGTTACAGCATGAATTATTATTCACTCATCCATTTGCTCTACTATGAGCTGAGTAACACTTTTTGATGTTTTGAAAATAATATTTTTGTGTAATTCTAAATTTGTTCATCTTTTATTAATCCTATGACTCCATAAAAAAAAAAGTCAGATGGGATTTTGATAGTTCAAAACATAAATCAATTTGGAAAGTATTATCATTTTAACAATATTATGTCTTTAAATCTGTGGACATGGGATATCTTGTTATTAGACCTTTAAGTTTTTGGAATGATGTATATACATTGTACAGTTACAGATCTTGTACTTTTTAAGTGTAGTTCTAAGTGTTTTTTGTTTGTTTGTTTGTTTGTTTGTTTTTTGTTTGTTTGTTTGTTTTTGCTTTTTGGTATGTGGGTAGCTCCCTGACTGGGAATCGAACCCAGGCCACAGCGCTGACAGCACCAGTGCCGAAGCCTTAAGCCACTACACCATCAGGGAACTCCTAAGTGTTTTATTCTTTTTGCTGCTATTGTACATAGAATTAAGTTTTAAAGCTAGAAATGTAATGAGGAAAAAGGACTGATTTTAATTATGTACATGATGCGATCAAATTGCAGGTTTTCAAACTTCCATATGCTAAATTTTAAGAAACATTTTCTTCCACCATGACATAAATTATTCTCAATTTTTCATAAGCTAGTTTATTAATTAATTATGGTCCCATTACCTACAACCATCCAATGGACTTAAGATTTGGTATCACTAAAGTCAGTACAAAGGGAGTAAATTAATGGGAGGAGCTGGAATTAAACAAGGGAAATACATTTCAAAATCAAACTGTAATATTAGCTAGTACTGCTGTAATATATTTAACTCTGTCATTCCACTGATAACTTCTTTATTTCTATTTATGATGTGTTTGAACCAGTACATGAACTCTATTTCATTAACTATGAGATATTTTTTATTCTGAATCACATCATTTTTTATGTATTAAACATGTTTTTTAAAGTTAGTAGTCAAATTGACAAATTTGTTGAATGCAAAATATGCCCTGACTTCAGAACAGTCAAAATCTGAAAAAATAAGTGTTATTTGAAAGAAATGCAGTACAAGGTCTGGAATATTTAACAATCCTACCTCAGCAATGAGTATATGTCCTTTTAAGGGATTTTAAAAAAATTTTATTTATAACTTTTTTACTTGTAACAGTGAGTGCTGTGTATTATATGTTTATACTCGAATATTGACATTAATACTAATATTAAGATTTATTGGCAATGCGTATTTAGCATGATACAATTTTGTGCATTAAACTTTTAGGTATTCTACTGATGGCAGCCTCAGAAAATGAAGATAATGACATTTTGTGGTGTGTTAACCATGATACATTTCCTTTCCAAAAGCCAATGATGGAAACACAGGTAAGTTATCTACAAATTGTAAAGAACTTTTTATATAATTTTAAGTGAAGAATAAAATTATAAGAAACTTTATCTTCTGATTTATTACTGTGTGCCTCTAAAAATCTCATGTGATTAGAAATCATATTGAAAAGTATATCCTATTCTTTGGTTTTCTTCTGTGAAGTTAGAAGTCATTATAGTAATCATTAAAAATATTTTTAAAATAAACATAACTCAGTATGTTTTTCATAATGAAAATTCATTTATCTTTTCTGAAATGATCTTTGTCTCATTTAAATATATTGTATTAGCTATTTCATTTTGAAGCCATTATAATTATGACTTAAAATTTTATTCTAATGACCTCTTTAATTTATAGTTCCGCCTAAGTTTTTAAAACTTATTTCTTTTTTTTTTTTTTTTGGTATGTGGGTAGTTCCCTGGCTGGGAATCGAACCCAGGTCACAGCGTTGACAGCACCAGCACTGAAACCTTAAGCCACTACACCACCAGGGAACTCCTAAAAATTATTTCTTAATTATAGAAGTTTTCAAACATACACAAGAATAGAGAAAATAGTAACTTGAACCCCACATTAGCAAGTCACCAACATTTTCCCCATCTTGTTTCATCTTTCTTCCCTACTTAGGCAAATGTACACACAAATACATAATTATATTTTAAAAGCAAATACCACACGTTCTCCAGCAAGTCGACATAGAGGCTCTGGATGAAGGGTGCAGCCCTGCCTGTCCTAGCCCAGTTCCACATCTGGACCACCCAGCCCAGCCTAGCCCATGAAGACCTAAGGGGACACCAGCACTCCTATAAGGGTATGGGCAGAAGAGGCCCACTCTGCTGCCTCCCCATGGTGTCCCCTATGCCACCCCCATCTGTCTTCCTAGGTGCCCTAACATAGTCCATGCTGTCTGCTCCCAGAAGCTGCTGATCACACCAGAGATACCAACCCCTACCAGGGTGTGAATGTTTGATACTCCCTCTTTGGAACCCTCTCTTTAAAGGCATTTTTGTTGAGTTGCTCATTAGTTACTCTCCAACTTAAGTCCGTCTAGTTAGGGGGAGTGGGGAAAGGTATGTGGATAGGACGAGGAAGAACTCAGCACCTAGGGATGGGCCCATAGTTTGAAAGTCCTCTTCCAAGTTTCTGACATGGCCCAAGTTGCTAGGGTAGGGGCAGGAGGTAGGTGTGGAGGCAAGGAACATCTTTCTCAAATTCTTTCTTACCTTTATGCTTTGAACTTTACTGAACACTCATATTGTGATAGACTGGGAGGATTCAGAACTCAGTAATATATAAATCCGGTCCTGATGGGAGTGCAATGTTAGGGGGTGTACAGGGTTGGAGTCTGGCTACATTTCTTCAAATCTGTGGCTCAAAAAATTTAACATGTCTCCAGCCCTCAATTTCCTTGTCTGTTATTGTTATAACAGTACTTATTCTTGACCAAATTGTAGTCTCCCAAAAACATCTCTAAAGACACTGGGACAATGGGGAAATTCTATATTGACTGGTCTTCAGATTTTATTAGAGAGTTGTGAATATTCCTTTTTTTTTTTTTAATATTCTGAAATGTTTTAATAGTATCATGGTCATAAAAGAATACATTCTTATTTTTAGGAGATGCATGCAAAAGTAGCAGTGAAGTATGTCCATAACTTTCAATTGGTTCAGTAAGAAAAAATATATAGAGAAAGCAAATATGACAAAGTGCTAACAATTGAATCTAAGTGTTGGGCATGTGGACATTTACTGTACTTTTAACATTCTTTGGATGCTTTAAATCTTTTATTATAAAAGTATTTCAGAAGATTTAAGATTCCTTTTTTTAAAAAAGGCTTATCTTAGCTTAGAAAACAAGTATAACTTCAGAAAATGGCAAAAGTCTACATGTCAGCAAAATGTAAGCACTGAACCAACCAGTGTAGATCAGTCTATTCTGGAAAGATGGTGCTATCGAAGGTAGTTAGTCTTTAGTTATAGAACAAATTATAATTCTAGTAAATACTATTTATAGTTTATCTTAGGAAGATTTTGCCTTGATCATCTAGCATGGAAAGATTATCATCATAGAAGATGCTTGATTTAAAGCATGAATAGAAAATTAAATACAGACTTGAAAATATTTGTTACTCTATTATTTGTTACATTCTACATTTACTTAGAGATTGTATTTTTCCTTTTTAAAGATTTTGTTTTATATAACTTTAATAGTATTATAGTATAAAAAGTTTATTTCTTTTACATAGATGACAACCCGTGTTGATGGTCATTCCTGGGCTCTTTCTGCAATAGATGAATTGAAAGTAGATAAAATAGTCACACCCTTAAATAAGGATCATATTCCAATAACTGACTCACCAGTTGTTGTACAGCAGCACATGTTGCCTCCAAAGAAATTTGTTCTCCTCTCAGCACAGGTATGTAAATATATTCTGTTACTGTGGAGACAAAAAGAAGCAATATTTAATGTTTTTGTATTCTGCAGTAGTTGGTTAGTAGAGTCATTTACGTATGTACTTAGAAATGTTTACTCTTAAAATATTCTTAAGAAAAAGTTTGTGGATCCCAAAAGTAAAATAAAAGAACTCTCTCTATATAAAGTGTTTTGCTTTTTCAGAAGTAGCATTTCTATCTCTTGTGTTCAGCAGCATAAAATCAAGTTTATTTCTTATTGTTCTAACTTAAATTTTTATTTTAAAGTTTTTCTCAATATTTATTTTTTGAATAATAGTGCATTGTCAAAACTTAAATGGTATGACGAGTGTACAAAGTAAAACCTTCCAGTTCAGGTCCCTTCCCTACAGACACCAGTGACATCAGCGTCTGTCTGTATATCCTTCCCAAGATGTGTTACAAGTCTACAACTGATACAAATACACTTGTAAACAAATGGTGGCATATTATATACACTCTTACATACTTTGCTTTTTATATTTCAAAAATGTATGGTGGAGTTCTTTCCTTATTATATAGAGAAATTTCTCATTCTATTTTATATTTTAAAGGTACTCCTTTATATGGTTGTACTGTATTTAACTAAGCCTCTAATAATGGATCATTTTTTGCTTTTGAAAATACTGCTACAGCCTTATGCATATATCATTTCCCATGTAAACTTCCATCTGCTGAGTCAAAGAGTATAGGCATTTATAATTTTGATAGATGTTACCTGATTTCCCTGTATATATACATTCATTAGCAGTGAATGTTGAGTGCCTCTTTCCTTATAGTCATGTCCAAGTACAGTATGCCATCTTATTAAGAATGAGATTGACTGTCTTTTTTAAGAGTTTATTTTTCTGTGAACTATCTAGTTTATACCTACTTTGCTGTTGAGTTGTCTTTTTTAATTTGTAGACACTCTGTGTGTCTCAAGGGAACTATCTGTGATTTTAGTTTATTATTTTTCAGTTTGTTATTTGGTTTTGTCTGTTGACTATATGAATAGACAAAACTATATGGATAAGTTTATAAGTAGTTGAAATTTATGTCATAATAAAAACTTCTTACTCTGAAGTTCATAAAAGAATTCACCCATAGTTTCTTTTAGTACTATTATAGTTTTATTTTGTCCTTTAAATCTTTGATCTGTTGGGAATTTATCCTGATGTAAGATATGAGTAAGAATCTAGCTTCAATTTTTTTCTAAGTGAACATACTTGTGCCAACATGATTAATGGGTAGTCTAACTTTAATCATCTTATTTCAGAGGCAGCTTTTATCATAGTCCAAATTCAATATTTACTTGAACCTATATCAAAACTTTCTAAATTTAATAAGAAAACACCTCTGCTAAAAAGAAGATAAGTAAAAAGGTTCTGGCTCTTTTAGACATATTTTATAAACCTTTATCTTATGCATGGTAATAGTATATGCTATACTAATGTTTGTGTCTGACAGAACAGTGTTTTCTTACTAAATTTTCTTTATGAATATGTAGATCTAGTTTATGTTGGGTGTTGAAATGTAGATGCTCTTTTGACCAGTTTACTTTGTATTCTTGAAGTTATTTTTTGTTGTTGTTGTTGTTTCATTGATTAAATAAGGTATCAAGATCAGTTGTTACCAGCCAAACTTGGTAAATCTGTTACTCGTTCTTTTTTTAACTTCTTAGGGGAGTCTTATGTTTCATAAACTTAGACCTGTAGATCAACTGAGACATCTGCTTGTGAGTAATGTGGGTGGAGATGGAGAAGAGATTGAAAGATTCTTTAAATTACATCAGGTAATTAATTGTACTTTTTTTTAATGTGACAATAATTTAAACAGTGAAACATTGGGAATGATAGTTAAATTTTATGTTAGGACCAAAAATACTGGAATTGGCAAGTAATCTTACCAATCATCCTTTCTTTACATTAATCACTATATGTGTATGTGTACTCGTACTTGGCAGCAGTATTAATACACTGTTAAGGCTTATGGTAAACTCAGATTTTTGTCTGTTGATAAATTGTTATCAACAAGTGTATTAGTGTAAGTCTGATATTCAAGTTATGTATCGGTTTCTTTTTTTTTTTATGGACAAATCCTTTCTTTTTTAATTTATTTTGCTTAATGACTGACCTAAAGAAAAAAACTAGAGGCAGTAGTGATGGAGACATTAGTGTCTCAAAGCTATAACTAGAATTGACAAGATAGAACTGGGAATACTTAGTTTAAAATCAAGACTATCAGGTCAAAGTTAAATATACAGATTCTGGATTTAAACTACCAGCTCCACCACCAGAGTAAATCACTTGAATCCTGTGGGCTTCAGTTTCCTCACATGTAAAATATACAGCATTACATTATAATAGTATATGATATGAGAATTAATAAATACTAAACTCTTAAGAAAGTGTCTGGCACACAACAGGTTCTCAGTAAATGTTAGCAATTGTTCATTGTTATCTTCTAAAAGGTAAAAAGACCATGAGAAAAAAACTAGAGGAATATACCAGAAACTGAAATAGAATCTAGATAGAAATAGAATATCCTTTAATAATAGCACCTATGATAAACTTTAAAACCAATAGTGCTTACTTCTCCTTTTTCATACCACTGATTTCATTCAGTCAGGAAATATTTATTGAGTACCTGCTTTGTGCTAGGTATAGATTTAAACACTGAATGCAGAAGTAAACATAACTTCTTTTTAAATAATTGTGTTTAATGTAAGGGAATATATGCTCGTATTTTTTTACAGGAAGACCAGGCTTGTGCAACTTGCCTCATCCTTGCTTGTTCCACTGCTGCCTGTGATAGAGAAGTATCTGCGTGGGCTACTCGGGCTTTCTTCCGGTATTTGTCAGTTTTCTTTTGTTCTTGGCCAAGTTTTAAAATAGTTGCATTGGCCAATGAGATAGTTTAAGGGCTTACCAAACACTTGGGTGATTATCACACAAGTTACTAAAATTTGTTTCTAAAAAGGTGAAATCTAGAAAGTTAGCAATGCTAATAGAAACAGCTAGATTAGCATAATTTATACGTTACCCTTATTCTGAATTACGTTCTCTAACTTTTCTGTTAGTCTTCCTTGTACACCTCTTTCTACCTCAGTTGCTATCTCATGTATGTTTTTTATTTTCTCAAACACTATACCACCATTTCTGCTTTCAGTGTATCATTGTCATTGATGGATTCTGAATAATTTTAAGGAAACTTGGTATCAAACATATTTTTATTTGGAAAATATTTAGGTAAGAATAAGAATTTGAAATGTGATTTAAAAGTATTTTTTAAGTACTACCTAACCATAATCTAGTATGAAAATTACAGTGCTATATACTCATTTAGTAAATTCTGTGCATGTTGACCGGTTTTAGAAATTGCCAAAATCCCTCATAATTCTTTCTGATATTCAGGTCAGCATTTACTAAATAAGTATTTTATCATGTATCTCTGTATATATTTACTGTAAGCACTATACATTAAAATCTCTAATGTTTAAAGCATTTATTTTGAAAGCTAAATAGGACTTTGAACAATTCCAGCTTTTAAAGTAGGTAGTTTCACTGAATAAACTTGGCTTCTGTTATTGTAAAAATAGGTATGGAGGTGAAGCTCAGATGAGATTTCCAACTGCTCTCCCCACCCCGAGTAATGTTGGTCCCATCTTGGGGTCTCCAGTCTATGCTAGTGAGTATGAAACATTGAAACAGTACTGTTTGTAATAGAGTTTGAATTTTACAACTTTGTAGCATATTTTAATAGACAAAGCTTTTCATTTTATTTTACTTAATGCTATTATATCAGTGAATAATTCTGTAGATATCTGATTCTTAAAACTGATAGATTAATATCGAGTTTTTAATGTAAACTATGGAACAAAATAAGATGTAACCAGAAGTATTTACAGAACTCATTTATTATTTACTCAAAAAGAAGGGGATAAATGATTTAACAATAAACTTCTGCCTTAGTGTTTTCCAATATAGAGATTATTAGAAAATTACAGGGAATGAGATGAGTGCCCAATTCTTGAATATGTTATGCTTAGATGCAGCTTCTGTGTCTCATTTTGATGAGATTCAAAAATTGGAAAGGTATTTTATAGATTTTTATGTTCTTATTTGCTTTTTAGGTTCTCCTCTTCCTAGTGGTAGTCCATATCCAAATCCATCCTTTTTGGGAACACCACCTCAAGGTACCTCTTTTTTTTTTTTTTTTTTTTTTTGGTGGGGGTTGGAGGGTAGTTCCCTGGCTGGAAATACTATTCTTTTTGAAGAGCTAACATTGTGAGAGCCCTAATGCTTAGTGTGAAAAAGATTAACTTGCTCTCTTCTCTTAAAAATAATACAATTTAATAGAACTGACATCTAAGCAAGTTTTGGTATTTGGCCATGAATGCCTTTACTTAGGAACACCTTTAGTAGTATCTGGAAAGCCCCTTATTTGGGTACCAAGATTTAATTACCAGCCATTAGTTCTGTTTCACTCCCAGCATTAAGGAGCAGTGATTGCAAGCTTGCTTTCCTTTTTATTTTGCATTGCTGACATTTGAAAACCTAACTGGGAACGACCATCTAGGTTGAAGTTTCTCTTACCAAGGGAAATTAAATATCCCAATAGTTTTGTAAATATTCATACCAGTGGTCTACATACAACAGACTTGGGTTATTGAGAATTCTGAACGTTTATGGTAAGTTTTAAGATTTTTTTTCATATGTGTGTACAGGTATACATCCTCCTGTCATGTCAACTCCAGTGTGTGCTTCAGGAAATCCTGCAGTTCAGGCCACAAGTATGAGTTGTGTGGCTGGACCAGAGATTGTATACTCTGGAAAACACAATGGTATATGCATTTACTTTTCTCGAATCATGGGGTAAGTTTTCTTGAAATAATTAACTATTGCTCACCTTGTCATAGTTTGTGTAGTTTAATATTTTTAACTCTAAATTTGGAATATCATTTATTCCTATTGTACTTACAGTTTTAGCTCATTTGTCCATTAATACTGTTTTATCTTTCAGCTTTTGTTAATCTAACCATCTATAATGCTGTATTTTGTATATATCGTCAAAAATATATCTGTGTACATATTAATAGTGTTGCAAACCACTCCATTACTCCGTGCCATGTTTCTGCAAACCAGGTAGACAATTCTGGTCTTACCTAGACACATTCATGCATATACTATTAGTTATGAGGTTGAAGAGAGCTCTGTCAATTTTGGCTGGACTCTCACATGTTTAGGGTTATGTTTATATGCTCTTCTTAAGTGGTCTCAGCTGGAACAGCTATGTTGTTCTGCAGGGATTATGAGAGTGTAGAACCTTGCAAAGCTTCTTGATGCCTAGGCTCACCACAATTGGCCTACCATCATTTCTTCCTCATTCACTTGGCCAGGGGAACTTCTCCAGGCCAACCCAGATTCGAAAGGTGGAAAATAAACTCCTCAATATGAGAGAAGCATTCAAGTAATATTGTAAATGGGATAGGCAGAGGGAGAGATAAAGTATAACAGTCATTTTTGCAATCAGTCTACCATACTATCTAGTTAATTATCATACATAGTATATATTTTTCTCAGACTTGAGATATGTGCTTTCATTCTAATTATTTGCTTAAAAATGTGAAACAGTGTAGAACTCTTATAAATTTGTTTTTGCTTTATAAGCTTTCTTGTTTACAATTCATTACCCAGAGCCTTTTGATTTTTCTTCAGCAGTATTTCTTTATATGAAATAATTTAGATATATCAGGTTTGGAAATTTTTTGTTGTTTTTCCTTAATTTTCTGCCATGACTTGAATGTGAACCGTCCATTTTTTCAGATAACTTAGTAAAATGTTAAATGAAACCATTGTGTACTTTAATAAACACAGAAAAAATGTACTACATATTGTAAGTGTTATTGCTTATCTACAGCGCAATCATTAATACATTGTTGTTTTTGTTCTAGAAATATCTGGGATGCTAGTTTAGTTGTGGAAAGAGTATTCAAGAGTGGCAACAGAGAGATCACTGCAGTAAGTGTGATATATATAATAGTATTCTATTATTTGTGTATAACCAGTTATTAATAGATAAATATACTGTTTCACATTTCTTGATATTATAAACAAGATACAGTGATTATTCTTCTATGTATGTGTTTGTGTACTTGTCTGATAAAGTACACAAACACATACACCGGCTGGGGTAAGTCTCAGCTCTCTCACTTATTAACTAGTAAGTACATTTTTTTAACATTTCAGAGCCTAATACCTCACTGTAAAATGAGAATACTATATCCCCCTCATAAGGTTGTTGGTGAGAGTTAAATAGAATTAAATCCTAACACTTAATATTGCTCAGAACTACTGTTTGAATATTTTGCTAATATAACCAAAAACTCCATGGACCCAGTACTAATTTCCATGCATTGGCATACTTTCTAGAATACTTTAAGAAAACATTTTGTAGAACTTTGTGTTATCATAAATTTGAGTAGTAAAAAATTTTTTAATGTGAAATATGAATGTGTTTTAAACTTTTTCTTTTTAAAATTAAGATACTAAATACCTTTTTTCAACTCTAACAGTCTTTTCAAGTTTACATTTCTAAGAACAAGCATGTATTTACTTAGCATAGTGTATGATTCTATTTATATGAAGTTCAAGAATAGGCAAAACTAGTCAATCTATAGTGATAGAAGAAAAGTAATTACCTGGGAAATGGAACGATTAAAATGACTAATGACTAGAAATGGGATTTGGGAACTTTCCTGGGTGTGGAAAGTATTCTGTATAGTGGTCTGGGTAGTGACTGTATTAAAATGTAAAAAGTTAACAAGATATTAACTTAAGATTTGTGTATTTTACAGTCTATAAAATATTTAGCCCTTTATTCTGGTCACCAAGTGTGAATTGATATAGGAAATACCTTTACTGTTTATGAAGACATGGTACTTCAAATTTTAAATTTTATATTTAATTATAGATATACAGAGTGTTTTTTTATATACGTATATACCTTTTCACACCTTTTAAACTTTTGAAAATACTTTCTTTCTTACAGATTGAAAGTAGTGTCCCCTCCCACCTGCTGGAGTCAGTGCTACAAGAACTAAAAGGCTTGCAAGAATTTCTAGACAGAAACTCCCAATTTGCAGGAGGACCACTAGGAAATCCAAAGTAAGAATAAATGGGATTTATTTACTCTTTTTTATTTTTTAGCTTAGATCTAATTCATATATAAAATTCATCCTTTAGAAATATATAGTTCAGTGGCTTTTGGTATATTCACAAGGTTATGCAATCAATTCCAGGATATTTTTATCATGCCAGAAAGAAACCCTATACTCATTAGCAGTCACTCCCTGTCTTAGTTCAGGTTTCAGTACCAAAAATAACATAGACTGGCTTAGAAAACATTTATTTCTCACAGTTCTGGAGGCTAGAATTCTGAGATCAGGGTGCCAGCATGTTCGAGTCCTGGTGAAGATCCGCTCCCTGGTTTATAGACAGCTGCTTTCTTTCTGTATCCTTATATTGGCAGAGAGAAAATGAGATAGTAAGTTCTCTGGTATCTTCTTTATAAGGCTACTGATCTCATCATGGGTGCCCCACCTTCATGACCTCAGCTAAACCTAAAGAGGCAAAAACCCCACCTCTAAATACTATCATTTAGGGGATTAGGGCTTCAACATAGAATTTGGTGGGACACAGCATTAAAGACCATAGCACTCCCTAGCTCCCCTTCCCACAGTCCCTAGTGACCACTAATCTCACCGTCTCTATGGATCTGCCATATTCTGGATCTTTTATATAACTGGAAATATACAGTATGTGCCCTTTTGTTTTGGTTTCTTAGCATAGTATTTTCAAGTTTCGCATGTTGTAGTGCCTGTCAGTTCTTTGTTTCGTTTGTCGGTTCATCAGTTGAAAAGATCTTCGTATACACTTTGTTTCGAAAATTTAATGTTGTATAGAAAAAGTGCATTGCCTTTCTGATTTTCTTTCCTCTATATATAGCTTGTGCTTAGTTTGAACTTTTTTTTTTTTTTTTTTTTAAATGTGGGTAGTTCCCTGGCTGGGAATCGAACCCAGGCCACAACGTTGACAGCGCCGAAGCCTTAGCCACTACACCACCAGGGAACTCCCCTACTTTGAAATTTTTATGCTTTTTTTTCTTTATTACTGAAATTCAGAAATTACATCGTAATGTCTTTAGGTATGTTTTCTTTCAGTGGGAGTTGAAAACAGAATGTTCTCGATGAACATTTAGACCTAAAGGCTTAACATTTGGTAAATTTTCTTTTATTACTTTTTATTTATTGTATTATTGCTTCTTTACTAATCTCTTTGGAGGATCATACTGACTCTCCTTAATCTAGCCTCAGTTTCCTTTCTTCCATAATATCCTCCCTCCCTCCCTTTCTCCCTCCCTTGCTCCCTTCTTTTCTTCCTCTTTTCTTCCTTCTTTCCTTCCTGTGTGTTATATAGATTGCAGAATTTCTGGAGTTGATGTTCTCTTAAAATAGAATCATTTAATTCTCTTTTAAGTAGTAGCATTTGCTCAATTTCTGATAACATATTTTTCTGGCCATTTTTAATTCCAGAAATTTTTATTTTCTAATTTTTAATTCCAAAAGTTTTTATTTTCTATTTTTTTTCTTTTTCATGGCAACTAGCACTTGTAATATGAATCCCAAATCTCACTAAGAATACAGCTAGAATTGTTTTTCAAGTCTTTTCATTTTATTTTCATTAGTTTCTTCATTGGGAGACATTGGTTTCAACTGACTAGCATAGTTGTTCTTTTCCAAGATAGCAAATATATATTTAGTGATATTTTTCTAGCTCTGTTTATAAATTAATATGTTTATTCATTAGTGTCGGTAGATTTATCTACTCAGCAGTTGTGTTCGGTGTTCAATAGCTGACCATCATGCAAGCAAAGCTCTTGTGAAGCTCCCAGGGATAGTTTTGCCCTAGAATATGGTAAGAAGCTGAGATTAGGTCATCTGATAGATTTTCCTTATTGTGCCAAACAGACCATTGAAGCTGCAATTTTCCTCAGGTGAGTTGGGAGACTGGAGAGTTGTCAACACCCTACAATATTTAACGTACTCTCATTTTAGCTTCAGAGGAAATCTGGGCCTGGATGCTACGGCCAAGCAGATATTTGATGTTTATATTGTTTATTCTTCGCCACTGGCTCTTTCCATCCTTTAATAATTGAATCTTAGGGAAATTTTTACCCAGTTAGAGCTTGAAGTTGCAAAGGGATTAAAATAAAAGTTATAATTAACAATGGGGCACCCTAGTAGATTTCATTTATGTGAAATATTCTGAAAAGGCAAACTTACAGACAGAAAGTAGATGAATGGTTGCTTAGGGTAGAAGTGTGAGAAAGGTGGAAATGGGGATTGACTGCTAATGGAGAAGGGAAGGGGAAATGTTCTAAAATTAGATTGTGGTGATAATCACGCAACTTTATGAATACATTTTAAAAAATGAAATCGTACACTTTAAATGGTTGAATTGTATGGTATAGGAAGTACATCTCAGCAGTGGTGTAAAAGACATGCACATTATGGAATTTCTGTTTCAGTACTTCTGCCAAGGTGCAGCAGAGGCTGCTAGGATTCCTTCGTCCTGAAAATGGAAATACCCAACAGATGCAGCAGGAGCTGCAGAGGAAGTTCCATGGTAAATTATTATTTCTGGTCAGTTAACTGTACATGACCCCAGTAAAGACTTTGATTAGCTGAGTAGAAAACAGTGAACATCTTTCATTAAGATCAGTTTATGGTAACAAATTTTTTTATTGCAATATCAGTGTGATTGTGAAAAGTGAGACAGTATGAATGTCATGTATTTCCTTAACTTTCAACCTATAAGTTTTTTTCTCTTCAACCAGAAAACATGATAGACACCTTTTTAAATGAGGTTTTCATCGTAAAGTATACATAACATAAAATTAACCATTTTGGAGTTCCCTGGTGGTGTAATGGCTAAGGCTTTGGCGCTGTCAACGCTGTGGCCTGGGTTCGGTCCCCAGCCAGGGAGCTACCCACATACAAAAACAAAAAACAAAAAATTAGCAAATTTTACCAGCTTTTTAATGAAGGTGAGTAGAGATAAGAGAACAAAAACCACAGCAGAGTTCTTAAAAAGTTGAAGATCTAGGAATATTAAATAGATATTTAACTATGTTCTTTATGCTTCTGTGATGTAAACTCTCTTCCCTCTCCCCCTCAGACCTTCACTTAAAGTCTTCTACACACTCAGAGGCCTTGATCTGGCCCTAGTTTTTTGCTCACTACTTTGAAAATTCTTTTTTCAGTACCATAAATCCGTTCTTCAGTAAGGCCTTAGGACTGACAACACCAAGAATTAGTGGTAAGGATTTATACAAATGGGAGTATTCAAAGTGCTGGCAATGTACACTGACTGAAATGACCACTTTGTAGAGCAATTTGGCCATATCTAGTAAAAGCTGAGAATGCATTATATATATACTCAAAGCCAGCAGTTTCACTTCAAGGTATACATCCTAGAACAGTGTTTCTCAGACTCTTTTCCCACCCTAAGAAACACATTTTAAATTATGACCCAGATAATTTAAAATATAAAAATATGCACACACACAAATAATAAAATTAGTACATAACTTTACCTGTTTTACACTCTAATATTTCTTTTCCTTTTTATTCTGTTTCCTCTTTGAGAAAAATAAAAGCTGTCTTAACTGACTGAATTGATTTCATGACTCAGCAATCCATCTTAACCTAGGGTTTAAGAAACTCAGTCCTAGAGAAACCTGACTGCACTTTCCAGGAGACCCTTTTTAATTATTGCATTATTGTTTTAGTAGGAAAACTGAAAAGAATATAAATGTCCTTCAGGTGGAGAGTGCACCTAATTGTAGTATATTTACATGATGGAACACTCATCAATTAAAATAAATGTACTAGATGTATATTTATCAGTATGGATAGCCTGTGAAAATATAACTGAATGGACAAAGTCATGGTGTAAATTGTTTAAAAACAGCAATATTTTTATTGTGAATGTGTGTACACACACACACAAACGCACATATGTAGTAAGAGGATAAAAACATGAATTCAGCAACTCTTGATCATGGTTGCCTGTGATGGGGCGAGGGAGGAGTACAATGAGGTTTTCAACCTTGTTTTTATTTCAGGCAAAATATTATTTTACTTGAAATAAAACTCCTTAGCCTGTGTTGTTTTATAAAACTTCACTGATTGTATTTTGTAATTAGAGGCTCAACTGAATGAAAAGATTTCACTTCAGGCAATCCAGCAATTGATTAGAAAATCATACCAGGCTCTGGCTTTATGGAAACTTCTTTGTGAACATCAATTCACTGTCATTGTAGGGGAACTTCAGAAGGTAAGGTATTTTTTTCCCTTTAAGTCCATCCTATTAATACTAATGCTTAGTTGATTGTCTTTTGAGTGAGCTTTAATCTTACACTACAACTTTGGGAAGCATTTAATTTATGGTAAAGTCAGTGTATAGTAGATTACACTAAAGATCGGGGGATTCCCTTTATCTGAGCCACAAGTTCTTACAGTATATGGGAGTTTTAGAGTGGTATGTGAATGAGGTTTTACTTTACCAAATATTATTTTTAAATAGTGGATTGTAACCTTTACTTAGCCTACAGATCCCTTTAGGAATCTGAGCAAACTCTTTCTCCCCAGGCTCATGGAAGGCATTACAAACATTTACACAAAATTTTGCATGTGATTTCAAGGAGTCCACCAACCTTAATTAAACATTCCTACTTTAAAGATGTTTACAGTGTGAGAAGTTAATGGTTCATATTTATCTTGCACTCCTCATTTGAATCCTTTTTAATGATAATGATAATTTGCATTTATCTAGGTATTAGGTTATTTGAGGGGAATGTTTTCCTGTCTGTGATTTAACTGTGAGTATTCCTAACCATATAGGAAAATAGAGCCAATACTGTAACTAATCTCCTTATACACTTCACTGGTATTTAGCATTACCAGCTTTGCTTAATCTGTCCTCTTTATTTTTTCTTTAATGAATTATTTTAAAGTAGATCCAGATATCATGTCAGTTCATTTCTACGTACTTTAGTACATATGTCTTTAAAAAAAGATGGACAGTTCCTTGAATAACAATATCATTATCACACTCAACAATATTAACAGTAATTTTTTGGTGGCATCTAAAATAATGAAATTTCTCTGCCTTAAAAATATCTCTTTACAGATTAGTTTATTCAAGTCCCAGTCTAAAGAGTTAGTACACTCATTGAATTTGATTGTGTTGCTCTTAAAGGTCTTTCGGTTTAAAGTAATTTTCCCCTTTTTTCCTTGCTATTGCCTTGTAAATAGTGGGTCATCAATCCTGTGGAATAGCCAACATTCTGATGTTATCTTTACCGTTTTTGGTAGTAAACTTGTCCCTTTATTTCCTGCATTTTCTGTAACAAACTTAAGTCTATAGAAGCTTGATAAAGTTCAGGTCCATTTAAGGAAGAACTAAAATACTTCGTGGGCAATAGTTTGTGTGTGTCAGACTCTTACTAGGTAACACAAAAGGTTTGATTGTTCCACTTTTAAGTTATGCTAAAATTGGTTGCTGGATTCAAATGGTAAATCCAGTCCTGCCATTCTGAAATTCTCCATCAGACTTTCATCATCCATTGATAATCATTGCCTTAATGAGTTATTTCATTTAGGATTATAAAACAGTAATTTTCTAAATCTGATGTCTTCCATGTTTGTTAACTGCAGTTCTATAGAAAACAATTTTAATTTTTCTTTATCCTTTAGGACGATTTTGTTACCCTGAAATGTTTAATCCTTAACTTTTAAGTACAATTTTCAAAGTTAAAAGGCATTCCCCTAGTTTTTTCCGGTAATGTCCAAAGAGTTATTTGTTTATGTTTTTATTTCTTTTAACACATACTTAAAAACTCAACATGTTTAACTATGGAAACTTTTTTATGCCAAATAGAATAAGTTTTATAGGGTAATAAACATAATGTAGGTAAATTTTTAGCCTGGTTATCTTTTTTGTGATCTGTCTTCAAAGCTTCATTCCTTGAATCATGACTCTTGTGCCCAAGGAATGCAAATTAAATATTAGCCCCAAAAATTTGAACAACAAAAAAACTTTTTTGAACAGATTGTATATTTGCTGAAATTTAAACAGAAGGAATAGTCAAATCACTAAACAGAAAATTTCTAGTATTAATCACCTCAGTAATTTAGAACTCTTATTTTAACAAGCAGATTTGTTCAAAATGTGATTAAAATCCAACTTTAGAAGGCCTTGAATTATAGAATTCTAACATTATTTAGGAAGAAGAAATGTAAGCCCAAGATTTTTTAATGAAGTGATTGTTCTTTCCTGGTTATAACAGGAGTCAGGAGGCCTGGCTCTAATTTTGACTCTGCCTGGTTTTTCTTTTCTTAATTGTAAAGTGAGAGGTTTGGACTAGACTTAGTGTGGTTTGATGACCACTATTTACAAGGCAATAGAGAAGTTTTTTCCACTTCTCTCTAAAGTGTCAAAAATGTGTTTATTAATTTGTATAGTTTTAATATATATTCTCTTTTGAATTGTAAAGTCTTAATGTTTGGTTAAATTATTAAAGAAATTTTATTCTGTGTTGAAATAGGATATTCCTATATATTTGATAGAAGAAAGGATTTTTCTTTTTAATACTCCTAGGAATTTCAAGAGCAGTTGAAAATCACCACTTTTAAAGATCTGGTAATCCGGGACAAAGAACTGACTGGGGCATTAATTGCTTCTCTTATCAACTGCTACATTAGAGATAATGCTGCTGTCGATGGTATTAGTTTGCACTTACAGGATATCTGCCCACTTCTGTATAGTACTGATGATGCAGTTTGTTCTAAGGTATGTTGCATTGTTACCTATTACAGTGTTTCTTATTTAGTTAGTTAAGTTTATTGGGGTAACATTGGTTAGTAAAAATTACATAGGTTCCAGGTGTACAATTCTACAATACATTGTCTATGTGTTGTGTGATGTGATTACCCAGAGTTAGTTCTTTTTCCATCACCATATACTTGAGACCCTATCCCTTCTCTCCCACTCCTCCCCCACCATACCCTCAGATAACCACTAACCATTAAACTATTGATTATGTCCATGAGTTTTTGTTTCTTTGTTGCTTTCAGCTTTGTATTCCACAATGAGCGAAATCATAAGGGTTCTTAGGTTTTTCTGTCTGGCTTATTTCACTTTGCGTGATGGTCTCAGGGTCCCTCCATGTTATCATAAATTGTCCTATTTCATCTTTTCTTATGACTGAGTAATATTCCATTCTGTATGTGTACCACAGCTTCATTATCCATTTATCTATCAAAGGACACTTTGGTTGTTTCCATGATTTGGCCACTGTGAATAGTGCTGCAATATTCCAGTGTTTCTTAGAGGAAGTTTCATGATATGGTGAATAGTACACGTATACTAGAATTAGAATCAGGAACTGTCTTCTTTTAGTTAATATATGACCTTGATAGGTTTCTTAAACTCTCCTGTCCTCAGAATCCTCATCTGAATGGGGTTAGAATACATGGTTATTTTTTTTAATGACTTCTTATCATCTATTTATATTTAAGTTTTTGTAAAGAATCTTTTATAGTATTTCTAGGCCATACTTAAAAATATAGTGGTTAACTATGCCTCTCCTTAGAAATTAAGGAAGATTACTAAAACCTAAAGTAAGTCTGTGATATATTAGAGTTAATTGGGCAATTTTTATTGATCCTTTCCTACAGGTGGAAATGATTTAAAAAAATCAGTATTGCATGGACTGCCTGCTGACCAATAATGTATTGACTAGGCAAGAGATTTACCAGTCAGAAGCTATCTTGCTTAAGATATTTGTAAGAGGAATTAAGAATAGCTAGGATTTTTTGGTCAAAAACTTTTCTGCCTAAAATTAAGAAGAAGTAAGTTTGTAGAGTGTTTTTTATTATTGATTATAATATGCCAAATGTAAATTTAGACTAAAACTTAATGTTGACAGCATCATAAAATCTTTTTAAGTTCTTGTCATCTATACTTCTAGGCCAATGAGCTGCTCCAGCGTTCCCGACAAATTCAAAGTAAGATTGAAAAGGAAAGAATGTTAAGGGAGTCATTAAAGGAGTATCAAAAAATCAGCAATCAAGTCGACCTTTCTAATGTTTGTGCTCAGTACAGACAAGGTGAATGACAAAATGTTCTTCATATCTTCTTGACTAAGAGAACAAATAACTGTGACTAAAACAAGTTAGTGATAAAGGTCTTCTTCCAAAAGGCAAATCTCCTTCAACCTCAGTGGACCAAGTAATATTACAGGAAATTCATTTCTTGTGTTTTTAGTTTGTGGTGACTATTCTGGCCCCTGCAAAAGCTATAATGCACTTTTTATATCATCAGATATGTAACTTTTTAACATTGGCCTGTCAGTCTTTATGCAATTATACTACTGTGTTAGATTGCTTTCTAGGTTATGTTTAATTTTAAGATGCTTAAAATTTTTTAGTTAATTCTTTTTTTTTTTTTTTTTTTTTTTTTTTTTTTTTTTTTTTTTTTTTTTTTTTTTTTTTTTTTTTTTTTTTTTTTTTTTTTTTTTTTTTTTTTTTTGGATAGTTCCCTGGCTGGGACTCGAACCCTGGCTGCGGCGTTGAGCGCACTGAAGCCTAGCCACTACACCACCAGGGAACCCCAAAATTTTTTAGTTAATTCTTAAAATATTACCTGCCGGCTCTCTTTAAAATTATTTTAAATAAAATTTAACATAATGTGAAAGTAATAACTGTTAGCAACAGTATTGTTTTGAGTCCCAGGATTTTTTTCAACAAGAAACCTGAAACCCTCTTTTTTGTTATTTTAAATACAAAAATTTATTTTCTTTTTTTTTTTTTTTAATTCATTTTTATTGTTAGATTTATTGGGGTGACATCTGTTAGCAAGGATTACATAGGTTTCAGGCATACAATTCTACAGTGCATTGTCAACTTGATGTATAATAAGTTCACCACCTAATGTGACTTCTCTTTCCATCACCTTATATTTAGCTTCCCCCCCTCCTCTCCCACCCCCTCCCCTTTCTCCCC
>PVJL010001712.1:81977-166876 GCA_004026885.1 Lyroderma lyra | reverse complement strand
CAAAAATTTATTTTCAATGAAAAAAATATATTTAGTAGCTGCCTTTTAGGCATGTTAGGACCTCATTCTTTGGGGACCTTGTTCTTTGGTAGGCTCCTCAGAAGTATTTTATATGATATTGTCACCAGAGTGACTAATATACAGTAGAAACATAATAATCTTAATCAGTGTTTTTATAAACCATTCAAGGAAAAATGTATCAATCTTAATAATAAGCCTTCAAAATGTTCCTCTTTTTTCTTTCCCATTAGTGCGTTTTTATGAGGGTGTGGTGGAGCTCTCGCTTACTGCTGCAGAGAAAAAAGATCCTCAGGGTCTTGGACTTCATTTCTATAAACATGGAGAACCAGAAGAAGACCTTGTGGGACTTCAGGCTTTCCAAGACAGGCAAGTTTTATTATTACAGCAGACTGTCAACTTGATGGACACAGACTTTTCTTTGTATAGGCTGATTGTTAGTATCAGGGAAATAATATTTCAGGTACAACACTTACAAAATTGAATTATGCTTTCACTTTAAAATGACTTGTTTTTATCAAAGGCCTGAATCAGGATTATAATTCTTTGCCTATGGATAAAATTATAGTCTGGTGAAAATTCTTAACTTTTCAGTGTTTTTGAACTTGCTTCTGTGGTTTTTTTTCTAAGACGTTATTAATGTCAGTTTTAAATGAGGTAACTTGGGTTCCCTGGTGGTCTAGTGGCTAGGTTTCGGCGCTCTCACCACTGTGACCTGGGTACGCTTCCTGGTCAGGGAACCAACCGAAAAACAAAGAAACAAACAAATAAATGAGGTAACTTACTTGGAAACAAACTTGATTCTCCCTCCACTCTTTTTCTGGGTTTTTGTGAAGTTTAGTATTTTATTTTAAAGTATAATTTTGAAATGGTCAAAAATTAGTAGAGATTATTAAAGAAAAAGCATATGTCCTTAAAGGAAATATAAACCTATTTAAGACATGGTTTTTGTAAATACATTGATTTTTATGACTTTACCTTTTTATGTTTAACCAAATGCTTCTCAAACCTATTGAAAAAAATATATGATTTCTATTATTTTTAATACCAAATATGTACATACATTTATTCTCCAAAATAATCTTTAAATTCTTGTGTGTATTTAAAATTATATAAATCAGTTGCTGCCTAATTAATATAATTGCTCCTTTGTTTTTCTTTTTCAGACTAAATAGTTACAAGTGCATTACAGATACACTTCAAGAACTTGTAAATCAAAGTAAGGCTGCTCCTCAGTCTCCCAGTGTACCCAAAAAACCTGGGCCTCCAGTGCTGTCATCTGATCCCAATATGCTGAGTAATGAAGAAGCAGGACATCATGTAAGGGACATAGCATATTTTAATTCTGAAAATGCATTGTGTTTAGAAGTTCTCTCTGGTAGTGATAGCACAATCATCTTGGAAAAAGTAGTAGCTCTTAGAACATACCACTTAAAGGTTCTTGATTCTCACCAGAGTTTTATAAGGCCGAAGGTTCATGATGTCAAACAGCAGAGCCTTTAACTGTGCTACTTTTTACTATTTTCTTTATTTTAGTTTGAACAAATGCTTAAATTATCTCAACGATCCAAAGATGAGCTCTTTAGTATCGCCCTTTATAATTGGCTAATACAGGCTGACCTTGCAGATAAACTGCTACAGGTAAAAAATGTTTTTTATTCCAGTATTATTAATTTATATATAAGTAATATAATACTTTTTCCTGGTGGGCAAAGTAGATCATCGTTCTAATTTTCTTGGTATTTATCAGCTGATTGGGAGAGTTTATATTATGGGGTGGATATTACTGGATTATGAATTAGGTGACCTGAACTTTGTTTTAGGTCTGCCATTAAGTCACTGTATGACTTCCCACATGTCTTTTCACTACTCTGAGTCTCAGTGTAGCTCTCAGTCTGTAATATCAATACATGGCATTTGATTGTTTTCTAGGACATCTTTGAACTTCTGAGTTCAAAGGGAGCAATAGCTGTGTTCTCAGAGTTTATTAAAACATTTGTAATTGGATTATAATAAATTGTTAGCAGCATGATGAAGCTATTAGAGCAACTCACATTAACTGTGGTAAAACAGTCATTTATAATGAGAAAAATTGCCCTCTCTTATCTCTTGTTGGATTATAATTTTGCTTATGTATTCATAAAACAAGGCACACCTATTTTTAAAATGTTAAATTTACTGTGTAAAGAGCAAGTGGGTGGTGAGAAAACGTTTCTGAGTAACTGTACAATTTCCAGATTGCTTCTCCATTTCTGGAGCCACATCTAGTTCGAATGGCCAAAATTGATCAAAACAAAGTTCGTTATATGGATTTACTCTGGAGGTATTATGAGAAGAACAGAAGTTTTAGTAATGCTGCTCGTGTCCTCTCCAAATTGGCTGACATGCATAGGTATGGATGGCATAACAGTCTCACTGTGAAGAATGATTTATAACCTAGCTATATCGAGTTAAATTTCAATTTCAAAATTTAAATAAACTCATTCAGGTTATACATACAAGGGGGACACCCCCAAAAAAACCAAAATTTATTTATAAAAATTATGTATTCTTACATGTTTAAACTTCAGTCACCTTCAAAATACTCTCCATTTGATGCAATACACCTATCAAGATGCTTTTTCCACTGCTCAAAACCGGTTTTGAACTCTTGGATTTTGATGCCCTTTGTGTTCTTCTGCGTTTCTTGTTTCACCTCTTTTATATCAAGAAAACATGTCCCTTTGAAACTTTTTTCATGTAGAGGAACAAAAAGAAGACGCTCGGGGCAAAATCGAGTGAATAGGGAAGGTGGGGCATGGAGGTCATCCCTCTTTTGGTCAAAAACGGCTGAATACTACTGTAGTGTGGGCAGGTACATTGCCATAATGCACATTGTTCTGTTCATGTGAATCATCATTGCGTGAAATGGGCAAATGCATTGAAAGAGTCTCCAAAAAATTCACTAAAGCCTAATGCAGCCTTTCCCAGCAATGCCAGCTGGTACAGTGATGCAGATACGTTCCTAAAACTCACTTGATGGGAAGCCTGTACTACAAAGGGCCTGCCCTCCAGAAGATAAATCCTTTTATTGGACAGGGGTTCCACTTCATATGTAAAATTCTGTGCTTTTATTTGGATTACCTTAAGTTTTTTCTTTTTGTTTTGTTTTTAATAATATGTAGGAGATACTAAAAGAATACTTATGACCCTCTATCTTCAAACTGTCTTCTGATTCCTTTTCTCTAAAATGTGTCTTTAGATTCCTTCTACTAATGGCAATTAATTACTATCCTTAATTAAAAGGACAAAACCTGCTTCTTGAAGACTTTGCAATTTTAAAAGTTTTACTAAATCCAGACTAATTTTGTCTGCTCTGACATTGGTTTACGTTACTAAAAAGATCTTAGGGGTTTATTAAGAATCCTGTTAAAGAAAGCATCAGGATTTCTAATTAGATTATTATATCAAAAGACAATTTAATAAAATCATGGACTGCTCATTTACTTGACCCTCTGTTTTCATTTGAAATTTTCTTTGCCAAAAAAATAATATTTCTAAAAATTGGAGAGAGGTTACAGTAGGCAGATGAGGTTTCTGAGGCAGAGCTGTTACTAAATGGTTAGAATGGTTGCTTGAAGAGTCCAGATATGACTAATAGTAAGTGTGAGTATGTTCATGCTAGCAGCACCCTGCCACACGGGTATTTATGGCATATGTGGACCCAAGGCTTTTTTGTATTATTCCCTTTTTGGTCATAATAGTCTCTTGATTTTTATAAGTTCACCATACATACAGAAGATCCACATATATATGTGAGTTTAATTTCTTTGTTTTGGTTTACTAAAAGGAAAGAAAAGGAATTTAAACCAGTAAAGTCCTGAAAGGCAGTTTCTAGAAAAGGCCTTTGTTAATTCATAGTTTATACAATTAAGAATTGACAGCATTATTAAATATTTAATTCACTGTAGCTCTGTATCTTAAGGTTATATAATTCATTTCTTTATCCATTGTTTGAGTACCTTTTATGTACCGTACTCAGCTGGAGGTACATAGGGACTGTGTCCTCATCCCTTAGAAAGAAGCCTCCTAAAAAGTACAAAGTCCTTTATGTATATAACCTTAAGAGATGATCAGTGCTAATTAACTATCAGAGACACCTATACTTTGAAAGATGGAAGGGAGAAAGAAGTTCTTTTTTTCTTTTGGTTTCTTTTTGCAAGGGGAAAATGTAGGAATCATAGCTATATAAGACAGTTTAAATAAAACTTTCTCTCAAAGTAAAAGAAAGCCAGTTTTTTTCCAGATTATATTGGAATTATATGGGATATTAAGTTATGTTTAATACTGGCTGATCTGAGAGGTTACCAGCAACTAAATGAGTTAGTTTGTTTTTAATGCCAAAGTGCTTTATAATGTCCGAGCCAGGTCTAATAGAGTTAGGGGATTTCAAAGGACTGAAGCTGGCAACCATGAGGTGAATATATGCTTGGAACCTTCTGACACCTGTCCTTCAGTCCACCAGCAAATATTAATACATTTTGAGCACCAGTGATGTTCAAGGCATGCAGGAAGTAGTAGTGAACAAGACAGACATCATCCCTACTCCCAAGGAGCTCTCATTCTAGTGGGTAAAGAGCATAGACAATTAAGTTCAGCTTCTATAAATATAATAAAGATAGAATAATATAGTAGAAAGTGCCTGGGGGTTGGGTATCTGCTTTACTTACGAGTTTGAGAAAAACCTCAGCCAATTGTAATTAAAATTGAGTCTGAAATAACAAGAATAGTCAACTAAGTAAAGGAATGGAGGAAAAGTGGTCCAAGCACAAGGAGCAATTGTCTGTGCAGAGGCACTGCATCAAATATAAGTTTATCATGTTTGGGATACTAAAAAGAAAGTGAGGTTAGAGATAGTGAACCAGGGAGTGAGTGGAAAAAGATGAGGTTGGAGGAGTAGGTGAAGGTGCAGGATATTTTAAAAAGTATTTACCATCTAATTTTTGTGGCTCTGTGGAAGATGAAATGGAGTATTGGCCATATTAAGGCAGAGATGTGAAGACTACAAGGAGCAATAAATAATACTGTCCTTAATTTAATTTTAGAAGAATCAAAGTTTTAATATCTTGAATTAAAATTTTAAAATTGGAAGTTACTTTTTTAGATGCAAACATAAGTATTTCTTTATTTGTTGCCTTAAATTGTGGGTCTCTTTTATTAGAAATCCTCTGGCAAGTTTTTCAAGTTTCAGGTAGTGTTTTATGTTCATTTGGTGTAAAACAGTACATCATAATTGATATATTTGTGTCCTGGATCCTTAAGAATTCATATAAATAAAAATAAGTGTTTTTTTCCTCAGCACAGAAATTTCACTTCAGCAGCGACTAGAGTACATTGCTCGAGCCATTCTTAGTGCCAAAAGTTCCACTGCCATTTCATCAATAGCTGCAGATGGTGAATTCCTTCATGAATTAGAAGAAAAAATGGAAGTAAGTGCTAAAGATACTAAAGCTTTGTCCACACTTGAGTCATAGCCACATGTTATTTTACTTTCTCTCTTCCCCTAGTAAAGAATAGGTCTGTAGCCATCAGTATTATTCTAGTATCTTCTGTCTTTATTTATTTTTATATTTAGATATAAGTCTTAAAATATTTTAAGGATACAGCATTTGGGTCATAGGACATACTGTACTTTAAAGCTTTCTCTGTGGCACTTCTAAAGTGTTTTTCCCAACTGTTCCAACATGAAGCAGATTATATTACATTCACCATTTATTCTGGAAGCTAATAAGTAGATGTATGAAGTAGAGTAGGCTAAACTGCCTAAAATGTATAATGGTCCAAACACAAAAACTTACTTCTCAGTTCACAAGAATTCAGAGTGGACGTTCCTAATTGGCAGGTGGCTTTCTTCCACTTGGTTGATTTGGGGACCCAAGTTCCATTTTCTGGCTCTACCTTAATGAATGACTTTATCTTTTTCTTCAGTCAGAGGGAGGAAGGGAAGAAAGAAAGAAGCACATTTACTCTTAAAAACCTCAGCTCTGAAATGACATACTCTACTTCCACTCATGTTTCCTCTGTAGAGAACTTAGTCTTGTGCCCATGTAAGGGATGTAACGCTGCAAAAGAGGCTGCAGGTGTGGTCGAGCCATTTGTCTGACTACAGTCTTGGGAGGAATGGGTATTGGTGGGCAGCAGAGACTCTGCCACAGCACACTTCATGTGAAATCTTTTATGTTGTGATGAAGAATTGCTAGTCTATTATGACAGAAGTCTTTATTTACACATTATTTATATTTTAATAAACCAGATACCAGGACCTATTTCTTGAGTACCTGTTTATTTTTCATAAAGAAATCAAGACTTCCTTTTTTCTATCCCAACCAGGTTGCTAGGATCCAACTTCAGATACAGGAGACACTACAAAGGCAATATTCCCATCATTCTTCTGTACAGGATGCAATTTCTCAGCTGGATTCTGAGCTAATGGACATAACTAAGGTAAGAAAAAAAGCAGGTAGAATTCCTGTAGCAGTCAGGCAGTCACCTAATATCGACAAATTTCTTGTTTCTTTTGCATTTTACTTTTTATTTCACGGGAAAGATTAACCTACCTTTACAAAATAAGATGAGCCATCCTTGGCAGCAGGTCACTGGGCTGACAAATCACTACTGTGGTATCTGCCTCTTAGAGAGAGGTAAGTTTCTTCTTCCAGGACAGTAGCTATCAAGAATCTATCAGCTAAGGGAGTTTGGTGTAGCGACTAGGATTTGGCGCTCTCAACACTGTGGCCTGGGTTCGATTTCCAGCCAGGGAACTACCCCCCACCCCCCAAAAAAATCTATCAGCTTCACATGGGGCTTTGTTAAAACTTCTGCCATTGCATTGCTTCTTGTCTTGAAAAAGTAACATCTTTGCTTAACTCTTCAATCCTCTCTATACCCTTCTGAGCAATTCCTTCTTCACTTATTCTTGTACATGACTTCAGTACCCTTAAATACCCTGAGATTTGTCAGAATTTCCATGATTCTTCAAACCCTGTTTTAAACAACACTAATTCTAAAAGAAAAGTAATTGTGACATCTCCAGCCAAGAAAGAAAAAATGCTCACATACTGCAATCTATTTGAATGTATTTACCATTCATTCACCATTTTTAATCAAGAGTTATTACCAGCTACACATTATCACGTGTTTTATCAGATTTTAGAAACTTTAGATAAAATCTTTGGTTGCTTTTAACTTTCAAGTAGTGTTACACTGTTAATTTCTGGATGCTGACTTCTGGTTAGATGTATAATATTGGCATTTTTCTCCCACAGCTTTATGGGGAATTTGCAGACCCATTTAAACTTGCAGAGTGTAAACTTGCAATCATTCATTGTGCTGGTTATTCAGACCCTATATTGGTGCAGACACTTTGGCAAGATATCATAGAGAAAGGTAAGTGTCCACTTATAAGTATATTTTGCATATATTTAGCATATATTATATGGTGATTTGGTGAAGGAATGCAAACTGCTAGTGGCTCAGCTATCTACAGCCCATGAAAATTGTATAAGTAGAGGGTATATGGCGTGTTACCTGGATGTAGTAGAGAGTGGTCCTCTAGAGAAAAGACTCTCAGAGTGTCCTTTTGTGGTTTATGCTGCTTAATAAGGTGCCCTGCGACCAGCGCAGGGAGAACGGAACCAGCAGGGAGGCAACAGGGAATTAAGAATAACACAGACACACACACAGACATAGCAAAGCTGGGACCGGGTAGTTCCTCTGCTCTGATGGAGACACAGAGACCCTTCAGGTCTGTAGCGGGTTTATTTTGTATCCCTAGAACAACAGTGGGTGTAACTTCTTAATTGAGAAACAATGTTGCAGACCCCTGGTCCTCTCATCTGGAGTCAACTTTACATTCCTCTGCCTGCGGGCAATGTTGCTTTCCTCCTTCCTCTTAGCCAGCCAGAAACCACATCCTGAGTAGTGTCTTGTTCACCAAGTTCCAGGCAGCCTTGCAAGACCCTTGAACTTTGGATTCCAAGTACATAGGCAGCCTTGCTAAATCCTTTTTCTCAGTAGACCTGGCTTCTGGCTCAAACGCTGCCCACAATAAAGGAGACTGAAGACACTTCCCTCAGAATCTCATAACTGGTGCCCTGTTAAGAGTAATATATCAAACTAACAAAAACAGAATCTGCTCGTTATATTAATGTGAATATCAATTCTAAACTGTTTCATACCTTGAAATAGAATAAAATGGCCAATTTAAACACTTCACATTAAAAATAATTTGGATTTCTAATAACATACCTCTTTCAGAATTGAATGAAAGTGTGACCTCGAGCTCTTCGGATAGAATGCATGCTCTTAGTCTGAAGATCGTGCTCCTTGGCAAAATTTATGCTGGCACACCTCGCTTCTTTCCTTTAGGTAAGCAATAACTGCAGGTGCTGTTATGAGTTTTTTTCTTCTGATGATTTTCTTCACTGATATGGAAAAATAGTGGTATTGAGAGTGAAATCGTTTCTTTGTTGCTACTTGATTGAGCAGTTTAATTCTACCTCTAGAAAAGACCTCCAAAGAATAGCAGGATTTGCTGATGAATATTTGAGTGTGGAACGTTTTTTAACTGACCTTCCACGTTTTTATATTTATTTTGAGATAGTTATAACTAACAGACTAAGAGAATAGAAAAATGGCTATTTTTGTAAATGGGATACTCTGTGATTGATTCAACTGCTCATATTAAGGGCATATTTTTCTTTAAAATAGTAATTGTGTTAAAAATGTAATTTTTGAACCATGATTTTAACCAAGTATGCTGACTATAATTGTTATGTAGGTAACTTTAATTGTGAACCATTTGCCAACCTATCACGTTTTCTTCATTTGTAAGATAATAGAATCAACATAAATACATTCATAAAGTAAAATGTTAACCACTTTGAGAAACAGAAGAATGCTTATAACGTAACATTAAATTGTTTTTTCAAATGGGGAAACAAACTTGTTCACAGATCATCTCTGATTTTGTATTCCCTGGACATGGTAAGAAGTAAAACTATTATAATCATATGCTTATTTCTTATAAGTACAGCATTAACTGCTATGCCATTTCATTGACCAAAAAAATAAAGAGCAAATATATATACATATGTGTGTATGTGTATGTGTCTTGTACTTTTTGCTTTTTGGTATGTGGGTAGCTCCCTGACTGGGAATCGAACCCAGGCCGCAGCGCTGACAGCACCAACACTGAAGCCTTAAGCCACTACCCCATCAGGGTGCTCCATTGTACATTTTTAAGTACATGAAACTTGACAATTTCAATAGTTAAAGGCCACATACACAGTCCCTTGTGAGGGTATTTCTGCTTTGAGTTAGAGTTTTAATTTTGAGCCCAGTGAAGTTTAGCATAGAAGAGTTCTTCCTTTTTCTGTCAGTCTCTCAATAGTAAACAAACTCTAGGGAATTCAAACTAGAACAAATTTGGAGTTTTTAGAATTCTTATTACCTATCCAAAATCTTTGTATGGTAAATTCTAGGGGAGATACAGGTTCAGTGGCATTTTTCTTTCAGTGATTCTTCTTATACATGGAGACATTAGTCATTCTCAGATTTCAGGTATCATAAATATGAATTTGAATGTTAGTGTTCTGATCTTATTTCTTATATAACAGGTAGTAAAAAAGTGAAAACCGGGTAGGTAGCACATTAAAATTCAAACTAAACAACTAAACAACTAAACAACTTAGGAATCTGGGGGAGGTAATGACATTTTTAAAACCTTCAGGAAGTTCCCTGGTGGTGTAGTGGCTAGGCTTCGGCACTGTCAACGCTGCGGCCTGGGTTCTATTCCCAGACAGGAAGTACCCACATTTAAAAAAAAAAAAACAGGGAGTTCCCTGATGGTGTAATGGCTTAAGGCTTCATTCAGCACCATTCAGCACTGGCGCTGTCAGTGCTGCGGCCTGGGTTTGATTCCCAGCCAGGGAGCTACCCACATACAAAAAAAAAAACAGCCTTCAATATTTGTAAAATCAGGATGCAGTAGCCTTCTTTTTTTCTGAAAAGCTGTTAAATTGAGAATATAGTATATCAGTATATTTCAAAAATATTTCTCTCCAATAGTGGCATTGTGAATGGTCTCTATTTTCTTGTACCTTTCTGTATTTTCCAAATCCACTAAAATGTAGTTTTTTTCTAATAGCTTTAAAGTGTATAATTCAGTGGGTTAGCATATTCAGTTTTGTAGCTATCACCACAATTAAACTTAGACCATTTTCAGCACTCCAAAAAGAAATCATTTATCAGTCACTCGCAACACCTTCCCACACTCCAGTCCTAGGCAACCACTCATTTACTTTCAGTGTCTATAGATTTGCCAATTCTAGTATATGTTTCATTTTTATTAAAAATTTTTTAATTGTTTTTTTAAAGGATTTCCCTCTAGGAACTGCTCATTTATTAATCAGGCCTACTCTTTAGTATCAAGGGTTAAAAATCCTGTAACAAAAAATAAATAGTCATGATGTGAGATGAAAGGTGTGTTAGTCTTTTCCTGCAAAACATTTTGCAGTATATATGAATCAGTTCATCACATTGTACACCTTAGACTTGGTACAGTGTTATATGTCAATTATACCTAAATTTGTATTTCTTTCCCTCCCCAGATTTTATTGTGCAGTTCTTAGAACAGCAAGTTTGTACGCTGAACTGGGATGTGGGTTTTGTAATACAAACAATGAATGAAATTGGAGTGTCATTACCTAGACTGCTGGAAGTATATGATCATTTGTTCAAGTCACGGGTAAGAAAAAAAATTGGGGGTGGGGGGTAGTTCCCTGGCTGGGAATCAAACACAGGTTGCTGCGTTGACAGCGCCGAAGCCTAGCCACTATACCACAAGAAAAATATTAAATAAAATTGAGTAATTTATTTAGTTAACTTTTTCTAAATATAGGAGTGGCATATTTTGAATGCATGTTTATAATTATCTCATTTTCTTTCTTTTTTTTTTTTTTTTTTTTTTTTGCTTTTTGGTATGTGGGTAGCTCCCTGGCTGGGAATCGAACCCAGCGCAGAAGCCTTAAGCTATGCACACCACCAGGGAACTCCCATTATCTCATTTTCTAATACCTCACAAATTAGCTTCATTGATATAGTATCAGAAATTATCATAATTCAGACTTTTAAAACCAATAATTAGAGTGACTGGTATATATCATAATGAAAGTCAAATACTACTTTTTAATATTAATAAACAATACATGCTTTATTCTTGGTTGAATAGGGTAAACACATTACATTAAGAATCATCATGAACTTTAAAGAGCAAAATAACTGTTCATTGTAACCTCATCTAAAATATCATTGTTTAAAGATCTTTTTCACCAAATTCCACCTTATTAGACCATATATTTTGTAATTTTTATCCTAAGATAAAAGACCCAAATAAAACCTTGCCCTAGATCTGTTTTTTATAGTAACATCATTAAATCATTTGTAACAATGTCTCACAAGGCACTTGTGTATCTAATTTAAGCCTCATAATGAGCCTGTGATAGAAATGAGCGAGTAGTAGTAGTAGTATCCCCTCTACTACTACGTCTGACAAGAGCAAAGATACTAAATAACCTGCTGAAGTCACATGGCTAGTAACCAGTGAAGCCAGAACTAGAGTTAAGGTTCTTCACTACTAATTCAGTCTCTTATTTACAGTATCAGACTGAGTCTGCATAAGTTCACAGAAAAAGTGATGTCACAGCTGATAGGAAGAGATGGAGTTTTTCTCTTATCTCGGGTTCCTAACAGGAAATTTACATGCTCTACAAAAAGTGGATTGATTCATAAATAACATCACAATACAGTTTTCAATGTTCAAATATTAAGCAAAACCAGATATATAATTTAGTAACCACATAATAGTAAATGCTTATTTTAATATCAGTAAATTTTGCCTTGGACAATGAACTGATGGCTGTTTTAACTAACGTAAATGGTTGAAAAATCAGTTGACAGTTTACCTTTTAACTCACAATGTTTATTGTCTTTATAGGATCCATTCTGGAACAGAATGAAGAAGCCACTGCACCTTTTGGATTGTATACATGTACTATTGACAAGATACGTGGAGAATCCTAGCCAGGTTTTAAATTGTGAGAGGTAACTATGAATTAGATATTAAAGCAAAAGCTTTTACAAGGTTGGACAATTAATTTTGCAAGCTCATCCTAGAAAAAGTGCCACATACCTCATTGCTGAATATCACTATGGTCACCTTTGAAGTACTCCCCTTGGGAGGCTATGCACTGACACTAGCACGTAGCCCACCCTTCAAAGCAGTTTTGTAACTCTTTTTCTGGAATGGCCATCAGAGCTATTGTCATACCCCCAAATCTGACAGTTAAATTCACAAACTTGTTACCATGTGCTTATAGTAACAGCACTGTACAAACAACTCACCAAGTTTATGACAACTTACCGAGTAGTTTGTACAGCGTTGCCAACGTAAGCTCAAGGTAGCAAGTTGGCAAACTTCATTGTCAGATTTTGGGAATGATGACTTCCATGATAGCCATTCCAGAAAAAAAGAGTTCCAAAATTGCTTGGAAGAGTGGAATAGGCATTGGCATTCATGCATAGCTTCCCAAGAGGAGTACTTCAAAGGTGACAGTAGTGATATTCAGCAGTGAGGTATGTAGCACTTTTTCTATGATGAGTTTGTGAAATTAATGGTCCAACCTCATAAATGCTTCTAATAAATAGCTGGGTAACAAATTTAGAGAGAATGGGGAAAGATACGGAGATTACAAAGGAGACTTAGACTCTTTTGTATGTTAATAATAACATTTGAATGATATTAATCAGCATGTATGAAAGGTTAGAATTTTTTCCATTTCTCAACCCTTGCCCTTCTTTCTGCAAGTAAAAGGATATAATTGACAAATTACTTCTAAACTCCTTCTGCTTTGGATTAATGAACTAGGACAGTTCAATTATGGTTTTGTGATATTATTGGCCATCTATTTGTTTGAAAAGGCCTAAAGAATGTTATAATTTAATAATATTAATTTAAGAAGTCACCCATTACTGCCTTCTCATTATAATAATCTTCAACGGAAACATGGTGGTTTCGTGGGACCTACCCTCAAATGTCCTTCTCTGTTTTCATTTATTTGATCTTTACTTAATCACCTGATCCTTGCCCTTCTCTGAGAGTATAAGGTTAGCAGAAGTTGGAGGGAAAGCATATAGGAAGAAATGTTTCTAAATGTATAGATAATTAATCGGATGTCTTTTCCTTTGCAGGAGACGATTTACAAATCTCTGCCTAGATGCTGTTTGTGGTTATCTGGTTGAGCTACAGTCTATGAGCTCTTCAGTAGCAGTACAAGCCATCACAGGGAATTTTAAATCTCTTCAGGCTAAATTAGAACGACTTCATTAATTGTTATAATGTATTTTTATCTGCACAGTTTTATCTGTAAAATAAAAATCTCAGCTGGGTCCAGAAATCAGGTGCTCCAAATCTAAGAAATTAAGAATAATTTTAATAGAAATGTGTTTTTAATAAGTAGTTAATATCTACAAACAGTACATTTTCCAGATGAATTCTTTTTTAATACTGTTGTTTTTAATAATCATATTAAAAAACAACTGAGATAAAATTATTTATGATCTTAACACAAGAGTAAAAAATACTTAGAAATTGGTTTTGAATTTTATTGCAGACAGAAATTATGAATTTATAGGGGGGTTCCCTGGTAGTGTAGTGGCTAGGTTTTGGTGCTCTCACCACTGCGGCCTGGGTTTGCTTCCTGGTCAGGGAATCAACCAAAATATATATACATATATGTGAATTTATAATAATCATTTTCAAGTTAATCCAAGGATATTGAGTCAGAACTTAAAAAAACAGTTAGCTAAGCAGGTCATTCCCATAATACTGGATTCCACAACTATCCTTAAATACAAGGGGGGAATCCCTGCTCAAGGAACCAACCAAAAATAAATAAATAAATACAAGGGGGGGGACCCAAAAAATACTGGAATTATCTTCTGGAGAGTGAGCCCCTTGTAATACAGGCTTCTCCCACTAGGTGCGTGTGCTAGGAACCATTTGCGTCAGTGTACCAGTTGTGAGAAGCTGCGTTGGCTTCTGGGGAAATTTTTTTGGAGACTCTTTCAAAGCGTTTGCCCATTTTGTGATGGGTGATTTACCGGGAAAACGTATAGCATGAGAACAGACCTGCCCACACCATACTGAGTGTTCCGCAGTTTTTGACCAAAAACGGCATGAGCCATATGCCCCATGCCCCACCCTCCCTATTCACCTTAGGTATTGGCTTTATCCCTAGAAGGAAATTTCCTTCACCTACTACTAATTTTGTCACCTACAATCCTTGAAGATTAATATATTTGTGGTTGTTTTTTGAGCAGTTGATAAACTTGTGAATAATGTTCTGTGTCCTAAAAAGACACCTATACAGAGAGATACTGTTTTTCATTAGTGTCTGTGTATTTCTTTGGGCTTGTGACTACTGATTTCATTGTAGAGTAGTGATTCCCAAAGTGTGTGCACCAAACCAGCATATCAACATTATTTGGGAATTTGTTAAGGCATTCAGAATATCAGGCCCAATCCTAAGCTTACTGAATCCAAAATTTGGGGTTGGGGTGAGGCACAGGAATCTGTTTTAACAAGCCCATTCTGGTACATGTCAAGTTTGAGAACCACTGCATTAGAGGATACAAGTAGTTTACGGAGTGAGCTGCCTATCTGCTTCCTCTTCCTCCCTCCTCAATCAACCACAATCCTCAAGTTTTATCCAAGACACACAATATGTAAAGCAAAGTTATTAGTGATACAGGTTTTAGTTTTTAAGAAACTTAGAGTTCTCTGGTGGTGCAGTGGCTAGGCTTGGCGCTGTTAACACTGCGGCCTGGGTTTGATTCCCAGCCAGAGAACTACCCACATTAAAAAAAAAAAAATCGTTAAACTTGGGGGCGCAGTTCCCTGGTGGTGTAATGGCTTAAGGCTTCAGCGCTGGTGCTGTCAACACTGCGGTCTGGGTTCGATACCCAGCTAGGGAACTACCACATGCCAAAAAAAAGAAAAAAAATTGGGGGGGGGGGGGGTTCCCTGGTGGTTAGTAGCTAGAATTCAGCTTTCTCACCACTGCAGCCCGGGCTCAGTTCTAGGTCAGGGAACCACGTACACACACACAAAAAATTTGGAATGCCTAAACCAAGTACCCCAAAGTCATGGCAACGACAAAAGAAGAGTGAGAATGACCAGGACTACTGAAAAGGCAAGAGCATGAACTCCTTTCCTCTCTCATGTTACCAAATTTAATTACCTTTTTCTTATTTTCACTAATGCACGTCTATTAATTTTTAAAGTACGTTTTTAAATTATTTTTCACTTTCAGTTTCTTCTCAAGACCAGTGGAGATAGAACTCTACTGGTCTTGAGATAGAACTCTGCTGGTCCACTGTGATGCTGGTATCAGTGGTCATTGAATCAAACGAGGTAACATTGTTCTTTCCATATTAATTTTCTTAGAATTTAGCTCGCTTTCTCCTATAATCTTTAATTTATGATATTTAATAGAATGTCAAAATATCACTCATTGGGTACCACTACCTCCCATATTTTTCAGCTTTTCAGTTCCTAAATTTAGTTTTCTTGAATATGGAAAAGTGAATGTATGCTATAAATTTAAAATTCTGTCATGTCTACTTAAAATGAAAGTCTTGCTTAAATGTAATTTAGGCATGACTCATATATATATATTTGCTTTATATATAACATTTGTAATATATTTATATGTTATATATAAAACTATATAGTTATATATAAAAATATATACAACTATATATACATTTAAGTGCATTTGCACATTAATGTATATGTTAAATATACTCAACTTAGAATATTTAAGCTTCCTTCAGAAGAGCTGCAGGCTGTCATGGCTAAATGGTCCTTAGGAGACAAAACTCTGAACCCTATCCCTTTCATTTGAGAGCATCTAATAATTCCAACTGCACAGCAGATGTTTTCAGTACTCTTTGGAGGACAAGATCCCTAAAAGCAAAGAAATTAGGTCCCCCCCTTTTTTTTTTTGATCTTCCGAAACAGTGTTTCTAAAACTTAAACAAGAATCACCTGGATAGCCTTATAAAACAGGTACAGAGTTCCACCTCCAGTGTAATGCTAGCATCAATGTCACTGGATCAAAGTTGTGGTAGCATTGTTCTAGCACTGCATCCACTGCATTAATATACTTTGTACTTAGTGTTCATTCAACACATTATTTCTTTATAGTGACTATTAAACATATAGGCAAGGAATAATAAATAGAACATATTTTATGAACGTGCATTCATTGTGGGCAGTGAGGAGTCACTGAAGGCCTTGGTTGTGACATATTTATGTTGTAGGTAGATTATTTTAGTATGGCAAAATGGTTAGGAAGGAAAAATCTATTTTAGGGAGTTCCCTGATGGTGTAGTGGCTTAAGGCTTCCGCATTGGCACTGTCAGTGCTGCGGCCTGGGTTCAATTCCCAGTCAGGAAGCTACCCACATACCAAAAAGCAAAAAAAAAAAAAATCTATTTTAGGTAACTGCAGTGTATGGGATATTGACCCTTAGATGCATGTGATGTTTGTTCCTTATTTCTTCAGTTACAACATACCCGACTTACTAATGGCTTGTTTATTGAACAACTCTGCTAACCACGTAAACTTCCGCCACTTTTATATATTATAGTTACTTTCATCCCTAGACTCACAGGTTACTCATCTTTTCCTCAGGATCCTTCCCACCTCCATCCATGTTATTCCTGACAGGAAAAATTATTATAGTGATACAGTCATATCAAGAACATGAAGAACTGGGGAGTTCCCTGGTGGTGTAGTGGCTTAAGGCTTTGGCGCTGGCGCTGTCAATGCTGCAGCCTGTGTTCGATTCCCAGCCAGGGAACTACTCACATACAAAAAAAAAAAAAAAAAAAAAAAAAAAAAAAAAAAAAAAAAAAAAAAAAAAAAAAAAAAAAAAAAAAAAAAAAAAAAAAAAAAAAAAAAAAAAAAAAAACGAAAAACATGAAGAACTAAGAACATTTAATCTAAGGGTCTTAAAAGGGCACATACTTTCCTTTCACTTTCTATTAGTTTCTTTATTTGAATTCTCTTAATAATAAAACATTTTTCAAAATATTTCCGAGTCCTCTAGTAAATCATTTAAACTCTTCTAAGTTTTGTTTTCCTTTTCCTTATTAGCAGATTGAAGCTAAATATAACACTTTTTAAATCCAAAATTTTGTAAGAACTAAAGTAATTTATTTTTTATTCAGTTTTGTTCTGCTTCAAATAGTGCAGTAGTTACAATACTGTTTTTTACTCTTTCATTTCAAATAAACATTACTTCTCCATTATGGCATGTTTGAAGTTAACATATATTTTAAAACTATCAGTTATTGCTTTTTGCATTTTGGCAGCCATCACCAGGAAGACTAACTTTTATAAGATTAATCATTTTATACCATGTGGGATAAGCAAGGTAATTTAAGCAAAAGAATTTATTGACTTTCAAAATTAAGAAGTCCAAGTGTAGAGTACTGTGACATGGTTAGAACCATAGCTCCAATATCTTTTTTTTTTTTTTTTTTTTTTGCTTTTTGGTATGTGGGTAGCTCCCTGGCTGGGAATTGAACCCAGGCCGCAGCGCTGATAGCGCCAGCGCCGAAGCCTTAAGCCACTACACCATCAGGGAACTCCAAGCTCCAATATCTTAAGGACTTTTTCTCTAGGTCAGTTCTGCTCTTCTTTTCATGTTTATTCTTTGTTTCTTTCTGCAGACAGCTTGCTCCATAAACTCCTGGGAAAGTGGAACGTGTCAAATTACCTCATCCTCTTTTCTCTAACCCAGAGGTATAGTCAACAGAATTCACAGGAAGGGCTCTTATTGACACAGCCTGAGTCATGGAGTCAGTCTTGGGATATAGTGTTAAGGATCATTGCCCAAACGATACAGAACAGGAAAATGTGCTTTCCTAAAGAATTGAATGCTAGTCCACTGTATTTGTCCACCTCTCTTGCTCACCATTCACTTCCTTGTGTTTTGATGAAAACTAAACCCATCAATCCAAGAAATTCACCCTCAAGCAGGATAGACAAAAATCACACCAAGCACATCAGCAAATTCTCAGCAAACTAGGGATAAAAGAGAACTTAGCTTGATGAAGGACATCTCTGAAAAACATACAGCCAAAATTACACTTAATGCTGGGAGACTAAAACACTCTTAAAGTTGGCAAAAAAAATAAGAATGTTTTTATTTAATGTGGTACTGGAGGTCCACTGCAATCTGGCAAACGTAAGACATACAGGTTGGAAAAGCAGAAGTAAAGCTTATTCAAACACATCTAAAATAACATTAAAAAACAATAAGATTATTATTATTTTTTTTTTAATGTGGGTAGTTCCCTGGCTGGGAATTGAACCCAGGCCGCAGTGTTGACAGCGCTGAAGCCTAGCCACTACACCACCAGAGAATTCCCAATAAGATTAATTTTAACAAAATATAAGACCTGTACAATGAAAACAAAACAGTGCTAGAAAAATTAATGACTATCAAAAGAGATGTTTCCCTTTTTCAGGGTGTTTATGGCTTCCCAGCCTTAAGTCAGTGGTCTGCTGGAGCCTCTGGTACTACATTTCAAGTACTATTAAATTTTCAGGAATTTTGTGAGCCAGTTGACGTCCAGGCTTTAACTTGAAATCAGTCACGGTGGACAATTTTACTCCACAGAAATTGGCAAATACTACAAATATGTTGTAGGTTCTCTCAACCCCCTATACCAGGTTATTAAATATTTACCAATGTGCTTCTGACTTAAGTCCCATCAGGTTGTTAGCTGGGGTAGGGTGACAAAGTTATATACTATAAATATGGCTGCTAAGGTCCACCTCTGAGTAGATAGAGCAGTACTCAGAGAATCTCAGAGACTAAGCTGGCACCAAAAAGATGCCTTGTACTTAAAATCTGCCACAAGGAGCTCAGTTCATTTTTCCTGAATGGCCTACACTTACTCCATATGATATAATTAAACTCAATCTTCCTCCACTTTTCTATAAAATCAACTCATCCTTCAAAGGTGAATCTGTTTGGCAGCCAGCAGCAGATCTTTTTTTTTTTTCTTAGTGGAGTTTTATTTTTGTTTAAATGGTAGCTTTCAATATATGATTAAAAAAAAAAACTTTTAACTGAAATAACATACAGAAAAGTACACAAATCAGAGGATAATAAGTTCTCTCAAAGTGAACACATTTAACTACCATCCCGATCAAAATACAGAACCTTATGTAAAAGCACAAATATTCTTTCCTATGCCCTATCACGATAGCCAAGGTATTGGGGCTTGGTATTTGTATTTGACCTACTTTTTTGCTCTTCATGGGTTGTCTTTTTTCCTTTTAATGGGTTTTTCTGAAAGAAAGAATGGGGTTCCCTGATGGTGTAGTGGCTAGGCTTGGGCACTCTCAACGCCGCCGCCTGGGTTTGATTCCCAGCCAGGGAACTACCCCGCCCCCCACGAAAAAAAAGTAACAACTCCAATTGCCATTTAAATTAGAGAATTTAGGACTTGAAACTGAAAGGATGCATGTTACAGCATACTATTACTCTCTTCTAAAGATAAGGTCCAAACAGTGGCTTAGTAGACTGTCAAGGCACCCCTGCAAAGTCATCTATCAGGTTACACAGTTGTTATGGGTCCACTTCCTGTGTGAGGTTCTCTGTTACTTAAGATCTTTCTTAGGCTTAAAGAGAAGCAATTGAAATCAGCTGGTAAGTCACAGAGTTGGGAGTTGAACACAGGATAGCTAATATCCAAAGCTAGTCTCTTAATCACTGCGTCATGATGCAAAGGTGTATCATGATTCAAATGCCATTCAATGGTATTTGTTGAATCTGAAATCACTGGCTACTCAAAGTATGGTCCAGGGACCAGCAGCATTGGTATCATCTGGAAGCTTGTTAGAAAAGCAGATCTCAAGGCCCTGCCCACCCCAGGCCTCCTGAATTAAAATCTGCATTTTAACAAGATTCCCAGGTGATTCATTTATACCTTCAGGTCTGGGAACGACTTTTAAGTTATTCTTTTCTTTGAGTTTTTACAGCATGTTCCTTATTCACTGCTAGTTAAATATTCATATATCTCCTCACCAAACCTGTGATATACTTGAAGGCAGGAAATGTGTATCATTATTTTTGTATTCTAACCACTTGTGATAAAGACAACTAATAAGATAACAATTGTCCATCAAAATCATTTTTTCAGTCTTACTGGGTACATTACTAATCTGCATTTCTCAGCCTCCCTTGCTGTTCAGTGTGACCACATGACTGAAGTTCTCTCCAATGTCATGAAAGTGGAAATACTGTCTATTATTTCTGAGCCTAGGTCTTAAGACTGTGGGTATGCTTTTCCTTTTCCACCTTTCCTTCAGTTGGAATTCACTCTAACCTTCTTGATTGTGCAATAAGACCCTGGAGAATGAGCAAGTATCTTGAAGGAACCTGTATCTCTGAATGATTGTGTGTACCAGAGCTATTCCACCAAACTGAATCACTCACCTTGTGATAATTACACTGAGCGAAATAAATGTCTATATTCTTTAGGATTTATTGTAGGAACTTTTTGATAGGCAGCCTAGTCTTACCCTCAATAATTCACTATTCTGGGGAGTTCCCTGTTGGTGTAGTGTCTAGGCTTCGGCACTGTCAAGCTGTGGCCTGGGTTTATTCCCAGCCAGGGAACTACCCACATTAAAAATAATAATAATAATAATTCACTATTCCATCTTATTGTAGACCTCAGCTTATAATGATTCCCCTTGTGGAGAGAGAATGGTCTCGGAAACACACAGACAAGCCCTCAGCAGCCATTTCTGTACTATGTGATCCTAGCCATACCTGATTGATCCAAGAGTGGATCTCTCATCCAAACTGCACCATTTGCATTTTCTCTCCAAGAGATTTGCAATTTTGAACTGAAACAGGAGGTGAGAATAACTGGAACTGAGTCATGTTAATGGCAAAGCTTTAAATCTGCACTGTGTAATGTAGGAACCACTAAGCAACATGTGGCTATTTGAATTTCATTAAAATAAACATTTCAGTGTCTCAGTTGCACAAGTTACACATCAGGTATTCAATACCATTTGTAGCTAATGGCTACCATATTGGACAGGGCACACATAGAACATTTTTATTATCACAGAAGTTTCTACTGAGCAGTACTGCCCCAGAGAGAATTTCTACAATCTATCCTAGTTCCAATCTGTCCCAAAGCTTGGTTGTTGAAACCATTCTTTAGATTGTGTAGAGATTCTGGGATATATCAGAATCTACCATAAATTCCCTCTCTTGCTTAAGTTAGTCAAAATTGATTTTATTATCTGCTACCAAAAGGACCTCAATTATACATCTGGCACTGTAACTACGAAACACCAAATCCGATGGGAAATTCTCGGACTTATTTGACCTTACTTGGATTTTCGCATAGTTTACCACTCCTTCCTGCCCTTTCATGACACCACTCTTCGTGGTTCTCTTCCATTCCACTCACATTCTCTTAAGAATTGGTATTCCCTATTAAACTCCTCTTCAATATAAATTAAAGAAAGATGACCTTTAAAAAGTTCAGGGCAGACTGAAGGAGCGATGCTTAGGTTACATATTCTACAGTACCCCCATCAGGCTTCTGAACCAAGTATCTAATTATTCACTAAATAGTTCCACCTGAAGCCCAGGGGCATCTCAAAATGCATATACTAAAACGAATTTTTAAAAAAATGTAAAAAAATAAAAATAAAAATAAAATTTTACCCTCCAAAGAAAAAATGCATATACTTCAACTATTACCCATTTAAAAGCTTAGATGTTTCTGACCTCCCCACCTTCCAAATGGGAAAATGCACTCTGTGCAGACTGCTATCGTGGAATTTAACACTGCACTGTAATGTGAGTATGAATCTTCTAAATATGGGCAATATTGCCTTCCCCTTTACACCTAATAGTGTCTAACACAAAATATTCAGTAATTTTTATTTTAGCAAATTGTAGTTACTCCCATAAATCTTTAAAGAACATGGACGTTAACTCCAGAATTAAACTTCTAGGTCTGCTGGCCATCCTGCAAAGATCAGCCACAATTATCCCATTATTATCACATCTTAAGACCTAGAAATGGAAACACAGAAAATCGGGGGGAAATGAGGACTTCTTAGTCCCCAATTTTTTTCCTTTATGTTTTTTGTGCTAACTCTAGCTGTATTTATGTAAGGTGTTCCTGACTTTAGGTGGACTCAAACCACCTCAGTTCTATAAACTTGGAGATAAACAGTGTTGAGCTACCAGTATCCCAGCTGCCAGTTACCCCACAGAGAAGCAGTAGGCTAGTTGTGGTTTGCGATGCTTCGGGAAGTTCTCCTGCCCTGTATTCTGGGTTTGCTAACATAAACCAGTATGATTGCTCTTCATTTGAGAGGGCTGGGCGACTTGCTCAGAACACACTTAGCCTAGCCAAGGGCAACAAGCCACAATGCCTTCAAACAGCAGGCCGGTGACATCGATGTGTGAAGAGGAGGTCGGGTAGGGAAACGAAGAGCATGCCATTGACTAAAGCATCCAAATTTAATCGACAGAAAAATGCTTTTCCAGGCCAAACACAGCCGTAGAGCTACTTGTTCGTGATCCCTGTTCCCAGTCAGTCGGCTGGACCAGGACAGGGGCGAAGGAAGCGAAAACAGTGTAGTAAATAAGTCACTAGGATTGCTTTCCTTAGTGCTTTAAGTGGCCCACCTGGTCTGCAGAGGGCAGTGTACAGCCCTTTTATTTTCTCGACTTGGGGCGGGGGGTGACAATTCCGTGAATTACACAGTGGTCGGTTATTAGGTGGTTTTCTGGGAAGGGCTGCCAGCGCCTGCGACACTGAAGGCGTGAGTCTGAGGAACGCCCAGGTGAGGGACAACCGCAAGGCCCCGCCGCAGCTGAGGAGGAGCCGGGGCGGAGGCGGCGAGCGGGCGTAAAGGCGAGCGCGCGCGGGGAGGAGGCGGCCAGCGGAGGCGCAGGACGAGAGCCTGGTGAGGCCGGGTGGAGCAGGGAAGGCGGGAGGAACAGTGAGAGCTGCCCTCCCGCGCTCCTGGCCGGCGCTCTGCCGGCGCTCGCGTCCTCCTCCCCGCCCTGCGCCGTCGTCAGGGCGGAGGCTCGCGTCCCGGCTGTCGGCTGGGCCCGCGGCTGTCGCCCTCCCGCCGTCGCCCTCCCGCCTCCCCACCGCGCCGCCCGCGGCCTCCGGCGCCTTTCCAGCCCCGGACGGGACTGTCTCTGGTGGAGGTAACTGCCCGCAGCTTCCTGCCGCTCGCGTCCCTAACCCCCTCCCCAAGCCGCGGGTCCGCCGGCGCCCTACGGCTGCCGGTACACCGTTCTGTCTCGCAGTCCGCGACCTCCCCGTCCGCCGCCCCCAGGCCCCTGGTCCTTTCTTTTGCCGGGTACTTGCCCTTCCTCCCTTCTAGGCCTGCCCTACTTCCCGGGAGTGGTGCTCCCGCCGCAGCATCCTCAGTGACGGAGGCGCGGGGCTCCAAGGGGCCGGGTCCCGCAGCTCCTGCCCGCCGTGTGCGCCTCAGGGACAGGGGGACCAGGCCGCCTCCGCGGGCTTGGGCAGGAGACCTCAGAGCAGTCCTTGCGGGTGATTTGTGCGAGGCGGTCGCGGGGAAAGGCCCGGGTTTGGCCGTAGTTGATGGTAAGCTTGTTAAACATTAAGGAACGGACGCCATTTCTCAGCCTCGTCTGTGGTGGAAACCACCGAAGAACGAGGATTCACTTTAAATGGCATTCAGCCTTGGGTTTTAACTAAAGGTACCTTTTTGGGTAGACTTAACACACGAGTTCTATCCGGAAAAAATCCAGCCATAAATGCCTCTGTTTTTCATTGTATATGGCTGGGTACTTTCCGGACAGCCCCCGTACTTACCCTCCTAACAGTGTATTTTATGAATGCGATTAAGGTTTTTTGTTTGTTTGTTTTAACATGGGTAATTTCCCTGTTGGCTGGGAATCGAACCCAGGCCGCAGCATTGACAGCACCGAAGCCTAGCCACTACACCACCAGGAACTCCCGATTAAGGTCATTTTTATTTCTTTTTCTTCCATTAACAGATTTTACTTGTTTCGTGGTGTTTATTAGTGTCAGTAGTATTAGCGTTTTTAGTCAGTTCAGTATGTACAGGAATAATCTTTGCCATATAACAGGCTGTGAGAACATCCTTTGAGTTCTAAAAGATGGGAGACTTTCATCATCAAATCTTGTGCGCTATTCTCACATCTTGAGCTTGCTTCTTTGTCCTTTACGTTTTAGTTGCAAAACGTATGTCTAAGTATACATCTGGAATATTTTAAAGCACATCTCTGGCGTCAATACTCAAGTATATATACTCTATCTCATTTAGGAGAGGTTAAGTACAAAAACAAAAACACCCCAAACCGTAATACAATTATCACTTATCCCCAAAAATAACATTAATTTCTTGGTATCATCTAATACCAAGTCATGTTCAGTTTTTCTGTTCTTTTTTATTTGAAATAATTTAAAGTTTACAGAAAAGTTGCAAGAAAAAAATTAAAGAACTCCTATACCATTACCGACAATGACCACTTCTTATATTTTGCCCTTACTTTGTCTTACTTGTTTTTTTGAGGGCGGGTGATTCCCTGGCTGGGAATCGAATCCACACCGCTGCGTTGAGAGCTCGGGAGCCTAGCTACCACACCACCAGGGAACCCCCCGGAACAGATCTTGAGCTTATGTTTCTCATTTTGACATTTTAAAGGAATGGTACCTCCATTATTTTATATCATTTTCTTCAATATGGAATAGTTCCCATTATGAATAGACAGGTTTGCATTTTTTGGCTGGAATATTATATAAGCAATGTTACGTCTCTTTCGAGTTACCACAACCAGAGGAACATAACATCTGCTCCTTAGAGCGTTAGGATGTTATCTCTTTTCTCCACTATCATTAGTGTTTTTTCTTTCTTGCAAATTATTAAGTAATTTGTGGGGAGATACTGCTAGATTTTGTTAATATCCTCTTTCTCATCAGAATCTTCCCTCTCCCGGCTTTATCATTCCTTGATGGTTCTTTCCTGAGTTTTTACTGTGCTATGGTTGCAAAATGGTGATTTTTTCCATATCTGCCAGCATATAATTGTGATCTAGTTTTATAATACTGTTACTTCAATAAATTGTAACCTCTTTCTTATTTATTTTGATGTTCAGAGTGCCCCAAATTTGGCCTGTGGGATTTGGTCCTTCAATCTTGTACCTGTTTCTTTTTGACATGCCCTCATTGTATGTAAAAGTTTACTTCCTTCTTTTGGCACAAGGTTTTCCAGGTCCATCTGGTTCCTTCTCTACCCCAATCCTGAAATTAGCCATTTTTCTAAGGAGCCTTCATTCCTCTCCTTGAAAAATAGTATTTAGAAACAAGATCTGGGTGCTAAATTTGCTTATTGCTACTGGGATGTCATCGCTTCTTGGCATTGTCAATTCCTAACCTTAAAAAGAGAACTGACCTGATGAAAACATAATTTATCAAAACTTTTATGAAAGTTCTAAATTAATATCCTCAGTAAATATTATGGACTCTTTATTGTTGTTGTTACTTGCTTTCTACAGTATCTTGTGTTGTTTTTACTTAATTGGTCATCCATTGATAACAAGCATGGAGATAAAATTGGAAGTTTTGACATCAACAAGTATCAAGCAGAAAAAACCGTGGCCACGAGTCTCCTGGTTGGGGCAGGTAGGCTTTTTTAATTTATATAATACCAGTCGTAATACAAATGAATGCTTTGTATCTAAGATTGAAGAACGTACTGTGGTCTTTGAAAAATAAAATCTTTAAAAGGATCACCTGCCTACTGAAGAGAGTTTTCTGTGTTTGTTTTTTATAGTGAGCAATTTAGCTTTTCCAGTAAGTTGAATGATCTATCTAGAAGAAATATTTCACTTTCTTTTATTATTAACTTAAGGTATGCAAAACAACACAGTGATTAGACATTTGCACAACTTGTACAACGTACTTTTTCTGGATAATAAAAAATGATCAGAGCAAAGGGTTACAAAATACCTATTTTAACTAACAATAATTTAAAAACTTGTCCATACTACTGTTCAAATTATGAAATTAAATAGCAGATAACTAGTTTTGGCTAACAAAATTGGAAGACACTTCTGTAATTTTAAACTTGAAAGGAATCTAAATTATAATAATTTGGTCATCTTACCCAAGTAATTCTAATAAGCAGTATTTTAAGATAGAATGAAAAATCTTCAGGTTACCTAATTAACCTTGTTGTTCATTTGTGGTACATATATACATAATCTTTCTTAAATGTTAGTTTGTTTTCCTTTCTGAGATTATTTATATAAGAGGTTGAATTAACCTCTGGCACCTTTTAAGTCACATATTTCTTCTCTTAGGAAAATGAAGGTGTTTTTCTTTTGGATGGTAAATTCATAAATGAAATTAATTTGCTATCAGGAAGGACAAAGAAGAAGATTCCTAGTCTGCAGCCTTTGTTGAAGGATATTATTGTCCTGACAACCTCCAGTAATGGTTAAGTAGTACTAATATTTTCAAAGAGTGAGGTTAACTTTTTTTAATAATTTGGGGAAATATTAGATTGTAAGTATTGCATTTCCTTTTCGGAAACAGATGCCTGGCTGGCTGGGGTACTCACTACAGGGGAGCTTTTCCTTTGGAACAAAGATCAAGATTGTTTGAAAACTGTACAAGCAACTGAAAAGCCTAAGGAAATGATTAAAGCTGCAGCAGGTGAGAATTTATTTAAATTGATTTAACTTGTAAGTAGGAGGAAAAGAAGATGAATCATTTTCCTATTACTATTTTAAAAATTGTGTGTGTGTATATACATATACATACAGGGTCCAGCAGAAGTTAATGCTGGACCCTGTACATGAATGTCTGGCATGAGATGGACAGCAATTTGAACATTCTCCTAAAATGTCACCTAAAGTGTGCATGAGTGTGATATTGTTATATTACAGAATTGCGTGCTTATGATTTTGTAATAAATGATTTGGTATAGAATACAAGCTCATAAAAAGGGGCTTTATTTGTACCAGACCCTCTATATATTTATGTATGTATGTATGTATTTCTTTGGTGGTGTTTATTTGTGATACTTAGATTCATTTTGAAGAGAAGTCTGGAATACCTAAAATATCTGTGGTAACACTGGGTTCCTAATATCACAGAAATACATGATAAATGTTACTATTATTTGTACTTTTAATTTATTACCACTGCTGTAACATCATTTAGCTTTCTATTGTACTTTCTGGGGAGAGTTCAGATTCAGAGGTTTAATTACATTTTTTGGTTGGTTTGTTTTATTTTATTAGCAAGCTCTTTGAGACTGTATTTGTATGTATCTGGAAATGGGAAAAGAATTCTGCTTATAACTCCTGGATGTATACTTCTTTGGGAATATTTGGAATTCAAGAATATCCTATCTTCTAAAAGCCCTTCATTGATGGGCCAGTGGTCTCAGATCATACCTGAAGAAGCAGTTCATTTGCCTTCCACTGAAGATAAAGAAGCTGTAGTGCATGCTGTTTTTATAAAAAATGAGGTAAAATTCAAATCAGACAGGGCGTCACAGAAGTTGAGATCTTAGACTCTTAAGAATGGACTTCTATTGATCAGAGTGTGTAATGGCATAATTATAGATCACTAGTCATCAATGATTGTCACATTAATTGTGATTGTTATGAAAAATATTTTTATATTTCTTGGTCATATTTTTAAAAACGTTTATTAAAAATGGTTTGAACTTAGAGCTTCCTTTCTCTTTCCTTAGTTTTATTTTTTCCTAGTTTTAAAATATGTGAGTTTTGTAATTTAAAATGCTAGAATTGGTGATAATAAGTAAACAATTTAATTCTTAGGACATAATACATTCATTAATTAAAAAACACTTTAAATAGCTGCATGGTGCTCTTTGTATGGACCAACATTTTATTATCTAGTCGACTGTTAGAAGTTTTATTTTTTTCTCTACCTCCTCACACCTACAGGGGTAGCGCCCTAATTTAAATAATATATAACTATAAATGAAAAGAAAAATAAATATTTAAGAATCTTTCTGTTGATAGCCACAGTAAATGGCAGTTTTTTTCAGAGAATAAAGTGTACCTTGATTTTCCATTTGGGACATGCATGTCTCTGGCTCATAAATAAATTACTTAGTCTTTAGCTTAATGTTAAGAATAAAAATATAAAGATCTCAATGTGTTTCACTTATTTCTGATGAAATGAATGAAAATATATTTATATTTTATATATCTTTGAGGGAGCAGGCGGGGGTAGCTCCCTGGCTGGGAATCAAACCCAGGCCGTGGCGTTGAGAGCACGGAAGCCTAGCCACTACACCACCAGGGAACCCCCCTGTTTTATATATCTTGATTTACTTACAGATTAGTTATACACTAAAGTATGCTTAAATTTTTCTACAGCTCTTGGGAGACTGCTGCTTGTGTTCATTTACTTTTTATTCTGGGGAATGCCTGAAGTTAACATTTCTAGCAATTCAGTGGCATGAGAATGTATTTACACCCATAAGGTGAAGTAGATGTTTCCTTCTTTATTTTCTGTCCTTTTAAAATATAATTATCTTTTGGCCTGTAAATATATAAGATTAGTAAATGACATGCTAATTTAAATGTCTGAGGCTTCATACTTTCTTCCCATAAGTATTGCTCTATTTCTTTAGTTTTCATTTTCAAATATTTAATCTAGAAAGTTTTCCTTTTGTTTTTGTATTGTTTCCCTATTTGGCGGTGAGAACATGTAAAAGATAAGGCAGGTTATGATCTTACTTGTCTTAAGATGATAAAAATAACTAATTTGGAAAGTAATTCAATTGAATTTTAAAAGGCACATAAATTACTTGAATTTACTATTCCTTTTAAATGCTGGAGTATTTTTTATTAAAATAATTCTATTAATTCTAAAAAGCCCAATAAAATAGAAGAGTGCATTAAAAGCATAGAATGCCTGAAAATAAGATTCACTAAAATAATGTGATGGGGGGGGGTTCTTTTTCTTTCTGTTTATTTTGTTTTTTATGCTAACAATACCTACTTATATAAGTAAAAAACAAATTTTAAGTGCACAACTGGACTTTAATATACATACAAGTGTGTGTAACAGTCCTATTAAGTATAGAACATTGTCACTATCCTAAAAAGCCCTCTTCTCTACCTATTTAATCCCTTAAAAAATGTTAGCAATAATATAGAAATATGTGTATCTAAACCATTAGTGGAAGTAGATGTATTTGGGGTTGGCTGCGTATCATGCTATTACTAACAAAATTCTGATGTTGAGTTTGTTTAATTAATATTACTCTCTCATTACCTGGATGAAACTTCTGATTGGTTGCTAAGAGGCCCCCTAATATATGTGTATATGTAGGAATTTTGTTGGACCCTTTAATTTTTTGTAATCAACTATATATTAATTTAAAAGTTACTGTACTTCCTGTTTTCAGTTATTCATTATTTTCTTAGATCATTGCCATACCATGTCCACTGGGCACAACAAGATTGCCTTCTGTGTAGTCTGATTCCTAAATGTGAATCAATAAAGTCAAGAGGAGCTCTTATTTCTGCCTTTTCAAGAGATGGCCTTACTCTGGCGGTAACTCTTAATCAGAAAGACCCAAAGGTCAGTAAATGTAATCTGTCTTTGAAGTAACCCATAAAAGAGGGTTTAGTCCAGTTTTGAGATGTTTTTTCCACTGGAGATAGTTTTTTTTTCTTAATATTACTTTATGTTGTTTAAATTGATGTTTTTGATTCATCTTACTATTGTTGATTGGTAAAGTTATTTAAATTAGCTGCCATCGTTTTCAAAACTTGGCCTGCAGAAGTTCAAAGAGGATAAGGGAAAAGGAAGGGCAATATGGTAACTGATGTTCTTAAAATGTAGTATAAAAAAGAAAAGTTATAGGTGGTCAATATTGTTTTGACAATTGGGAAACACCCCTAGTTTATTGATATAGTAATAGATTTTTAGGTTTTCAGAATTATAAGTAATGATTAAAGCAAAACAGTTTTAATAATGGTTTTGTTGTCTTTTTTTCTAGGCAACTCAGGTATTATTTATAAACACACTGAATTTTGTTACTCTCTGTGGTAGCCTTAAAGGATGTAGCAATAAGAATCCAGTGGTTCCAGCTACACTTACCAGGTAAGAACTCTTGTATTTTTAAATAGTGTTTTTATTTTCTTTTCCAACAATTTGGTAAGTTTAAGCTTTTGGTAATTCAATAATGTGTGAATAGATATTTAGATAGATAATGCAAGTTATTTGCAGCATTTGTGTTTGATAGATTTTAAAAATTGCTTTATGTAAGGAAGGTGTTAAATACTTTAAGGAAGGGTCTAGTAGGGTAGAAGTTACATGAACGTACTTTATTTTCTTGTGTTTCTTTCTGTATTGTCTGAGAAGGAGTGAAGTCATGACTCATTAGAAAAGTATTTGGCTTAATTGGAGAGGCTGAAATGAAAAAAAAACCTAGATTGGGAAGACCATATATTTAGGCTAAGGTGTTTTGAGCCTTTTAAACAAAGTTGGCATTCTTTGCTTATGGGTCAATAGCAGCATTAAGTGGTGATTTTGGAAGGCACATGAGCTTCTACCAGGACCTACATGGGGTTATAGAGTAGGGAGATTTCCTCTTGGACTTTGTGATTTCCTCTTTTGAACACTTTTTTATACTATTTGAATTTCCAAAGTTTTCAGTTCAATCCAAGCCTTGCCTCTTCCATTTTCTTTCCCTCCTGAAAAATTCCTGTCTAAAAGTATTACTGGTCTCAGTTCAGTGATCTGACAGGATATCCATCATTTACATGAGGAGGATCTACTTTTTGTCTCTATGAAACATTACTATTACTAGATAGTTAAGGGGTAGTGATGATGGCTTTGTGAAGAGGAACTCTGCTGCTGAGGTTGCAGAGAGGACAGGCATGGTATTGACCTTGAAATGTATTAGTAGATACTAGTTTTGGGTACCAGTAAGATTAAAAGTTGTTCTAATTAAAGTGTGACTAAAAAGCTTAAATCTTTTAGGGAGTTTTTTGTTTTGTATTGTTTTGTTTTGTTTTGTTTTATGTGGGTATTTCCCTGGCTGGGAATCGAACCCAGGCCGCAGCGTTGACAGCGCTGAAGCCTAGTCACTACACCAGGGAACTCCTTAGGGAGTACTTTTATTTTGTGATTTGGTTATGAACCTAAGTAAATTTCTAATTGGTATGTTGTATGGAGTAAATGTTTATGAGCAAATTCCTTATTTTTACCTTTCTGGGAAATGAAATATATAAAATGTAGGTGTCAATTGCCTACTACTCATTCTTTTGCCATGTTTTGAAGTGTTTCACCCCTGCTTGACCATTATAAATTGTCAAAGACATTGTACAGAGAGTGTCCTTTCTCAACATGTTATCTTGCTTTTTCTAGGTCCTACTGGGTAGGTGATATCAGCTGGACTCATGATAGTCTTTTTCTGGCTTGTGTGTTAAAACGTGGCTCCTTGGTTTTATTGACTTGCCAAGGTGAATTGCTAACATTAATTACATTTGGTTGCTCTATAGAATTTGGGCCAGCTGAATTTATTCCTCTTCACCCACTAATAACATATAGGTGAGACATTTAAATTGTTTTAATTTGTTTATAGAAGTTTTTCTCTTTTGTTATTACTTTACTGTGTTTTTTATTTTGATAAATTTCATCTTTCAAATTGTCTTACTTTGAGTTGTCATCTCAATTTATGTTTCATATTTATAGTTTTTTTCTATTTCTTTTTGTGGCTTAATCCTGGTGAAAATTTGACATTTTGACTATGTAAGTATGTTATCAAAATATTCAATAGCACTAAAATTTTATTTTCTTTGATATATAAGTTATTAATGAAAGCGTAATGTATACTTACTGTTTTAAAAGAAGAGCACTTTGAGAAATTAGTTGTGTGGGTAAATTATTCTTTAAGCCTCTATTTCTTTTACTGTGAAATGAAGATGAGGTTGGTTGAAAGAATAAAGGAAGATAATAATAAATCATTTAGCACAGTTCTGACATACAGTGCTAAGTAAATATTTGTTATTGATGTTACTATACATCGCTAGACACATAATACACAGCTATTTACAAAACAAAAGAATTGGAAAAAGACCTTTGAAGTTCACCCATTTCCTTTGCTTTACTGAAAGGAAACTGAGGAGGGGCATGTCATTGAGTATATTTAGCAAAAAAGTAATGCTTAATTCTTAGCAATAGAAAATTCTAATGGAAACAATTTTTACTTCCTGCAGGGAAAGTATTTTTTCCTTATTTCTTCTGGTTTGATTCATATTGACTTGACTTTCTTCACATTTTTCTTTAAAATTAATACTTGGGGCCTTTCAAAATGGATTGCTTTTTTTGATTACAAAAGTAATATTTATTATTATTTAAAAATTGGAAAATTAAATGTTACAAAACTAAGGTAGAAAGTGAAAGACTTATAATCATATTTCTCAGATAACGGTTATTAACATTTTAGTAATATTGTCCTCCAAATAAAAAAATTATATAACATTTGTAATATGTTTTTTAAAACAAAATAAATTATATGATATATGCTGTTTTCTGTTTTGGTTTAACAGTGTATCCCATATTTTTCCTTGAAGTCATTTTTTAAATATTATTATTATTGTTATTGTTATTGTTATTGTTATTTTGGTTGGTTCCCTGATGGGGAAGTAAACCCAGGCTGTGTCAGTGAGAGCACTGAAACCTAACCACTAGACCACCAGGGAACCCCCGCCTCCTTGAAGTCATTTTTAATGGTTCTATAGCTTTCTGTGGTGTGTACGTTCTGTAATTAACTAATTGCCTGTTGTTGACTGTTTAATAAAATATATATTTGAATAGTTTCTAACCCAAAAATTATATTTTATTTGTTTTTGCATTTATAAAGCCCCAAAGTTAATAGCAGCAATATTATAATCATTATCAGCATTATGAGATTATAATCATACCACCATTTCAATAAATAAGTATATTTATATGGAAACTCAGTCAAATTAATCTTAAGCTTATAAAATCTTACTCTTCACCATCCTCTCCAGTTTTTTTTTTCCTCCTTAATATAATAACACATATACTCATAGCTCATCATTATTCTTGTAAGTATATTTAAATATATGGTAAGAAGGAAATTTAAATATTTAACTCTCTTTAATGGTAAAAATGAACTCTCAGTTCTTTTCTGAAATAGTTTGTATAAAACTAGATTAGAAACAAACTAAATACCACAATTCGGGGAACAATAAAAAGAAAACATAAACCTATATATTATGTAATGAGTGATGTTTTCTTTAGATATATCACATTTAATATTTTTGTGTTTAATTTGTTTGCTTTTTCATCATTCTATAACTTTGAATTGCTTTGCATTTTTCTTTGGAATAATGATTATTTTCTTTAAGATTTTTTTCTAATTCTTGAATTTTGATGTTTGTTTGCTAGACCACAGCAGTTTACCTTCCAAGATTCCAATAATTCTCTAGATTCATCAGCTTCTGATAGTGACCCTATGAGACAGAGATATTCTATAAAAGCACACTCACGGTTACCCTACCTCATTATTTCTGACGGATATATGGTCACAACCCTTCGATTTCTTGATAACCTGTCTCCATCAGTGCTCATGAGATCCCTTCTACTTGATTCGACCCAGAAACTTGAGAAAACATACCAAAGTGTGGTTTTGTCTAAGGTATAGTGCTTTTTGCTATCATTAGTAAAAGTGGGCTTCTTTTCAGATTTAAAAACTACACTGACAGTAATGTCTTTGGATTGTATACAATTGTCTATAGAATTTTTTATTGCTTGTAATAGAACTACAGATAAAATTTTGCTCTTGGAAATCTCTTTTCTTCTGTAGCCAAAAGGCAAAGGGCTGAACTTGCAATCACTGGATTCCCTAAGGTTGAGCCTGTTAAAACACCAAGGAGATGAACATGAAGCTGATTGTACTGTCCCTAGATTCTTGCAGGTAGAAGAAACAAAGAAGTTAAATGAAAAAACAGCAAATTTGCAGGTACTTAGTAGCAGTGTTTTATTCACTTTGAACAGTTACATATTGACTTTATTCCAAGAAACTAGTTTTGTTTTTCTTTTGTTAAAGGGAAGAGAAATTTGAGAACACCAAAATAATTTTATTTGTAAGATATCAAATAGTATTACATATAATTTTTTTTTCCACTCATGTTTTAGGATTTTGAAGCAAAAGAAACTAATGAAGGCATACATTTTCCAAGCAACTTATTCTCTTTTTGGAAGCAAAAAAGTGATCCATTGTTTAGTAGTGCCAGTGAGGGAAGGTTGGAATTTGCATCTATGTTTGATACGATACATGCAAAGGATGATACTGAGGAGACAGACAGAACCATTACAGAATTGTATTCAGTTCAGAAAAATCTCCTTGCAGCATGGACTATAGGAATTTCAAAAAATGTGACAGAAAAAATTTCAATGTTAAATTACACAGTGGTTTGTATCACTCATTTTTTCTACATTATTCAGTTTATAAAATGTCCTTTTCCCAAACTTGATCTATTTTTAAGCAAGAGCCCAAGACATAATGCCTGGGTACTTTGTATTTTTCAACTTTTTCATCAGTGTTTATCAATCCAGTATTGGGATATGAGATACAGACAAGATGTGGGACACTTAGTAAAGCTGACTTCAAATACTATAAAGCTTTTGCTGACTCAGCAACAACCGAGTCAGTTTTTCTCAGAGAGGCTTTTAGCCTGTTTTCATTTACTCAAAATGGTGGGTGATAATTTAAATGACATATACAATCTCCAGCCTGAAGCGATTTCAGCATCAACAGATGGAAGTGGAAGAGCAAATCAAGACTCACTGGTGGTACCCATTTTTCAAAAATTGCGAGAGAGTGGTTCTCAAGAAAACTGGTCTTGGAACTCATCTTTCAAGATTCGTCCCCAAGTAGTAAATCTTGTTCAACAGCCAGGACACAGGTATAATTACTTTAATATTAGGATACTATCAGCATTATAGACTTTTTCCTTTAAAAAAAAAGTTGGGATGTAATTTTCGTACTATAGTATTCACCACTTGAAAGTGTGCAATTCAGTAATTTTTGGCATAATCACAGAATATTTTTATCACCCCCAAAGGAAACTTTGTATCTAATAGCACTCAGAATTATAGATTTATTCTATTTAAAAATATTTTAGGATTTATGCTAAATGTTATACAATACACAATTTTTTTTTTTTTAGTCTTGAGCAACCAGCATACTACTGAAAGATTTTGCTTTAGGTAAGCTCTATAGAAAAAGAACTACAGGTACATAAAGCATTTATGAAGATTTTAAAAAGATGTATTTTTTTGATCAGCGGACTATGTGCTATATTTAAGCCTGATCAGTTTGTGTATGTGTTATTTTATCAGTAAAGGATACAGGCAAAAAAAAAAAAAAAGACTATGTAGGAAGCTATACTCATTACTCCTAGTGTGAAATTTGGTTTTGATGATTACCTAATTTTATATGCAGATTGACTGTTCTCTGGAGAGTACTGTACAATAAAACTTTATGGTATCAAACACAATTAAGTCGAAGAGTTCCTGAAGGTGACACACAGTTAACTGAAAAGATAGCACATGAAGCATCTACTGTCAAGTCCCTGTTATGTCATATACAGGCTAACTTACAGACTGGTGGAGTTTGCTTGAACCAAACCTTAGAGCTTAAATCTATTAATGGTCAGTATCCCATAAACAATTTCTACCTCCATGAATAAGCAGTAAAGCAATATAGTTAACTGGGCTTTGATTTTATTAATTGGTTGCAATTACTTGTTTTTCAGAATAATTTCTGACTGAGCTATATGCACTGAATTTTAAGTCTTAGTAAATTTTTATAAAGTAATGTAATTAACCATAACTAACTGTTGGTTAAAAACTTTGTAGGTGAAGAGTGTTTTCTGTTAGGATCATATGAACAGTCTGTTCAGCTGTGGAAGAGAGCACTGCAGGAAACCCAGGAGAACGGTAGGGGGCTGGTGAAAAGTACTTGCCGCAGTGTTGGTGGGAACATATTTTAGCATTCATGGAGCTTAACAATTTAATTCCAGATTTCTGAGTGCTCATAATATCTTTGTGTTCCAACAGAATATATATTGTAGACACCTTGACTAACAGAAATACTTATTTAAAATTATTCTTAGTCTCACAATTTGTATAACCAAGAGTTTTTTCTGTTATCTGTAGATAAGTCTCCTTTTGTTCTTTTTTTGGTTAGTGATGAAACCTGTAATTGATTGTTCATGGGGAAAAACATGAGATTTAGATCCTAAATAAAATGATTGTTTTGTTTTTTGCCATTGAGAGGGACTGAGAGTATCTAAATGGGAAATTATGTTAAATATTTTACCTTCTACAGACTTAGAGAAGCATGGAGCTAAGGCTCTCTGCCCTAAAGCAATTCAACTTTAACAAATTCCTATGAGTTGAGCTTATTGTTGGTGTAAGTATGGGTTACGTGGAGTTTTTTTCTTAAAATATAAGGGTGTAGATTCTAGAAACTGGTTATAGCTTTTATGATACAGGGCTGAGGGTGGGGCTAAGATGGCAGGTTTTGAACTGATGACCTTGGAGCTCACTCTGACTATAACTACTTACATAGTCAGGTTTGGGCAATTACTAAAATGGTTGCTGCCTGCTGTGGCTTTGTATGTTTCATTCATTCATCTATTTAACCAGTATTTATTGAGGACCTGCTATGTGACTAGTGTTATTAGGCACTAGGAATAAGTGAAATAAACAACTTCACCCTCAGGTTGCCCACAATCTGCAGGAGAAGTTTCATAAACAACTAGCACTTTTTTTGTGATGTTGTATGAAACTGACACAGTCTGAAACTGTAGTGTAAACATCAGTCTGGGTAAATTCTGGAGAAGCTGACATTTCAAATAGGGTAGAAATTGGCTAGTTAAAGAAGTGGGAATTGTTTAACAGAGGAACAGCTTTCCAAAAGCAGAATCATGAGAAACCATGGCAATTTGGTAAACTGCAAGAAGCTTACGTGGACTAGATTATTTTTTATATGTGTGTGTATAATATGTAATATTGAGGTTAGTGTGGTGAGAACTAAGTTGAGAGGTAGATAGAGAACAGATGATAAAGCAACATAATATATGCAGTCCCAAGGGATTAAGCTTTTATCCTGAAGACATTGGGATCAGTTAAGATACTTTATGTAGGAAAGAACTTTTCGAATAAACACAGGCCTTGTGGAAAGATCACTTTGGTACTGTGTGGAGGGTCATTTGTAGGAGTGTGGTATAGAGATGTGGGTTTTACTTAGAAATAAATTTGAGGAGGTCCTGAACCCCAAAGCAATGTTAAGAGTACTGTTGAACAGAGGTCATATCTGACAGATATTTAATAGGTTTGATCAGTTGGACTTGTGACTGAGTAAATCTGGAGAAAGAAGTCTAATGTATTATAGTTCTCAGATTCAGGGATTGTCTAATGGATGAAATAGCATTCAAGATGAGAAGTTTTGAAGAAGAATTTTCATAATGAGTTCTGTTGTGGACCTTTCCATTTAATTTCATTTCCACTGTATTTATTAGGAATGACTTCTATTAATAGAGACTGTAACAGTGGCTTCAACAAGAAAGACATTTCTTTCTCATGAAAAGAAGCCTGAAGTTTGATGTTTCTATGGTTTCAAGGACCCACACTCCTTTAGTTTTTCTACTCAGTCATCTTTAGTGCATTGCTTTCCATCTTAAGGCCCTTAACGTGAGTTATGATGGGTACTGGAGCTGTAGCCATCACATCCATATTTTAGGCAGCAGAGAGCAGGAAGGGCAAGAAAGGGTACACCTACTTCCTACCTAAGTTGATACAGCTTTTCGGAAGTCTTACCCAAGTTTATCTCTTAGTTCAGAACATAGTCACATTTTTACATGGCCACCTCTAGGGAGAAATTGTGATCTGGTTGCATTGAAGCCCCAAATGAAGTTGGAATTCTTTTATTCAAGAAGAATGGATAAGGGGCAGGCAACTAGCATTCTCAGTCCTAAATACCCTCCAGATATTTGAAGGCAGTGGTCAGGAGCTCCTATCTTATTACAGTGTTTCTTCTTTGAGACGTCTCTTTGACCATCTGTTTTATACATGTATGGTTTCTCTCTCTCTCTCTCTCTCTCTCTCTCGCTCTCTCTCTCTCTCTGTGTGTGTGTGTGTGTGTGTGTGTGTGTGTGCGCGTGTGCGCGTGTGTGTGTGTGTGTTTTAACCACGTTCCCTTCTGTTTCATACCACGTGCACTTGAGATGGATGTTGTTAGTGAACCTTAGTGCTGAGATAATGAGGATTTGCAGCTGTTTCAATAAAATCTTAGTCATCCTTTTGCCTGATGAAAGAAAACAAAATGGTTCACAACTTGAAAAGGAATGAAGTATTGCTCACCTGTTTTTAAAAGTATCTTTTATCGAAGTGTAAAACAGATACAGAAAAGTTAATTAACATAATGTGAGTGTAGAGCTTGATGAATTTCCATAAACTGAAGAGTCCCAACTATCAACCTAGAACCCACATTAAGGACACTACCTTTCTAATGTGTCTCTAACATAAGCTTAATTCTTTCTGGCTTAAGGAGGAAGAAGGACATGTTTTCTTCAGATACGCTATTATCTTTCTCTTTTATACTGCCACCTCTATAGCTATAATTTAAACGATGCCCAGGGATTATGTGATCAGCTAATAAGAGAAATACTGAGGTGGTCCCACCTACCTGTAAAAGAAAATGAAGATCATTCAGGTATGCTTTGCAAAAACTAGTGTGTTTATTTAATCTTACTAATTTCTTTCTATAGGTTTAGATGTGAAATTGCTTATATGTCGAAGTTGATTATACTGCCCCATTATGGTAATTTTGAACTGGCAGTTCTCAGTACTAAGAACCAAAATCACTGGATTTCCAGGGCTGAGCAGTGATTGCCGGCTGAACCAATATAATTGTTCCTGACAGCCGTATTTGTTAGATATTTGTGAGGTATTTTTCCTTAATATTTTTATATTTAACTGTTGCTTAAGTGGTTTAGTAAAGTGATAAAAATCACTTACTGAGGTATTCTGAGTCTTTTTAAAAATCTATCAATATTTAAGAGTCTGTAGTGTCTGGATTGCCATTTTTTTAAAAAGTGCATTTGAATTAAGCAATAACCAGAGTTAAAGATACATATATGAATAACACATAATATATTTACAGTGGTTATAATGGTCTAGAACCATAAGATGTATACTATGCTTATGAACGTGTCTGAAAGGCCCACGTATCAGAACTTTCTAAATGGAGTCCATTGCAACTTAGTTTTATATGGTTTCAGCCACTCGTTTATAGATTCTTACTCTTTGTGATCTTTCTTTTTAAATTTTTGTGGGGGTTCCCTCGTGTAGTGGCTAGGCTTCGGTGCTCTCAACGCCGTGGCCTGGGTTCGATTCCCAGCCAGGGAACCACCCCTGCAAAAAAAAAATTTTTGTGTTCAGTATGGAAATAATGCATGTTCATTTTAGACAATTTTAAAAATATGGAAAAGTATAAAGAAGAAAATAAAATCACTTATATTCTACCATTTTTTTTGTCTGTATACATTTATGCATGTATATTAGAGCTGTATATTCTGTTTTGTAATCTTTTAAAATTTCATATTATGATGAATATTTTCCAATGCAAATAATATTCTTTAAAAAAAATACCCTATTAAACCTTTTCCACATTATTGCACTTTTAGGTAGTTGTCACCTATCTACTGATTTAAATAATGCCGCAGTATACTTATTTCTGTGAGCATTACTAATAATATTTTTGGGATGAATTTCTGGAAATGAGGTTACTGGGCCAAAGAGAATCTGTAATTTTAAGACTTTTGATGTCTAATGTCAAGTTGCCCTCCAGAAAGTTCAGCTAGCTGTGTATGAGCAAAAGACTTTTATGTGATTTTTTTTTTAACTGATTGGATAGTCTTTTTTTTTTTTCTTTTTAGCAAAATGGTAATTGCATGATTTAACTTTCAAGATAAGTTGGACCTATAGTAATGTATTTGTTAAATTTTTAATGACAGTCATTTAGAATATATTAAGATATCCCTACTGGATTGGGGTCCCCCAAGACTACCTCCCAAGTTCAGTGAATTCACAGGGAGGATTTGCAGGACTCTAAGCATATGGTTGTACTCATGACCATGACTTTTTATAATGAAAGGATGCAAAGCAAAATTAGCAAAGGAAAAGATGCGTGAGGTAAAGTCCAGAGGAAACCAAGCACAAGTTTCCAATAATCCTTTCCCAGTGGAGTCACCAGGGCCACAAGTTGTGACAACACATGTGAGGTATTCTGGTACTGAAGAAGCTCATTAGAGATTTAGTGCCCAGGGTTTTTAATCGCGGGCTGGTCACTAGCCTTCTCTGCCTGATACATACCAACATTTCATACACTTAAAAGGAAAACAGGTGTTTAGCTTAAACCACATTGTTTAAGGTCCAGTGAGCCACTGTCAGCAGTTAAGGTGGTGGAACTCCTCCCAAAATCCAAGTTCCCAAGTGCCAGCCAGGGCTCAGCCTTATAAGCAGACTTTTCAAGTACTCAGGCCTGATACGTTATCTTCTCCCTGCACTTCCCTTATTGAATCGTTGTGTATAGTTTTAATTTTTATTGTATAAGGTTGCCATTACTAACATCATCACTGTCCCATGTACAGAATTACCCTTTCACATTTTACTTCCAAATCAATGCAGTTTCACTCTATTGTTCCCTATTTAAGGGGTTTATTCCTGAGTTTTGTGAATATGTACCAAGTGACTTCTGGAAAAGAAAGATCTTTTGCTATTGTTGGGGCTATAAATTTCACAAAATATAGGGGAGTTCCCTGATGGTATAGTGGCTTAAGGCTTCAGCATTGGTGCTGTCAGCGTTGTGGCCTGGGTTCGATTCCCAGTCAGGGAGCTACCCACATACCAAAAAGCAAAAAAAAAAAAAAATTCACAAAATATAATGTTAACTTAGTATTTACATATATTTAATAGTTCTTAACTATTTCAGATTTCTGAATGGGAGTTTATATTTTGAGTTTTGATTCTCAAATAGTGATGATACATCTTTGTTCCTGTTAGTTTGTATCAAAATGACTTCAGGAATCCTGATGTAAGTCACCTGCTACCCACTGCTTTCTCCCTCCACCATACACATTCCTTAGCCGCTACTAATGGGAGTATGTCGTAATTCCCAGATTTAGTAGTTCAGAAAAAAGCGTTAAGAATCACTGTTCTGATGCTTTTCAGATTGTCTTTGTAGTAAGCTCTGCATCCTTCTTCAAAGAAAAATAATTGGAAAAGGAAGGAAAAAGGGAAAATAAACAATGAAATGCCAAGCTTGCAAGTCCATCATGGCTGGTGGATTCTTTTGTGTAGATCCCTTCATGTTTCTAAATAAAGCTAGTAACTCAATGTTATAAACAGTTCCTAAGTATATGTGCTCATACTTGTGAACAAACTGTTTTTGTTGCTTTAACAGTTACAGATACTTGTTATAAATTAGCTTTTATAGGCCATGTGTGCTCATCTCAGAACAAAATTTTAATTATAATTTTCTTGTGTAATGCTAGGACCTTAATAATTACTATTTTTTTGATACTTTGATCAGAATCTCTTTTGGTCATTTGCTGTACCCCTTAGCTCTTGAGAAGTCTCGCTGTGAGTTCGGAATGACTGGCAACGTTCACCCTGAGGCAGCAGTGAGGGTTGTCCAGTCCATGGCTCGGTTCATGGCTGCTTATTTCACCAACCATCTGCTTTGCATTTTGCCACCTCACAATGTGAATGTCCTTCCTCCCCTTCATATTAAAACAGGTAATATAGTAAACAAATAATTTTCTCATCTTGTTTTGCACATAGTATTTAAAATCACATTGCACAGTGATCTTTATTTTATGAAAATAATACTGTCATAGTGTCTTATGCATAGGAGATGCTCAGTGACTATTTGTGAATGAATAAAATCTGAGAAAGTAATGGCTTGGATTTGTTTTTATTAGATACAGATTTTTAATCACAAATTTTGGATACATTGGTATTTATTAAGTTCATTTTTGGGGGCAGGGGGAGCATTGGTTCCCTAACTGGGAAGTGAACCCGAGCTGCGGTGGTGAGAGCGCCAAAACCTAGCCACTAGACCACCAAGGAACCCCTCGGGTTTTTTTGTTTTATTTTGTTTTGTTTTGTTTTGTTTTAGAGGCAAAACCAAGAAGCCGTTTATTGAAAGGAAAATGAGATGAAACAAAGAGATAGTTTATTAAAAGGGAAAGTATACTCCTAAGAGTCAGGAGCCAGCTCAAGCAAGAAAAATGACTCAAGAGCCTAAAAATGAAAATTTAACAAATTTTGAGTGTACTCATTTAGAATTTAATTTTATTTGGACTATTTTAATTATTTTGTTTGGATCATACTTTGTTCTATTTAATCATTTCATTAATAGGGTAAAAAATATACCTAATATGTCCTGTCCTGGATAACTAACTGCCTTGCCCTCACAGAGGTGAACATGTGTACAGATTTCCATGATAATCATTCATTCTGTTAATTTTCATTAAGTGCCTGCAGTATGCCCAACAGTGTTCTAGGTGCTGGAAATATATTAGCTTGTATCATGTAAAATTAATACTATGCAAACACTTGTAGTTGTTTTATTTTGTTTTGACATATGAAACATTTAACTGCCTGGAACAAAACTGATAAAATACTCGTTCTTTTATGGAGTTCACATCTAATAGGTTAAAACAGAAAAATAAATGAATACTTGAACAGATATATCAGATAGTGATCATTGTTATGCAGAGAATTGAAAGAGATGGGGTAATGCATTGTGACTGAGTGTCTGTTTCAGATAGTGAATTTAGAGAAGAGCAATCTGAGGGGCTAACCTCTAAGCTGAACTCTTCATGACAGAAAGAGCTAGCCATGGACACATGGAGACTTACAGCGTTCTAACTTGAGAGTGTGTAAAAGACCCAGTGCAAGAACACACTGGGTGTGCTTGAGAAACTGAAAGACTGGTGTGCACAATGGATGAGGTGGAGAGTGCTAGGAGAAGATTAACTCAGAGACAGGGGCCAGGGTAAGGAATCTGAATTTTATAAGCACATTGGGAAGTTACTGAAGGGCTTTAAGCAGGAAATAACATATATTGATAAATATTACAAGGCATACTCATAGATTAGAGTAGTACAAGACATAATATAATTTAGGAGTTTAATAGATGTAGCAACAAGCAGTCAACAAATTTAAATAATCATAGAACTGGATTTTGACTGTGTATTCAGTTCTTCCGTAATCGCCTCAGGATCTGGGTAGGAGTGGAGGACTATTGTCACCCACTTGGATGCTTCAGCAGTAGTGTTGGTCTCTCAACCCACCTGGGGTTCTTCAGAAAGTCCTGTGTGTGAAGTAGGGTCAGAAGGGAAATTGTCTAGTTGGTCCCTGCTTCCCTGGGGAAGAATTGGTCCTGACGTGGTTATGATTCCTTTTAGGGAGCTGGTGTGAGCAGAGAAACAGGTGCTCAGTTTCTTGCAGGGTCTACCGGCTGCTTTGTCACCCTCCACCATGTGCCTGACTCAGATTCAGCTACACTCCCTGCCTTTTCTCCTTGAGAGCAGCCCATGCTCCTTTTATACCTTTATGCTTTTCCTCTAAGACTTTCAGATGTGTATTCCTTATTCCTTGTACATTTGACATTATTTATTATTATCACAGTGGTTTTATATTTACACTCTTTTTTTGTCATAAAGTGGGTATTTATCATTGTGTTCTCTATTTTTGGTAGTAATGTTTCTGACAAAATGTATCCTTTTTTTTTTTTTTTTTTTGTGGTTTCCTGGGTGGGGATCGAACCCAGGCAGCAGTATTGAGAGCACCGAAGCCTAGCTACTACACCACCAGGGAACCCCCGCAAATTGTACCCTTAATCCACATTATTTTCCTAAAGAAGGGAGGCAGTACTTATTTTAGAAAAAATCTTAAAAAACAAAGGTTAAAATCCTAGTAGTAGGAAAATTTGTCTCAATTTCTTCTTTTTTACTCTACAGTAATAGGGTAAAGATCTTTGTCTTTACAGATCACTTTACATGCTTAAGGAAGACTGTTTTTATCACACTGTAGGAAGAGAGGTGATAGAATTATTGAATTGTTTTTGGACAGATTAATAAACATTCATAAAGGTATAAAGGCACACCTTTTTATTCACACCTTTTTATTCCCTATGTAAATATCTTCCCATGGAGAGTAGAAGGTAGGAGAGAAGGTTTTGTGTTGTCATCCTGTTCCCAAGATTGTTATTACTGAAAATTTAAATATCTCATACTATATGTATCTTTTAATTTCTTTAATACCCCAGTAGCTTGGAAAATTTTATCAGCAGGCTTGACTTAGAATACACTTCATGTTATTCTTTCTAATCAGAACTAGTGGCAGAATGTATTGGGATTTGAGTTGCTTATTTGATTTGATGTTTATTGTGTGAAAGCAGTAAACATCAAATAATCACTGAAGAAAGTTCTACTGGACAATGCTAATAGTACAGTACTTTGGGAAATTTTTAGTCAATATCCTCTCTCTGCCCAGGCAGAACCAAACATTTAAGTGATTGACTCAATTTTTTGTTTCTATCCAAATGTGTTTGCCAAAGAGCTAATAAAATGTTAGTGCTTGATGTAGGTCATGTGAGAAACTAGTCATTTCATTCGATTTACTAATTTTATTTTGAAGGATTGAGTGAAAATCCTAGCAATATATATTTTTTAAAAAACAGTTGTGTCATCATATTTCCAAGTCGCTTATTCAAATTACTTTAATAAGGGAAAGGTATAGAAGGCTGGGCAGAAAAATATTACCCTTTATATTTAATCCCAGGCCAGACTGAAATCTTGTCATTTAGTCAGGATTATTGAAAATCACTATGCCTGAAACCTATGTAATCCTTGCTAACAGATGTCACCCCAATAAGTCTAACAATAAAAATGAATTTAAAAAAAAGAAAATCACACTTTTCTACTTTCTTATAAACACTAATATATTAAACACTTAATGTGCTTGAGTACTACTACAGATTTTTTATTGCATGACACTATGAGGAATGCAGAGTCAGGGAAAATGCAGTCTCTCCCCTCCAGATTTCATGATCTTGTAGAAGAAATAGACACGTACTTCAGGACAGCCCACAGTAATAAACTCTATACTGTGACCTGGTACATTTAAATGTATATGTAGATAGGTTTATATTTGACACAAAAATTTGATTAAACTGTATTTACCTTTATTTTGTGTAATGTACTCTGATACTGTCTCTTCTGTTTCTGTTGTATTTCTACTTTGTTCTTTTTCACTTTGTGTGTGTGTGTGTGTGTGTGTGTGTGTGTGTGTGTTTTGTAGATTGTTTTATTTGCTTGTAATTTATGGAGTGCTGGTGTTGAACTATGTAATTTTACTTGTTTAGGAATCCTGGCTTTTGCTTCATAATCCATTAATGAGACACCTTCTTTAGTATTAAAAAGAAAAACTAGGGGAGTTCCCTGGTGGTGTAGTGGCTTAAGGCTTTGGTGCTGGCGCTGCCAGTACTGCGGCCTGGGTTCGATTCCCAGCCAGGGAGCTACCCACATACCAAAAAACAAAAAAAAAAACAACAACAAAAAAAAAAAAAAAAAGAAAAAAAAGAAAAACTATTCTAGGGTGTGTTAAGTATTATTTTAGTCCAATTCATTAGTATTTTTATTGTCATGGTTTTGTGATACATACACACACAGACACACACACACCCCTCTATATAAGGAGGTGTGAGTTCCGATGTATGTAATTGTAATACCCATTTTCTTTAATTTACTCACAGAGCAGTCCCTTCGATTTATTCCTCTGCAACACTCTCAAGTGGCCAGTGTTGTAAGAGATCAGAACCTTTCTAATGTGTGGACAGTTGAGTATGCCCTTGAATTACTATTTATTGGTGGCCTGGTTCCAGAAGCTGTGTGGTTGGCACATAAACTTGGAGACTGGAAGACGTGTGTTTCAATTGGTGTGGCCTTCCAGCTGTTCTGTAAACTGGATAGCAATTGCAAGAGGTATGTATTTTTAGGCAATTTTAAGATAAGAAATAGTGTAATAATATCATGTAAAGTGTTTTTTATTTTTCTTCATTTATACATTTTGTGGCATTCTTAGTTTAGCATTGTCCAGTAGAACTTTCTTCAGTGATGGAAACGTTCTATACGTGCTGTCCAGTATGATAGCTACTATCAGCGCATAGCTATTGAACACTTGAAAATAGGCTAGTAAGATGAACTGAATTTTCAATTTAATTTTAATTAAATTTAAATAGCTACATTTAACTAGTGGGTACTGTGTTGGTGAGCTCAATGGCTTACTTATTTGTATAAAAACTTTTATTTAGAATACTTGTTAGTAATGTAATACCCTCAAAGAGCTTACAGTCAATGAGAGAGTTTGTCCAACCCAAACAGAACTTGATTTTTAAGCTAATCAAACTAATCTCTGTATTTTAACTTTTCTGGATATTGTGGTATTGCTGTGCCTTTTGTATTCAATTGAATAATTCAGCATACATTTACTTACAAAGTATCCTTTCTGTACCAGGCTCTATGCCAGGTATAGTAGTGGATATCAACTTAAATGGTACATAGTTTCTATGTGTAAGGCATTTATAGTTTAATAGAGAAAATAAGACAAAACATCATAATACATAGTATGGTAAGAAAAGTGCCAGTGGTACAGTAGGGAAAGCAGTCATATCAAGTGGAGGAAGGACAGGAAATACTTTATGTGGTAGATGTCATTTGAGATGGTCAACAAAGCGAAGATAGGATTTTGACAAATTGAATAGCTATCGGGGGAGAGAACATTCCAAACACAAGCAAAAGCATATCATAGAAAACGAGTTTGGTTCAGGTCTTATGTGGAGTACCTGTGTAGGGCAGCGGTGGGAAATAAGGGTAGGGAGATATTTTAGTACCATAATCGTGTAGAGCCTTGATACTCTATTTCCTTGATTATTTCTTTCCTAAATATAGGATAAATAAAGTGAATTTCACTATTTCTTAAAGTTTCATGGTTCTTAATGTGTGTATATTTCCTCTTTTTTTAAACTTTGGATTCATTTTCCCCAATATGATTTGTTTTCAGGTTAAAAAAAAAGAGTCAGAATCTACCATTAAATCTGACTCCAGCACAGATTTTCCAGGAGAAACTCCAGTGTTTTTTAGGCCAGCCAGCATCTTTGGAAGCAAAAAATGCAACGGGCTCAAAATACAAACAATTCACAGGTGTGTTACCTACATATGGTCTGATACAGATATCAGGTTAATTAATATAATTTTTATAGTATTTTAAAAAACTTGTAAATATCCACAAATATGTCAACACTTTGAAATAAGATTATTAGAAATAAAAGTATGCTGTTTATTCTTAATCACGGGAACATCCAAAACTGATGCCAGCTCAAAACACAGTGGTCTGTAACTGAACGATACTCAGTTTTCCTTACGTACCTTTGTAGTAGTTGTATTTTGCTTTGCTACATTCGGATTATTTTTTTTTGTAGTCATAAAATTTTAGAACCTCAGACATGAGGGGTCCTTAGAAGTATTTTTAGTTCAGCTCTAACCTAGTGCATAAATCACAGAGTTGGCTTTATTTTTCATTTGAAAAGTTCAAAGTGGTGTTACAAAATGAATAATATAATATTACATAGATTTACCCAGGATCCCTGTAAAACTTGTCTGTTTTATAATGGAGGAATTTAGACAATAAATAATGAACTCGGTTATTTATTTAATGATATTTAATGTATTTTTAATGATAAAACCAGGATGACTGTGGAGCCCTTTCTTTTCATTAGTGCTATTCCCTGTTAGGAAATGAGACTTTTAATCAGTTCTAGGAATCTAGAGTTAATTATAACATCTCTTTCTGGAAAGGACTCAGACTTGGAATTCTGACTGAAAACTTTTCTTTTTTTTTTTTTTTTTTTGCTTTTTGGTATGTGGGTAGCTCCCTGACTGGGAAACGAACCCAGGCCGCAGCACTGACAGTGCCAAAGCCGTGAAAACTTTTCTTGGATACTTTTCTGTCAAGTGTTGGGGGATTTTGTTTTTTGTTTTTGTTTTGTAAATGAAAAGATGATGTAAGTTGGTTTTTGAAAAAAAGAACTTTAAAAAAGAACTAAAATAATTCCAAGTCCGAACTTCTCTAGGTCCATCAGTATGTTGTTTTAGGTGATGTGAAAACTCTTTCGTGATAGATTAAATTGTTTCTAGGTAAAATGTTAAAATATGCATTTAAAGGCTAAGATTTAAAGAAATTAAAGGGAAATTTCCAGGAGTCAGAAACAAAGCGGAAATAAAAAACTCAATGTCTAGGTATTTACCCAAGAACAATAAAAACACAGGTCTACGAAGGACATGTATATTAATTTTCTTAGCAGCTTTTTCATGATAGCCAAAAACTTGAAACAACCCAAATGCCTACAATTTGTGGTGGATAAACATATTGCAATATATCTGTACAATGGAATAATAAAGAGGAGCAAACTGCTGATAACATGCAACAACATGGGTGAATCACAGAACCATTATGCTGAATGAAAGAAGTCAGAAACAAAGGCTACATACCATATGATTCCATTTATATGACATTTTATAAAAAGCAACACTGTAGGGACAGGAACTAGATCAGTTGCCTGGGAGTTGGGGGAATTGATGACAAAGGAGTGTAAGAAAACTTTTTGAGGGTGTGGAAATGTTCTTAAAGGGCTGTATAGATTTGTCAAAACTCATTATACTTGAAAAGGATGAATTGTAATGTGTGTTAATTATATCCCAGTAAACCAATTTTAAAATGAAAAACTCAGCAGATGGTTAATGAACTGAAGATGAATTTGTACTCTCTCCCTTTCATATGTATACATATACACATACAATATATAGGGATAAAATAAATATATATAAAGTATATATAGAGGAAAGAGATGGAAAAATACTGAAGAGAAGTTAAGCCTCACAGAGTATAGACCAGGAAAGCACAACATGTGTCTGGTAGGAGTTCCCGTATATTCACACCAAATTCTGGACAGTAGTGTGAAATGTGATTCCCTAATATAAAAGTTCCTAAGTCTCCAGTTCAGTCACCTGCATCCCCTGCATTTTGCCTTCTAGGACATGTCCATATATAAAGATATTTAAATAATTGAAGCCATACTATATGATGATTTTATATTTTTCATTTTTTAACTTCATGTCATTTTTATTATAAAAGTACTGTAATTGACTATTGAGAAAAAAAATTATGGGAGTTCCCTGATGGTGTAGTAGCTTAAGGCTTCGGCGCTGGCTCTGTCAGCGCTGCGGCCTGGGTTCGATTCCCAGCCAGGGAGCTACCCACGTACCAAAAAAAAAAAAAAAAAAAAAAAAAAAAAAAAGAGAAAAAAAATTATCCCACTGACTTCACATAATGTAGTATGTTAATTTGGTGTCTTGACAATTTTTTGCTATTAATATTTTTTCATTATTTTTGACTCAGGACTATATTCCAAGCATATTTTTATTATATAGTTATTACAGTAACTTGTCTAATTTGGGGGAAGGTCTTGTGTTCTGATTTCCTGTAATCTTAAAACAACAGAATAATTATTAAATTTCCATCTAGAAATTTGGATGTTTTACATCTCAATATGTTCTTTCTTTCTTTCTTTCTTTCTTTCCTTTCTTTCTTTCTTTTGCTTTTTGCTTTTTGCTTTTTGGTATGTGGGTAGCTCCCTGACTGGGAATCGAACCCAGGCCGCAGCGCTGACAGCGCCAACGCCGAAGCCTTAAGCCGCTACACCATCAGGGAACTCCCAATATGTTCATTTTTGATGATCAGCTTTTTTAACTATGAAGTTTTATCCTATGTAGATTAGGAAGTATAATATAAATTTTAGCTGTTTCACCTTATTTTGTATTTTAGATCCCATTGAAGAAGAAGATGCAAATCTGCTGTTGTGTTCAGTGCAAGAAGTACTGAAAGCAGCAGTTATGGCTGAGGCAGATATTCTCTCAGAGACATTTCAGCTTCTGATCAGCGCTGCTAAGGACTTCAGTAAGAGGCTGTGGGGCTTAGTACCAGTCAGCTTGTACCTTCCAGCTCCTCCACTGTATTGTCCTCAGCCAGCTATTCTTAGTGAAGTAAGCTGAATACTTAATCTTTTCATTAATTTAAAGTTGATTTTATCCAATTTTCAAAATAGTCAACTTGATAATCATCTTCAAGTTAGAAAATGCAAGCTCTGAAGATGAACTTTGGGATTCTAGCCTTGCTGTTTATTAATTGCATAATCTTGGACAATGTACTTAATTAACTGTTATTTAAGTTTCCTTATCTGTAAAATGCAGATGATGATAGTACTTGCAGTAGCATTATTGTGAGAATTTTTTTTTTATTGTGAGAATTAAATGAGATATCCCGTAAAAGCTTTTACTTTGGGCCTAGGACACATAGTGAGCATTCAGTAAATATTAAAATTATTGCAATAATAAAACAAAATTAAGATGTATTTCTCTATATTCAGATTTTAAAGATTAGACATTTGTTTAGGGTAACAAAATAACAAATGTCAGAATTTAGAAGCCATACATTATTTTAGTCTTTAGTCACCAAATTGACTTGCCCCTTTTGAAAGACTTATTTCGTTTTTTTCATTTATTTGAGAGGTCATTTTTTTCCCTCTCCTGCACTATTCAGTTGTCTTAAAAATAGCAATGCTGTGTTCTTCTCAGGACTTTTACTCTGCTCTTATTGAAAAATCATAACATTACAATAATTTCATTTTCTGAGAAATTAATCTTTAGCTACTGACTTGAATACTGTTTTTTTCAACAAACATTTATTGGATGGTACTACATATTGGACTTTATTTGTGCACCAAGAAAATACAAAAACATGTCACAGCAATTTTATTGGGTGGTTCTCCATTTAGTGGTAAACAAATACATAAATCAGTACAGATTAGTAAAAGCTGTAATGGAAGTCTGACCCAAATGCCATCATAGCAGAGTGGGAGGACCTCACAGAGAGGGTGACATTGAAATATAAGTAGGATTTTTCCAGCCTGAGAAAAGAAAAAGAGATTCTGCTTGAAAGGAACTTTCTCTGTAACAGTCTGCCAACAAAGGCAGGAGTAATGGCTTTTGTTGTAAAGCAAGTTTTGGGATTAGGGTTGATTTAGCCCTTTATATTGTTTGAGGGGAGAGAAATGTTTGCTTGACACTAGAAATAGCCATACAGATGAAATTTTTGAAGCCATGCCTCAAAATGTTCTTTAAGAATCTCCAAATCTCTTGGTTTGAGAAGCACTATCTTTATTTTCATTTGAACATTTAAAATTTTTGTCAACTATGTGGTGATGGAAGAACTGACTCTAGGTGGTGAGCATTCAGTGTGACACATAGACAACGTATTATAGAATTGTGCACCTAAAACCTATATAATTTTACTAATCAGTGTTATCCCAATAAATTTAAAAAAAATTTTCTTTGTATTACTAGCTACTGAAATAGATTTATTTTTTTCAGGAAGATGCTGATGATCTTCTTTTAAAAGCTGAAAAAGATAATCGCCAGAAGGTGTCTGGAATCCTTCAGCGTATTCTCCTACTTTTCCGGGCAGCCCGGTGTTCATTTCCTGTAGCTCAGTGGTACATCGTGCAGTTGAGATGGGCAAGAAAAGTCATGCAGAAGGTATGGAAATGTTTGTCACTTAAGTGCTAGTTGAACGATTTAAATGTGCTGATATTTATTAACACTTATAATTGTGACATTTTCTCAAGGAGTCCTGCCATATAAATCCATAAATTTCATGTTTGTTTGTAATAAAGCAACCAAAACAGGCCAAGTTCTTTCTGCTGAAAGATGGACTTTGAACTTGGGGTCTCTATGTTAGTGCCATCCTGTCTGGCAGTAGAAAGTGTGGTTTTAGTCAGTTAATTTCAGGGAATTTCAGTTGCTTTTTTCCTCCCACAATAATTGAAAATTTAAATTCAGTTCAGGATTTTTCCTCACTTTTGGAAGTATATTGTGTATGCTGTGTGTGGGCTTATGTGGGGTCAAACCATGGAAAGAGTTAGTTCTTGGCTATGTATTTCCTTTTAGTAGTCTCTATCAGTCAGTCTTCCCCTTGCTGTCTTTTGTGATGTACAGTTCATTTTGATTGTTGGATTGTCATCCCCTTCTACACTGACTTCAGCTGAACTGTAGCTGTATTTTTATCTGATTTGCAGCCAGATGGGACATCTGCTTGGATGTCCCTTATCCAGCGGCAAGTCCTTTGTTGGCCTGTTGTCTTTCTCTTTGTGAAATGTGGAAATAAATATTATTAACCTCAAATATCTTTAATTTAGCCTTTTTTAAAGAGAAAAATTTGTGAGATTTACATATAGCTACCATAAAAATGTAAGTTAAAACTGTACTCATTCTAGATCTTGTCATTCCAAAGTTGATTTTAAGTATGTTTACTAAGGAAGGCAGCATTTTCCTGTATTGCAACTTATTTTAATAGTTTCAGGATTGGTTGAGCCTGAATTTTTGTTACAGGAAACTTCATTTTAAAAATTGTTTATTGTAGAAAACTGTTTACTTGAAATTGTAAATTATATTTGCATTGAAGGTTGATCTTACCATCTCCTGGCAATAATCTTAATTAATCCAGTTTTAATTAACTCAACTAGCATGTAAAAATTGTATGGATTCTCTTAAAATTAGCAGTGCAGCTGAAGACATTCCTTTTTGTAAAATATTTTTACAAGTAATAAATTATGAGATTAAAGCAAGTGGTAAGCAGAATTCTAAAGATGCTCATAGAATTCTTGATATCCTGGCTATTCAAAGAAATTTAGATATTGCTTTAATTTGGTCTGAAAGGACTTTACAAGTGAAATGAAGATTACTAATCAGTGACCTTCAAATAGGGAGGTTGTCCTGGTTGTCTTGGTGGGTCCAGTGTTACCACAAAAGCCCTTTAAAAGGGAGGCAAAAAAAAAAAAAAAAAAAAAAAAAGGGAGGCAGAAGAGTCAGTCAGTCAGTGAGATGCAGTGGAACAGGAAGGCCAGAGAAATAAGGCAGAAGGAGAGACTAGAAGGGGAGGAGGACTTAGCCCTTTTGCTGGCTTTGAAGAGGGCCATGAGCAAGGAAATGAAGGTGTCTTCAGAAACTGAGAATGTCCCACAGCCTCTAGCCAGCAAGGAAATGGGGCCCTCAGTCCTGTAAACACATGGAACAGAATTCTGGCAACCACCTGGGTAAGCTTTCCCCTAAAACTTCTAAAGAGGAGGGCAGCCCTGCTCTTACTTGACTGGCCTTGTGAGACTAAGCAGAGAACCAGTTAAGCCGTGTAGTGTTTACAGTTTCAATTCACAGAAGCTGTGAGATATTAAATGGGTGGTTTTTGCGGGGGGCAGGCGGGGGGTAGTTCTCTGGCTGGGAATTGAACCCAGGCCACAGCGTGGAGAGCCCTGAAGCCAAGCCACTACACCACCAGGGAACTCCCTAAATGGGTGTTGTTTAAGCCACTATTTTTTGTGTGTGATAATTTGTTAGGGTAGCAACAGAAAACTAAGTGCAGAATCTTTATTTCAGCCAACTTCTCCACCATTTTTTAATTGACATATAATTCACATCCCATAAAATTCACCTTTTTAGAGTGTATAGTTTTTAGTATGCTCGCAAAGTTGTGAAACCGTAACCACTGTTTTATTCTAGAACATTTTTATCATCCCCCGAAAGAAACACCTCAGCTATCACTTCCCATTTCCTTTTCTATCCAGCTCTTGGCAACCACTTATCCATATCATCACTATGAATTTGCCTATTGTGGACATTTTATATAAAATCATATAGTATTTGCCCTTTTGTGACTGGCTTCTTTCATTTAACATAATGTTTTTAAGGTTCATCCATGTTGTAGCATGAATCAGTACTTTATTCCTTTTTAGTGGCTAAATAATATTCCATTGTATGGCTATATGACATTTTGTTTATCTTTTCATCCATTGGTGGACATTTGGAGTTTCTGCTTTTTGGCTGTTGTGAATAATGCTATTATGAATATTCATATAGCAAGTTTTTATGTGGATATGTTTTTCATTCCCTTGGGTATATGCCTAAGAGTAGAATTGCTGGGCTCTATGGTAATTCTGTTTAAATTTTTGAGAATCTTTGAAATATTTATTCAAAGCATCTGCACCACTTTTAAGGCTGAGAAAATTCCATGTTTCCCAAACCATTAGTATCAATAGACCATAGACTAGAGACTTTGTGTATGTAGTCATTGCCTCCTTCACTGTCCAGCTCCCTGTTGACTTGGGGTTTTGTATTCAAGATTTGTTTGTGAATCCATGAGTTAAGTTCACAGAGGTGACCCATAAATTCCTTCTAATCGTGTATTCCTCAAATTTATCTGACAGTTTTATTGTCAGTCCATGAATTTATTCATCTTAAGAGTGGTGCCAAAGCTGTGGAGGTGTTCCCTGGTCATGTAGTGGCTAGGCTTCGACGCTCTCAATGCTGTGGGCTGGGTTCAATTCCTAGCCGGAAACTACCAAAAACAAAACAAAACAAAGCTATGGAGGTACATTCTCATAGAAGTATGTGCAGAATGTAAGTGATTTCCTATATTGATGTATTCTTTACCTCTTTTATTTGAACTTGATCAGGCATATAATTCCATTACAAATTTATTTGTAGCAAATTAATGTTTTCTAATTTATTGGAATGGTACAACACTTCTTGCCATGAAAATTGTAAGGTCTTTATCCATGAAAGCAAAAAGTATTTTTTAAAAATTTCTTATATTTATTCTGCTGAAATATAAATGATTACCAAGCAGGGGGAAATAACCTTCTTAATACCATGGTTACCCCTTTAGAGCACCAACAGTAATATCATTTTGCATGTAGGTTACAAAATGTTTTTGATTTACATAACTATTTTAAGGTACATTTTTTAATCTAGTTTTAAAAATTAAATGAACATATTAACAATTTAAACAGTTCAAAAGAGTTAGTGAAGATGTCATTAAATGGAGTAAGGATATCTAAAACATTACTCCTTGCCAAACACAATGGGAATATTGACAAAAATTGTTAGAATCAACTTTTTAAAACTCTGGAAATTAACCAAAGGCTTGTAGCAATTTTTTTATTCGAGAAATACAGAGACATGGGAAAAAACAATCAATAGAAGCTGTCCCTGAGGAAGGGCAGATGTTGGACCTACTAGACAGATTTTTTTTTTTTTTTTGGTATGTAGGTAGTTCCCTGTCTGGGAATCGAACCCAGGCTGCAGCGTTGACAGCGCCAGCACCGAAGCCTTAAGCCACTACACCACCAGGGAACTCCAGATTTTTAATTAGCTATTTTAAATATGTTTAAAAAACTAAAGGAAACCATTTCTAAGCATCTAAATGAAGGTATGAGAATGATGTCTCACTAAATGGAGAATATCAATAAAGAGTTAGAAGTTAGTTTTAAAAGACCAAATAGAAATTTGGGAGTTGAAAAGTATAATAACTGCCATGAAAAGTTCACTAAAGGTGCTCAACAGCAAATCTGAGCAGGGAGAAGAATCAGCAAACTTGAAGATAGGCCAGGTGAGATTATGCAGTTTGAGGAACAGGAAGAAAAAAATTAAAATTCAGTACCTTAAAGCCACAATAGGAAATTCCCTGGTGGTGTAGTGGCTTAAGGCTTCGTCGCTGGCGCTGTCAGTGCTGTGGCCTAGGTTTGATTCCTGGCCAGGGAACTACCCACGTACAAAAAAAAAAAAAAAAGCCACAATAAATATTTATTATCTCACAAAATTTTTGTAGGTTAGGAATTTAGGAGTGGCTTTAAATGGTTGATTTTGACCCAGAGTCTCTCATGAGATTGTATACCAAAATGTGGCCTGGGACTGTAGGGGTCTGAAGACTAGGGCTGGAGATGTGATTATAAGATGGCTCCTCTCATATGGCTGAGAAGTTGATGCTGGTTGTTGACTGGTGGCTTCCCCAGAGCAAGTGATTGAAAAGATAGCAAAGTGGAAGGTACCATATGAGTAACCAAAAGTCACAGCTGAAACATGGAGAAATCTGGAATTGCACAGGACTTGTCTTGCTGCAGAAGAATGTGTCCTGGACACTATTTAACATCATGACACAAAAGGGAGCTATTTTAGTTTTTGAACATGTCCTTTTTATATTTCTTTAATTATACAGTTTGTGTGACATTTTTCTAAGGACCAATACTGCATGTATTCATACATTCTAGATTTATTTAGAATAACCAAACTAGACATACACTGCACCTAGTAAGTATTATTAAGTCTGTCATTAGCATGCTTACAAGAGATTGAACTAGATCATGTTTTTCTGGAGATGAATAGTAGAGGGAGAATACAGATTACAAGAATTTTGCTAATCCTTTTCTTCTCAGGTCTATGCCTCTTACATCCCTTTTCTTTTATTCTATAACAGTTTCCTTTATTTTTTTTTCTATTTTTGATTTGTTAGAGAAACTGGATAATTTTCATGTACCATATTCTGGATTGTTTGATTGTTTTTTCGTTTGTTGTCATTTAACCTGTTCGTCTTCCCTTTTATTTCTTGTGTGTGTGTGTGTGTGTGTGGGGTGGGCTAGTTCCTTGGCTGGGAATTGAGCCCAGGCTGCAGCCTTGAGAACGCTGAAGCCTAACCACTACACCACCACGGAACCCCCCCCCGCCTCTTTTATTTCCTATGAACTGATTATTTAACCATACACATCAAGGTAGAGAGGTTTGATGAGATTCAGGTTTCCATTTTCTTAGAAATGAATCCTTCATGAGTGGTGTTGTATTCTTCCCTGTTGCGTCGTATCATATGGCACATATGTCTTTTTTCTTGCTTTTTAGTATGGTGAGATGAATCAGTGAGTTTGGGTCATGTCCCACCCATTGTCACATTCTCCATCAACTGTTTACTTGATTCAGCATTTATTGATAATTCTTGCCAGAGTTCTTATTATATTAAGGATTGCCAAATGGTGGCTTACTAACTCTGTCACTTACAGGTTATTTTTTAAAAAGTTATATATGTAGATATACTTTTTTGTGTGTGTTTGTCTCTAGTTACTGCATGTAATTTTATTTTGGGGTGAGAGTTACATACTTAAATGTATTCTCTTTATTATGTCTCTGAAGAAAATCAGAATAAGTAACAATAATTTTTTTTTTAATTTTTTGTGTAGACAAAACAGTGACAAGAGTAATTTGGTTAGAACCTTTTTTCCTCTTTTTAGATTGAGCCTAGTGAATTTCTTAAATTTGTGAAAGTACAGCTGATTTCAGGGGTATTTTCTTACAGAGTATAGGAACTATGCTGTGTTTTCCATTCTCATGGTTTATTTTACCTTCATGTTTGTTGCCTTGTATTTTCTTTAGAAGTTGATTTATATGACTGCTAATTTACTTTTTCTATTCTTTACTTTCAGATTCGAATGAAAGGATCCCTTCCTTCATTGAGTCCTTTCCCTCAGTCATTACTTAATTACTGTAAAGGAGGTATAGCATTCTTTCGACCTGGGGTAACTGGAGATCACAAGCTTGATGAAGTTTCCATTAAAGCAATAGGTTTGTCCAAAATGAACTGCTTGCTTAGAAATTAGGCCTAAGTATCAATAATGGTATGTTTTACATTTGGTTAGGGAAAATTTCTGTACAACAGAACACTATACTGGTGACAGAAAATAGTATGTGTATGTTAACGCCATGGAAAGGTATCCAGGATACATTAGGTGAGGAAAATAAGCTAGTTACAGAACAGCATATGAGATTTTATATATTTTGTGTACTAGTATTGCTTTTAATAAAAACATTGTTTGATATTGAAATTTTTGTTTTAATAATGAAAAATTTTAAATTTAAATACCTATCTATAAGTGATTTTCCAAATAATTATACATTATTAAGTAGAGCTATGCATTTGATTGAAAAAAAGATCTACATAATATACTATGAAGTTTAAAGCAAGTAAACTGCTTGCAGTAGAGTGAGTTATTTACTTTTTAAAAATGTTTTCATGCAAATGACATTCATAAAACATTCTAGAATAATGTGCATGAAAACTGTGGAAGGCTCTCCATGACTTTTACATAAGATGTTAACAATGAGCATATGTTTCTTTTATAATCAACAAAATAAAGTCATTTATTTTGAAAAAAATCAGCAGTGGTAAAATTGTTACAATATTAATGTACATACTCAAACAGTCTTCTTTCATATTTGTATTCCTGATTTAGGTTGCTTCAGAGAACTTTGTGCTTTGTGTTGGATGCTGCATGTTCGTGATAAGTTATCCTATAGTTGCAGGCAGTATCAGAAAGCAAGAGAAAATGTGGAGAGAAAGAAGGTATTTTCTGCAAAAGAATAATAAAATTGAACAAGCATTAATTACTCAATGAAATTATTTCTTGATAGAGTTTACTTTTGTAGCAAAAAAAAATTTTTAACTCATTCTGGTTTGTCCATCTAAAGTAAAATGAATTAAAAGAAAATAAAGTGAAATGAATTTTTCCAACATCCGTTTAGGACCTCAGAGTGGAGTTTGATTCTTGTGTGGTTGAGCACTGTCTCAGTGCCGTGGAATGGGCTTGCAGAATGCTACCTTTCTCTCGGTTTTCTAACATTGAAGAACTTATTCAGGATCTGATTTTGAGCCTTATTGGAGAACTGCCGCCAATCAGAAAGGTAATGTGAATGTAGGTGAAAATAAACTAATCATAATTAGAGACTTTGAAGGATTTTTATTTTAAAAGAATGATGTTGCTCATAAAATTCATTTTTTAATTTTTCTGAAGGTAGCAGAAATTTTTGTGAAAGCATTTCCTAATCCTGAGGACATAAGGGTTCCTTTAAGAGAAAAATATCACTCTCTTCAGCAGAGACTCAGACACTGTGTTGTGAAAGGTATTATTTGTAATTTCTTAGCTATCTGATAGATAAATTGCTGAAGTTTCTCATTTGTCTGGAAAGCATTTATTTTCCAGTGTTTACATTTTATACATTTATCCTTTTCCTTGGGGATAGGAGTATAAGAAGGCAGGAGTATAAGAATTACAGAAGCACTAATTTTGTTGCTCTGGAACCAGACAAAGCTGGCTTCACATTGCAGCTTTGTTGGTTAGTGACTGTGTGACCATAGGCAAATTGCTCAGTCTCTCTGAGCCTCGTTTCCTTATTTTTAAAATAACTGTATTCATACCTGCTTTATGAATGTGTATTAAAAGAGGATTAAGTAAGATAAAATATGTAAAATGAGGATATAGTGCTTTGCATAATAGATATTTTATTGAAAAGTAGTATTCTCCCACTTCCTTTATGGTTATTTATGTTTCTAATTTTATCCTATACATTCAAGATGACCTTGTGGAAATTTCTTTTGTGTTAAAATAGACATAACATAAAATTTGTCATTTTTAACTGTATAATTCAGTAGCATTAAGTACCTTGATAATGTTACAGAAATTTTTAAAGAATTCAAATTACCATCTTTTTAGTAACTATAGTATTTAAGTTTACTTATGTTACATGATTGCACATTATTAATATAGTAATACTATATTTGTGATTTATACTTTTCTTAAGACTTTTTTGACATCCTTTAAAATGTCCTGTTTTTGTATCAATAATGTTTAAAATTTTTCTCTGTAGGCAGCCCTCCCTGTTGTTTCCCATTACTTGAAGTCAGAAAGGTGTTCTTGTTTCTTTGGCTAAAATTATACTCATTTTTCTTTCATTAACCATTTTGTGAGAATAGGAAAAATATTAGTAATTCTTTTTATAATTATCCTTCTGATTTTTGAGATAGATTACTTCTTAATTTTTTGTTTTCGAAGGTATACTTTTTATAAAGTGTTCTGTCCCTTTTATTGTTCTTTAATGGACTTTCTTTAAGTTTCTGCAAAAAGCATGGACCATAGCTTTCTAACAAATAACTGAAGAAAGCATGATCTATAATAATGTAGAAGTAAGTCTTCATTTTCAGTAAGATCCCATGTCCCCAGGAGGGACCAGAATTGGGTCCCCTTGTGTTTTGAATTGAAACATTTTAGGCAACTGGAAAACCTTTCATTTTTTTCTTTCTAGGTCCTCAAACTGAGGAAATGATGTCTGGTATCATGCATTCTATTCATAAAGTGAGGGTGAAAGCCCTAAAACGTGTGCAGAGAAATATCGGTTCTTTTGAAATGAATATATGGGAACCAAATGAAGAAGAAAAACCAGCTGAGGTTCCAGGTTTTGACAGGTTTTCCCTGGAGACTAGTTTGAGCAGGAGCACACTCACAGAACTAGGGAATTCTCTGGTCCACAGTGATGCAGATACAGCAGATAGCTTCTCTGAAGCTTTGTCAGTTGAAGAAAAAAGTAGGATACGTTTCTGTCAAAGGTACGGTTGAGATCTCTTCATAGCAAGCATTCACATCCTTTGGAAAACAATGTTTTCAATATTTTCATGCAGCTAATGATAAGTGCTACCCTCACTCCCTACTCACAGGATGTTACAAATGTAAAATGAGATTGCATGTTTAAAAATCTATTAAAATACTGTTGAGATAATGAAATAATTTTCTCACTTGAAAATATAAAGGCAAATGAATAAAATTCTAGAATCCACTGGAGGACTTCTAGTTCTATTGGTAATCTTTAGACTTAAGTCATGTAGGATTTTGGGTTAGCTATATTTTTTAAGTTTCCAGGGAAGGGACTTGCCCATTCATTTTTGTAAGTTGCCCATAAGTTGTTGAGAGATTCTTGCTTATCATTTAAATCTTCGTTATTCTGATTTAAGCATATTTTTACTTTATAATTCTAGTTTCTGCAAAGCAATTTATCCTTCCCATGACTGAAAGACTATGTAATCAACCATAATCTTGTTTAAGTAAAATAATCCCATCTACTTCAAACATCTGCTTAAGCATATCTAATGGTATTATAAATGGTGTGCATGTTTCACCCAAACAAGCTCATGTGCTGGCATAGGAATAACCTGGAGGCAGCTTATTGTGCAATTTTTAATAAGAAGAGACCATTGCCCAGGTGCTGAACAGGAACCTTTTATTTATCTTAGTGAGGAATCTGTGTTCTGCTCTAGTGACCATGCTGAAAAGAAACATTTAAAAATAATTATGTTTGGGGACCAGTGGGTTAGGGAGGGGGTGGGAGAGGAGGGGGGGAAGCTAAATATAGGGTGATGGAAGGAGAAGTCACATTAGGTAGTGAACTTATTATACATCAAGTTGACAATGCGCTGTGGAGTTGTGTGCCTGAGGCCTATGTAGTCCTTGCTAACAGATGTCACCCCAATAAGTCTAACAATAAAAATGAATTAAAAAACAAAAACAAAAACAAAAAACAACTCTAAAAAAAATAAATAAATAAAATAATTATGGTTAGCAGTTGACCTGCCCAGCAGGTTTAATAGTGGTAAAAAGTTTTCAAAATTCCCAATTTTCATGTGGTAAGGAATCCTAAAGGCAGCCGCACTTGTTTTTTGCACGTCATATCGGGGAGCTGAAAGGGGCAGACGCAGTAGAGAAACAAACTGTAAACTAAAACGTGTATTGGTGGCTTGTGATTGTATTCTGACCTATTAGAGGACTTTATTTTCCCCCATAAGAACATTTGTGTGCTTTTATAGGGAAATTTCTGTGATCACATTTTAATCTTTTTTGTTTGTTTGTTTGTTTGTTTTTTGTATGTGGGTAGTTCCCTGGCTGGGAATCGAACCCAGGCTGCAGGTTGACAGCACCAGCACCGAAGCCTTAAGCCACTACACCACCAGGGAACTCCCATTTTAATCTTTTTAGCACCTATTTTCTCTTTTGATATGTTACGTTTTTTAGATTCAGAATTTTCTTTTTTTTTTTTTTTTGCTTTTTGCTTTTTGGTATGTGGGTAGCTCCCTGACTGGGAATCGAACCCAGACCGCAGCGCTGACAGCGCCAGCACTAAAGCCTTAAGCCACTACACCATTAGGGAACTCCCTAGATTCAGAATTTTCATAGTGAACACTTAGAGATCATTTAGTCTAACCCCCTCGTTTGAAAGATAGGTATTTGAGACATTAATAAAGATATATGACTTAATCAGTGGAGAGAATTTTTATTTTAAGATAAGTTTTAGCGATTAAATGATCTTTAATCTTTCCCAATTTTGTTTTGTTGTAGAAATGCTCCAAATCACGTGGAATTAACATTGATTGATAAGCATAATGATAAAAAGAAAATGTGTAATCAAAAAGAAAACCCCAAAACCAAAGAAGATCGTGAAAAGTTATTTCAAAATTCACTTCCTGTAATAGGTGTCTGGGAATTTGAACGTGATGATGACGAATATATTAAATTCCTTGAGCTCTTCTTGAGTTATGTTCTTGAAAGAGACCTACTTGACTCCAAGGATCCTGGCATTCCATTTCTAACCAGTTTTTCTGGACATCTTAGAGAACATGAGCTTAATTCTTTACTGTTTGATGTGCATACAACATTAAAACGACGTCAGGGCAAAACCAAAAGCCAGAATGTCTTTCGAGCTGGCTCCTGCTTCGTTGTTGCTCCCGAGTCACATGAGTGTGAAAAATCAGAAAGCCAGGCCCTCTCAGCTTCACTGCTGGTTAATCAAGGAATCAGACCTTTTTTAGAGAACCCTTTAAATGAAGTTAATAAAAATGAAGGGAACAGTGGATTGTTTGGTTTAAAACAAAAGTCAATTTACAGAATACAAGATGATAGTACAGAGAAACCTTTAATCCAGAGATTGTCAAATCATAGTTTTTGGACTCCTGTGTCTATTAAAACTAGAAGATGTATTTTCAAAGCAATTGAATGCAACGATATTAACCCTCAAGAAGATCTTCCTCGGGCACTGAATGACACATTAGGCAGTATAAGAAGGCTGCTGGAATGGATGATAAGATGGTCTGATAGAAAATTGCTGTGTGATCCTAGTGTCACTGAGTCATCCTGTGGGGATAGTCCTGTCATTCGGGTAAAGACCTCTTCAGTTGCCATTCTTACATCATTGTGGCTTTTGGAACAACCCTATTTAGCTACATATAATGCAAAAAATGCCATGGTTAAAGTAAGTACTCGAATTGTTTATCACATGCAAATGAGAATTCTCATTTTAGATTAAAACTATATATTTCCCCATTTCCTGAGAATCCTAAGAAACTGTTAATTACAATGTTGATTATAATATATATCACTTAACTTTTTTAAGTGATTCCTTTAATCCTTGGAAGTAATTAATTAGGGTAAAAGTGCTTTCATAGAGGCTGTGAAATTTTGAGTCATGTATGTTTATACAAGAAGAAATTTTTAAGTGATATTACAAGATCTGTTTGTGGAGATTTATCATGTTCTTTTGTTTAGAATATTTCTTTGTTTCTTCATTTTCCTTTAAACTCTCTTGGATTCTGCAAATTAGTTAAATAGCCACATCTTTCATTCTGGACAGTGGTCTTGTGTAGGATGATGAATCATGTCAATCAGCCTGGCTTGGGTTTTTGGTGTTTCTGAAAACTTTGTGATTGTCTAAGTTTCAGTCTTTGTTCTTAATGGCTTCAAGTAGTAGAGGGTATGCCAAGACCCCTCAGTGTCCCTTAGGGGTGGATCACATTTATCACCTTGATGAAGGCTGATTGGAAGTCAGTCCCTCAGGCAGCATGTGGAAAAGTATGTAGGTAAAGCCTTTCCAGGGAGGAACTGGGTGATGGATGTCTTTGCCTGCTCCCTGTGGGCTGGGCCCAGGCATGTAGCCACAGGAGGATGCTCTTCAACCTATTAGCAGCTGCTGCTTTGTTTTTTACAGTCCTATGGGCCCCATGAACACAAGCTCCATTGAAGCAGTCAATCTGGGAACCCATCCCTCAGTCAGCACTACAACAGCTGAGTGCCAGATAGTGTGCAAGCTCCTTCCAGGGAGATAATGACAATTTGGAGAGGTCTAAATGGAGAAGGGGAAGGAGGTGTCCATCAGCTTTCCCAGTGCCTGGGGAGGATCATCTGTAGTCTTCCCCTGGATGTGTGCCAAATTATAAGCCTGACCCTTAGGGAGTGGCTTTCAAAGTATACAGATGGACCCCTTCCAGGAGGAGACTGCCTCTGTGCTGAATGAGCCCTGTGGTTGGTGATAGAGGTGGCAAGTGCTCACTTGTTAAATCCTTTGATTGTTATGGTGTTGTGGGTGTTGTGGATACAAGACTCATTGCCTTTCACAGATAAGTTTTCTGGAGTCCTGTTCTTAGAGCGGGAGCCTTAGAAGTTGGGGTGCTAAATGTGGGGTCCAAACCCTTCGATCCTAGAGAAAAGCTAGGAATTGAGAGTTCCCTCCTGCTAACAGGGTGCTGTGCCAGGGGTGGGGTTTATGGTAAGGGTGTGTCTCTGCCTTTCCTACTTATTTCCATGTGAGTATTTTGTCATTCACCTCATGTATAGGAATCAGTTTCTGGATTTCTTTTAGTGGTAATTGCTCCATGTGTTTGTACATTCATTGTGTTCATGGGAAAAAGGAATTCGAGTCTCCTATTTCACCATATTGGTGACTCCCCTGCACATTCTCATTCTACATTCAGTCTATTCTGAAGTACCTTCATTCTAAAATAATTTATTCTGGGATGAAGGGTGTGAGTGCGTGCGTGTGCATATTTTTTATGAGTTTTTTGGCAGTTTGTTTTTTTTTTTTTTTTTTTTTTTTTTTTTTTTTTTTTTTGAGATCAGTTTGTTATCCTAACATAGTTTATTAGATACTGTGATATTTGTTGTCATTGAAATTTGTGTTTCTAGGTGATGCATACCTAAATTTCTAAGAGACAAAAGAGATACATCATTATATTTTTAGCCCACTGTCATTTTGAAATAATTACTAAATGTCTTTATAATAGCAAAGAGAATTAAATGAAAGTACCTTTGCATTTTTATTGCTGCTGTTTTATGGCCTGAAAACATTGGTAATAAATCTTACACATCTGTAAAGCTGATTTCTTTTTTGGTAGTCATGTTTGCTTTTTCCAGGTGGAATAAAGACTAAATTGTTGTTTCAGCATCAACTATTGAGTTACAGATGTGCACTGCATACTTGATAAATGAATAAGAAACTTAACCAGGAGAACTTCTGTAGAAAGTATTAATAATGTAAAAATATAGTGAAAAGTATGGAATTCAATAATGTGATCTGAAGTACTATAAATGACTATTTTTAGGTGCAGGAGAATCAGGACACTGGGTCTAAGAGTGGACCCATTGTTGAGAGTGATTGCAAAACAGAAGCTGGCAGTTCGGTTGCAGTGCCCACTCAAGACAGGACTAAGGAAAGAAATGAGCAAAATGAATTTTGTCAAAGTATCTTGAAGTAAGTTGCTGATTATTAGCCTTCTTTTCAATGAATGATACCTTCTTCTTGGATTGTGTTTAGGGTTAAAAGGAAGAATAGAACTCTTGCAAGTTGAAAGAATAAGAATTTCTTTGAACTAGGGAATCAGAAGTGAGTACTTTCTGAAGTGCTTTACCAATTCATTGCAAATTATGTTTCTTCCCTATTAGTCTAGCTTTTATCTTCTGAGAGGGGAGCTAATTCATCTTGAGCAATCCCTTTATTATGTTGTTTGATATGTCAGAAGAGGTTGAACTAATCATTTCATTCATTTTTACATATGAAGCAATGCTATGAGTAATATATTTTTGAATACCAAGGTTGAAGCTTTTATAGCAGGAAGATTCCTTTGTGAGAATGATAAATTTAGGTAAGTTGAAATCATTTTAATCTTTTGAGTAAATAAAAACAGGGACTTCCATCATTGAACAACCTTTTATTGAGCTTCTACTATTGACCAGACATGGTGAAGAAACAAAAGACTATAAATATGAAAACTAAGTTTGTTTCTAAGTTTGTTTCTTAGTTTTGTAAACTGAATCAATTGAGAAAGCAAGGTTTTTGTTTCCAAAAATGAGTTATAATTTTAGCTGCTTCATTTTTGTCAGTAGAATGGCAGCTGAAGCAAAAAATCCTGAAATAAAAGAAACCAATGATGAGATTATTTCTGTCACTGATGATACTGACAAAGAATCTATAGATATTGTTGAGGATCTTTTAGAAGTAAAAACATTTACACAGGAGGAAATGACTACATACCTATCAGACTGTGAAGGTCAGTTCATTTACTATTTTTGTTTGGCTTTATTAATTTGAAATTGGTGGGTTATTATCTGCAGTAACTTATCTAGTCTTATATCTGACTTAGTATGTTTATAATAACCTAAAACCAAAAATTAAAGGAGAATGTAATATGTCTGAAATGTTGAACACGTTAATTTATAACCTGAATTTGATTTTGCCTTGCTTTCCAGTTGTTACGGCCCTCTTCTTTTCTGTGAACCAATTCTGTGAACCTTTCCTTGGCAGTCTTTCTTAAAACAAACTCTCGGATTCTTTCATGAAGTTACACACACTGATATGGGGCCTCTCAAGGCTCATTTCAGATTCACTCGATGAAGGGAGATTTTTTTCAGATATTTTTAAGAAAATGTTTCTGTAAGAGGGATATAAAATACTTCTGCCATTATATTTGTTTCCTGTAATATTCCTAAACCTTTAAAAAGTAAATAGATTATTTTTCAGATTTTCTCTCACTCCTTGTTTCTCTGTAGAAGATGCCAAAGAACCTGTTGGAAGTCTCAAAGGTCCTAATACTGCCATTTACATGCAGAGTATACCACAGCATTTAGAAGAAGTAAGTCAATAAACAATCAGTAGGGGGTCCCCTGGTGGTATAGTGGCTAGGCTTCTGTGCTCTCAATGCTGCAGCCTGGGTTCAAATCCCAGCCAGGGAACCACCCAAAAAACTAATTAAATAAACAGTTGATAAAGTTATTTAAATTATACTTGTGTTTCTATTCAATACATCCAGCCAAGGCCATTTCTCTTAAGAGTACACTGTGGATTGTAGAGGATAGTCATGCTATGCAGCATTATTCTTTTTCTGAAAACCCTTTATTAGTAAGATGTCTTATAATTTCAGACAATGAAATTTTTATTTAATAAACGGCTGCAGCATTCTATATCCAAAATATATAACTCAGCTATAGTATGCAGTTTTTGCACATATACTCACTTTTACGTATTGTTTTCTCAAAACCATACACTGGCTTTCCAGGTGGAGCATAGACATTTCTAATTCTTTTTTTTTTTTTTTTTTTTTTTTTTTTTTTTTTTTTTTTTTTTGCTTTTTGGTATGTGGGTAGCTCCCTGGCTGGGAATCGAACCCAGGCCGCAGCGCTGACAGCGCCAGCGCCGAAGCCTTAAGCTACTACACCATCAGGGAACTCCCGACATTTCTAATTATTGAAACAACTCCCTTAAAAAGAATTGTTTCTGATTTTATAGTTACTCTCACAGTGTACTTATCATGTAGTGATAGGTGTATGTACATGTATTTGTAAATACATTGTAAATTATTTCTACTGACATCATTCGTCTTTGTACTTTAATATTTCAGTGTCTCAGGGTGATGGGCCAAAGGCAATTCACCCAATGTAAAGATCTCGTCAGAGCAGGAGCAGGAGTACATTTTATTGTTTGGTTTCTCACTTGCTTTTGAATTGTTACTCTGGCAAGTGGCTAATGTGGAATTCAAGATACCTAAATAGTAATACCTGTTTGTTTCACCTCTTTTCTTTTTGGGTTATTAATTTTAACAGCATTCCACAGGAGAGATTCAGTGTCCAAGGGAAGAGCCATTGGAGACATACGTGGAGAAAAAATCAACTGAACAGAAAGGGTAAGGGGGAGCAAGTATGGAAGTGATTGTAACTGTCTTCTTTACCCTCATTGTGAACAAGGCTTAAGGCTCTCAAGGCTTATCTGTGATTCACCTGATGAAGAGGTTTATTTCCTTTTAATTTACAATATATAGTAGACTTTCAGTTAACTGGCACCCGTAGGGATTAGTAGATGCTGTGAATAAATATAAGTAGACTCTCTGTTAACTGAAACTCAAGCAACTGGCCAAAACCCAGTTCTAGTTAACAGAGTATTCTGTATATTTTATGATGACAATGTGTTCCTAGTGAAATTCTAGCTTCAATTTATAGCAGTGGTAAATGATGTCTTTTAGTAAATTTTATACTTCTAAATCTCAGTACAGTGAAATAAATAATGATATCTAAAATGCATTTGGTTCTCCTATCATCGTCAGCCTATCAAAGTAAAATATAGCTGTAAATAAGCCAGAGTTTATTCAGCTGCTACTGAGGGAACCACCTTTCCATACTGATTCCATTTTTATTGGATCAAAGAAAGACCATTATGAATTATAATATGTATGTAAATCTTTTTATTGTGATACTACATACTGTTTATAAGTTTGTGATGTGCACATACTCTGCTGGCTAACTTATTGCTGCAAGGAGAGCTGAAGACAGTTTTCATTTGTTGCAGCTTAGGCACAGTTTCTTAATTTTTAGAATTTTTGAAGTTTTAGAATTTTACAATTACTGGGCATAATTTGATTTTCTTTCTCTTCTCCGTATACAAATTTTGTTACGTTGTTCTGTGGATAATTAACAAAAAGAATATATTTAATGTCATGTGCTTTTACAAGTAATATAAACATTTCTATTAATAGAAAACTAGTAAAGACAGCTTCAGTGTGATAATGGACTCTGTAGTGTTCCTGAGCAAAGTCCCTGTCTCTTAATAGGTGAAATTTGAGGTGCCAGCAAACCTCATTTCTCCCCTCGTTTGAGATTCTATTATTTTTGTTGCAGAGCAGTCAACAATACTCAAGTTATGTGTTAAGCTATCCAGACATAATTCTTTGCTTTTAATTGCTATGGAGACAGATGTAAACAGATTGTAATTATGAGCTAAACATTAGAGAGGATTAGAAGATGTTTAGACTTTTAGATGGTTGAGCTTAGATCACTTGTATCTTACATCATGTGAAGAATATCATGCCTCCTAATCAATTATTAATTTTTAATTATAGTATGATCACAGATTTTTCAAATCCCGGACACACCATTCCTCATTCATTTTGTGTAGATATGAGTTCAGAAATTTCTAGGTAAGAATTTTTGCATGCTGTACTATTTTAATGTAATCGTGTTTTACAAATAGCTAAAGGAATGAAATGGTGCCTGTTATACCATTCTGAAAGATTTACTAAATGTTTTCACCAAAAACTAAGAATAAAATGAAAGCAACATGAAATATTAAAAGAGCAAGTAGGTACACATTTCTGTTAAGGTTATTATTGAAAGATTTTCCTCTAACAGTTGTGTTTTAAAAACATAGTTACTATTTTAGAACAGTCTTCTCTGAAAAAAACTAGTGGATATGTTATTGAAAAATATATAATAGCTGTTACTCATTTTCAGCCTCTAACAGATTTTTAACGGCATATAAAATACTTTTATTCTCTTCTATTTTAATTTAATTAAAATACACATTCATTCAGTTCTGTTTGAATTTCTTTTATAGAGGTTAAACAGTGTGTTTAGTGTGTAGATAGCTTGAGAAATAGAATAACATAGCACAGCTTAACTTTAAAAAATTCTCCATAAATTAGAATTTATTTTTGCCACTTGTTGAAAGCAAAAGCCAATGAAGCTGTCTCAAAGCAGGCAAGTCAGTTTTAATGCCTTTTTTTTAAATGGATTTGCCAAGTAAAGTTTTATTACTTGAGTATATTAGATGCTTAATAAAAGGCAAATATTGCTGAAAGGAAATGACTAATTTCCTTCAAATAAATCTAAGTGGAATTTAATATGTTCTGTTCTTTTTAGAGACAGTGGTCAATTTATTTGGATATGATAATGCCTGCTTCCTTATTTAGTGTATAAAATTGATTTGCTTAGAAAACATTGAGTATCTGCTGTGTTTAAGGAATCATCTCAAAACAATTATTTTATTTAAAAATTAAAATAAAAAACTTACTTTGACCTCAATTTTTATTTCTAAATGAGCTTTATTTATTTATTTAATTATTATTTTTGGTTAGGGTTTAATTATAAACTGTGATTTGTTTGGAAATGAGATATTCACAATACTGTTTCTTTCACATTAAGTGATAATTAGGAGTTTGCTGTACCCATCTTAGAATTAAACTATTTTTAACCCATACATTCCTTAGTTTTCTTAAATTCATCTGGATCATTAAATTTAGCCAAAAAACATAAACTGATTACATAGCCTGTACAGCTAATCAGATTGATTGCACAGGCCTCAAACTCAAGAGTCCACAGAGACTAGGCAAGTAAAATACATGTGTGAACCATCTGGGTTGTAATACCACCATAGGGAAGGCACCACCACCACAGGGAAGGCACCGTGGCTGAGTAGACATCCCTTAACAAAGGCATTCAGTTGAGTACCTGTGCTGATGACAAATGTGTCTGGTGATCGAGGGGTGCAGAGAGATAGGCTTCAGGGCTTAAATTTCCAGAAAACTTCGAGAAAGCCTTTAAAGTAGAAGAAAAAAGTAGGATCAAAATATTCAGGTCATAAACATCTAATTTTTTTCCTTCATTAATGTGTGATTTTTATTTATATGCTTCCATGAATAGTGCACAGATCTCTGCATTTAAAGATAAATCTTCCTCAGTTTCACCTTTGGTGTCAAATGGAATCAATGTTGCTTCACAAACACCTGTGCCAGCACCCCAGCAGACCCAGAGAAATGAACCCAGGGCTCAGTTACCAGACTCTTCCAGTTCTGTTAGGCAGATGCTCCAAGATGAAATGTTTAAATTAGTTCAGGTAAGCATATCTCCATATGAATAAGTAAATCTATACATGATAAAAATGTCAATTTTTAAAATGCATACAGATTTCCAGAAATAGACAAGTTAAATTTTCAGGTTTTCTCTGCTGTGGGCACTTTATTCAGAAGTTCGTAACTCTAGACTCTAGGCCAAGCTACTCACTTCTCGCAGAACTTCTTTTTACTGAGTTCTTTGAGATGCAGAGCTGCACACAGAAGTAAGGTGGGAAGAATCAGAGGAGACCAAAGGACTCCTGCTCAAAGGTGTCCAAAGTGTATTTTCTAACACAGCCTGTCATATTTCTTATCCTCAAATCAAGTTTTGTTTGGTTTGAAATTATCAGCTGCATTTTAAAGTACTATTCACTTTAACTTCCAATGTCTTTTTCTCATCTGGTTATTCTTTTCTCTGTCTACCAACAATTTTAAGTTAGCTTCTTTGTTTTATTCCTTAAACATCAATTTCCTTCAAGTCTAATCCTCCACTCATGTGTTCTGCATTCACTTCCATATCCTTTTATGTGATGCAATTCACCATTTTTATGTTGATGATTCTTGATTTCTTTGAACTTATGAACCCTGATGAGAATACTTTTTCAGCATAACAGTTAGTTGAAACTGACTTTATTCTTATTCTCCCCAGTCCCTTCTTTTTTATTTAATAATATTACCTGTTTCAACAGCTTAAAGTTTTAGAAGCATTTCTCGAACTTAAGTTTTGGATTATCTCAGGACTTTGCTGGTCATTGCCCTGTATATTTAACAAATTCTCCAAATAATTCTGATGCCCACAAAAGTTGAACAGTCACTATCATAGAGAATCACCCTTGCCTTTCTTTAGCCACTCAATCCAATGTTCTGTTATGCCCTCTTGATGCTTTTGCCCATACTGTCAGTACACTCACTTGCTATTTCTATAGCTGTAGCCAACCTTAGATAGATTCTTAGAACTTCATACTTCTGTTATCTTATATATACATTTTCTAGGACATTCTTCTTCAAATAGTGTATTAATACTGTATTTTCCTTTTTAAATTTCAGATAAAAATTTGTATGCTATACGATATCTTATTTTAAAAATACAAATAGTGAAAGGAAATACACGAAAATGTCAGTACCAGTTATCTTTGGCGATAAGATTAGGAATGATTTTTATTTTCTTTTCATGCATTTTTGTGTTTTTTGGTTGGTTTTTTTTTTTGTAATAAGCTTGTATTTCTTTTATAATTGAAGGGTACCTACATTTTTTTAACCAGCAGTGTTTCCTTGTTGTTTGTTTTACCAAGTGGAAATTCTCCTGTTGGGCCTGAAAGATCCCACAACCAGCTTTACCCTCCCTGTTTTCCCACCACACCTTCACAAGTCCATTGGTTCTCACAGTGTGATCTGTGGACCAATAACAAGGTCATTTAGATGTCAGAAATGCAAGTTCTCAGGCTTCCACCCCAGACCCATTGAAATCAGCAACTCTGGGGTTGGGCTCAGTAAAGAATTAAGTCCTCCAGGTAACTGTGATACATGCTAACATTTGAGAACTGCTGCATTACGTGTCTTCTCATTATGGCTGCTATAAACTTCCTGTTCCATCTAAGCCAGTGTGTACACTACTGGCTCCCAAACTTTATTCCACATTCAAATCACCTGGTCAGGAGTTCCCTGATGGTGTAGTGGCTTAAGGCTTCGGTGCTGGCGCTGTCAGCGCTGTGGCCTGGGTTCGTTTCCCAGCCAGGGTGCTACCCACATACCAAAAAGCAAAAAAAAAAAAAAAAAAAAAAAATCACCTGGTCATCTTAAAAAATACTAATCCTGGCTCCCATCCCCAGACACTCTGATTTTATTAGTATGGGATGTAACATGAGGAGTTTTTAAAAATTCTGCTCAGGTGGAGTTCCCTGGTGGTGTAGTGGCTTAAGGCTTCAGCGCTGCGGCTGTCTAACACTGCGGCCTGGGTTCGATTCCCAGCCAGGGAACTACCCACATACCAAAAATAAAATAAAAATAAAAATTCTGCTCAGGTGATTTTAATGTGCAGCAAAGTTTGTTAACCACTGGTGCGTGCTTTTACCTTTCACCTGCTCAGCTCCCTCCATGGGAATTCCTCACTTTACCTCTTTGCTAATCTCTGCTGTTTTCTTTCCTGAAAACTTGTTTGTAACATGCCGATTTTAGGAATTCTTTAATTACCCTCACCCCACTCCATCACATCACTCCTTTGGGATCCTTGGTATGTTTATGTAAACGGCTCTGCAGAGAGCCCCACGTCTCATGATGCGCTCACATGCCCAGGTGACAACTCTGAACACAGGAAGCTATCCTTTTTTTCCTCTTTAAACAGATCTGTCCCAGCTGTGCTTCCTGCTCAACATTCATGGGTTTCACAGATACTAAGACAAAAGTGTGACTGTTGTGAAATACTCAGATGATTGTTTTTGATTTTTCAGGATTTTTTAATTGTATTTTAAGATGTTTAATTTTTATTTTATTGTAGCTGCAACAGATCAACTTCCTGAGCCTGATGCAAATAGTAGGATCCTCCTTTACTGACGTCCCGGATGTGCATCGACTTCTACAGCAGTCCCAGTCTGCGCATTTGATGGGAAGCCAAGTAGCAAGAGGGAGCGGTGATGTTGCAGATGCCAGTAGAAGTGTGGGGGAGACATTTGTCATTGCCCCACAGTCCGTGGGAGGGCATACTGGAGAGCCCGGCAAGAGCAGCTCACACTACCATAAAGGAGTTGTGCAGGCCGATCAAACTAGTACTGGAAATTTACAGGTAATGCATTTGAAAGTACCATTAAAGTTGTCCTAGTAATTCAATTGTGATTTTTTTGTTATTTGAGTAAATAATATTTCGGGGAGTTAGTACATTCATCCCCTTCCAAAACATATTGAACAACATTAACAAACTGAAGAGTTTTTAATATACTCTAAACTTTTACATAATAGCTTTTTCTCCTTCAGGATGTTCCCCATGGAAGTATTCCTTGTCAGTCAGAAGGCCAGCCCCACAATAGAGGATTTCCCACAGCATCTGAACACTTACCAACCACTTCATTGTCTTCAGCCCCTGCTGCAAATACTCACCTCTATCTTTTGTCCACACCTTCTGCCATTCCGAAGACGCCCAGACTTATCCCAGCTGCAAAAACTTTTAGACCTAGTGATGGTTTTCCTTTGCTTCAGTTTCAGCCCAAGCCTGAATTTAAGCCCCTTTCCTTACATACAGAAAGAGTTCTGCAAGTTCCCTTCAGGCTGCTGCCACAGCCAAGAGAGACGTGGAGATCATCTGATTCCTTCCAGCCTCCTTTCCCACACAGAGGAATGCACACAGCTTCAATGTCCCATTTGAATTTGAATCAGTGTAATACTGAAACCATGAAAAAAGCAGTTGAACAGAAGAAATGGGAAGAAACCATAATTACAGAAATCCCTAAGCATGTGAACTTGGATAAATATGTGGGACAAGAAAACCTGATACCTCTACAGAACTCTGCAGTATTTATAAAACCAGAAAAACTGTTGGATGTTAAGCCAGTGCCCCATGAGATAGCTTCTCAGAATTCCTTTGGACTTCCATTATTGCACCTGCAACTTAAACCTCCATATGTATTTTCCTCTGTCTCAAAAACATCAGTTACAGTTCCCTCAATACCTATCGGAACTGTAGCAGAAGAAACAAACTACCCAAGACTATCATTACTTCATTCATGTCTGTCTCGGGAAAATACGGTAATGATTTTTGCAGGGTGATGCAAAACCAGTCCTGTATTTTTCATACTGTAAATACTATACATTTGATGAAAAGCTCTTACACATTTCTTTTGTAAAAATAATGCGCTTCTGTATTGAAAATAACATATAAAAATCCGTTTAAAATAATGAGTATTTTAAAGGCTTTAGGTCTTTCTTATACATCAATACCAGAATTTGCTCTTCTACTTTTTTCTACTCAGGAAAAAGTAGTAAAATAAAATGACCAGTATTCTTGTTCTTGGGTGTCTAGAAAGAGAGAACATTGTTTGAGGTGCCTAGAAATTGTGATATGATTGCCTTCAAATCTGTTAATAGGTTAAAATTGTTAAACGAACTCAGGTCTATAAGCAGTTGTACATATTTTAAAAATAATATATTTTTAAAGTATGTATTTAAAACACAAAGACTAAATCTTAATAAACCCACCATTCCCAGCCAGGGAACTATACAGGAAAAAAAAAAAACCCCACCAATCCTTCTGAAAAGTTGTAACCTTTGATTTATGAAATTCAAATTGTTTTGGCTCTTATTTTCTAAGTCAGTACTACCATCCTAGGAATGTAATTGAGTAATTCATTCTCTGGTGTCCTTCTAAGATTGAAAGATGATACTAGGGAATAAATGGTTATTTCCTTTGAAGAAATACTTACCATGCCTCTTTTCTTTTGAACACCTTCTGAACAGAAAAGAAAGAATTAAAAGAGTGGAAAACTAGACATTTTAATAGATTTAAAGAAAATTTTTTATTAGAATAATATCACAAACCCCTAAGTTACAAATCATGCAGCATCAGTGATTATCAACATACTGCTCACCTGTTCCATCCATAATCTCCACCCTTCTACATTCTCCCTGTTCCAAATAATTTTAAATGCTAGACACTATATAATTTCATTTATAAGAAGGATGATTTTTAATATGGGTAATTAAGAAGGATGATTTTTAATATGGGTAATTAAGAAGATTGAAACATCAAGCTTAATTTCTGAAATGGGATGACCCAGTTGAAGTTTTCAGCAATCTAAAATCATATTCTTTAAAGATCTGTGTACTCATTTTACTAGTCCAAATCAGTTTATCTTTAACATGTTCTATCTCTTGCACATCTTAATTTAAATAAGTTTTTTTCTCAATTTTTTATTAACATGTTGTATAATTGAGGTTTGTAATTTTAAATGAATACATTTTATTTCTTATAGTACAAAAACCCACAACTCATTCCACTTGAAAACCTCACTGCATTTAAACAAAGCCAACAAAAACTAACACATTTATTTGAACAAGGCGATCCTGGACACCTTCAGCTTCTAAAAGTCAAAATAGAACCATCTGAAGTGAAACCAAGAAAAGACAGTGAAAAAAGGCAAGTTTTTAAGTGAAATTTTATTTGAGAATATCACATACCTGCAAGTTTTAGTTACAATAATGTGGTTATAAAGATAGAAGCTAGCTGGTTCAGCCTCTTGCCCTGTACACAATTGTGGCATTCAGTTTCCTTGTCCAATGTCATGCATTTGACACATCTTGTGAGGAGGAAAATTCCTGTATTGTGAGAGACAAATACTATTATTTTTTTTCATTTTATTAAATTCTTGGGAGCAATTGAGAGCTTGATTCTTAGCATGTCATCAGCTTGGCTCAAATAAACTAAAACTCTCATTTTAAAAAAAAAAGAGAGAGAGAAAGTCTTTCCTGGCATTCATAGGCAGGAGGATTCTTTTACATTTTTCTGTAACAGGGTGAGTTGGCATCTTTTGCAGCACACATAGTTGATATTTCATGCAATATTCCAAGTACTCTTCAATAACTAATATTTATTCTTACTCATCTTACCAGATACTCCCAACTGTTATTTAGGAAGCAGGAGGGCAAGTGATGTGAATTGTTTCCAGGCACTAAGAAATTACATGTAAAAAGGAAGGCTGTGACTTCTCACGAAGAGCATTTATAGTGTTTTACTGATAATGGATGTTCGATACATGTTTATTGAGTAGTAGATTGTTATTGAGTCTAGAAAATACTCTAAAAATTTTACATTTATCACACCCTAAATTCTACTACCAGTTCTCTCTTTCCAGAACTGGTTCCTTCCTTTCATCTTTAACAGGTTTTCCCTCTTCAAAGTAAGTTTCCCCTTAACCTTTTAGGGCAGTAGTTCTCAACCTTCCTAATGCTGCGACCCTTTAATACAATTCCTCATGTTGTGGTGACCCCTGTGAAAGGGTCGTTTGACCCCCAAAGGGGTTGCGACCCACAGGGTGAGAACTGCTGTTTTAGGGCCTTTTTCCTCCTTGACGGGATTCTGCTGAGGTGACTGAGTGGGCTTAACTTCTTAAATAGGCAAATGGAGGTTTTGGAGAGGGCTCATGGGGCCAACCTAGGATCTGCAGAAAAGCATTTGGAAATTACCTAAAAGGTATGACTCTGACTTGAGATCCCAGTGACACAGAAAAGTCAGTTCAGTAGTGGAGGAACTAACAATAACTTTCACACGTCCCTGTTGCTTATCTTTGCTTGTATTCTAGCAGAATATCTTGCTAATTAAATGCCATTGAAAATAATTGATTGACATAATTGCCATAACTGTTTCCCTATATAGCAAACTATAAATAAAAAATTTATGTTACTAAAATAGTAAAAATACATTTTACACTGTTGTTCTTAACAGGCGAAGACGGCGAGCTGAGAAAGAGCTGCAAGAGAAAAGGTCAGAGAAACTAAGGAGAAAACCAAGCGTGACTTTCCAACCAGAGGATTCCGTCACTAATGATAATGATTCAGAAATAGTTACGAAACCCAAGGTATATAAAAATTACTGTATGTTCTTTCCTGGTCTGCATGTACAGAGTTTAGAACTAGTTTTTGTGGTTTATCTAGTCTTTTAATTACTGGAAGCTTCTGATTGGACTAGGAGAATCTTTACATGATTAAATGCATATATCCCTGTTGTGTAGACATAATAGTTGTGAACGTGGAAAGCAATTAGATGGTAAATCAAAAACTGTAATTTAGAGCATGTGACTTTTTTGTATTTGAAATTGCTCTTTGCTTTTTTTCTCTGACATCTATATGCATATTATATGTTGTTTGGGTTTCTCCTATTACAGTTTCACCCATCTCTTTTAGGTGCATCTAAGATTTCCCCAATACAGGTTTATTATGTAACCTATTTTTTTAAATCAGTTTTTTTCAAACATTTATTCTAAATCTGGCAACTATATTTACCCATTTTTGCAACAATAGATTAAGTAAATGAAGAGTTTTGTTTACATGGATTTTTAAAAGGCACATTTTTTCCATTAGGTCCTCAAAAGCATGTCTGGAGGTGTTTAGTAAAAATGTTGAGTGTGAATAATTTTGATAGTATGGGGATACTATTTGAATGTTAAAGCCACTCTGCAGAAGAGATTTGCACATCATAACTTAGTAATTGCATTAAGTTGGTAATGATCTTTTTTTATTATTTGACTCGTGAAGTTTATGAATTCCTTTGTAGAATTACTTTGATAGGGTAAATAATTTTATAGAGTAAATAAATATTTCTAGGATTGTAGGATTTGAACCTGTACCTAAGATGTAGCAATTCTCATAGCTATTTTTTTTTTTTTTTTCAAAATAATAAATGTCCGGAGTTAATCACAGATTGATCATTTGGGAATTTATTTAGGAGCAACAAGAACATCGTGGTTCCCGGCCTTTAGATGACTTTGAAATTTCTTCCGGTATGTATATGCATGATTAATGTAATGTCTAAGTTCAGAGTTAAAATCAGCTTTTTAGAAACTATCTAGAATTACATATATAAAAATGAGACTGAATTATTCTCACATTATCTTTGACAAGATGGTGTGTGTGTGTTATCGAATAGAGCATTGCTTGACAAACTATGGCCCATAGACCAGACTCAGACCATGCCTGTTTTTTTTTCAATCAAGTTGTATTTTTTTGGTTGATTTTTATTTGTTTGTTTGTTTGTTTGTTTGGGGGGTAGTTCCCTAGCTGGGCATTGAACCCAGACCACAGCATTGAGAGTGCTGAAGCCTAGCCACTACACCACCAGGGAACTCCCCTTAACCAAGTTTTTTTTTAAACACAGCCATGCCCATTTATTTACACATGGTCAGTGACAGCTTTTGGACTGCAGTAGAATTCAGTTGCTGTAAAAAGCACTATATGGTTCACAAAGCCTACAATACAGAGGATACTAAAAAAATGTATACAGAATTTAAGAAAGGAAAAAAACTATTAAAATTTTAATACTTGATATATACTGATAACAAAAGATGAATGCAAGTCACATTTGACTTTTGCAATTACAAGAGGTGCTCAGAGTTGTTGCCATCACTGTCTAGACACTTCTGATTACAACGAACTTCGGTTTGAGCAATGTTATTATCTTAAAATATGTATACATGTTTTTGGCATCCCTGGTATTCACTGCCTGGCCCTTTACAGAAGGAGTTTGCTGACTCTTACAGTAGGAGATGCAATTAATTAGAACCTCAAATAAGATAATGATATTTAAAGCCTAAAAGGAAATAATGAAAGAACATGCATGCTTAGAGTTGAATTCATCATAGAAAATACATGCACATTGAAAGTAAAGGAATCATTTTCTTTCTTTAATTGGTCAGTTTATTTTTTGCCACTAAATGTAGCTCAATAATTTTCATACACGTATATACAAATACTGTTGTGTGTGTTAAGGCGATTCACTCTCATGACTTCAGCTCTTAAATTATTTTAATGGTACTCAAATACTCATGTGCCCTCTTTCATCTTTTGTACTTTCACTGTAAATTCAACATGTCCAAATTTTGAATTGGAATCTATCTTCCTGTCAGTGATGTCACCATTATTTTGGCTGGTCAGGATTTCACTTTGAAAGTCACCCCATTCCTTCCCTTAGTCCTTGACCTAGTCCCCCTCCCTTTCTCCATGCTGCTGTCCTGTATCAGGCCTCTGCCCACCTAAACCAGCAGTTGTCCCCTAACTGGTCTGCCCAGCTTCCACCTCTCAGCTTCCTAATCCATCTGGTATTTTTTCCCACTCATTTGCTTTGAAACCATTTTCTTTTTCTTAATTTTTTTTTTTTCTTTATAAAGGTAATCCATGTTCACTGGAGAGAATTTAGAAAGTACAAATCAGGAATAAGAATATTATTAAACTCTCCCATAATCCTTCTGTCTAGAGATAACTAACAATATTCTTTCAGGGTTTATATTCTGAATATATATATATATATATATATATATATATATATATTGCCCTAACCATTTGCATCACTGAGCACACACACACACAAACAGAATACCTCCTCTACTTGTTTATAACTTGTTTTGGGGTACTAGTATTAAGGTAAATATCTTCCCATATCACTAGATATTCTTTTTCAATGTCATTTTTAGTGACTGCATAGTACTCCAGTGAGTGTATATTGTGTCATTCCAAACAACAACAATTCTCCAATTCTTTGACACCAACTGGATGTCTTATAATTCAGTTCAATTCTAACACTCACAGTTTAAACGCTCAGTTCTAAAAGACTCCTCACTTCAGATGTCAGCTGTAAATGGAGTCGCCAGACATCTGCATTTCTGCCCAGTCAACTATAAATTTAGGATCCTATGACCCCTCCTCCAGGTTTGCAAATTCACTAAAATTGCTCCAGAACTCGGGAAAAAAAGTTTTATTTATTATTACAGTTTTATTCTAAAGGCGACAACGCATGAACAGCCAAGTGGAAGAGATGCATAGTGCCAGGTACGGGTGTTGGGCACAGCATGCTCCCACATCTTCTCTGGGCACACCACCCTCCTAGCACCCCCTTGTTCACCACCCCAGAAGCCCCCTTAGCCTAGTTGTTTCAGGATTTTTATTGAAGTTTCATTATGTATGATTGATTACATCAGGTGCGTCCAACTTGTGGCCTAGGATGGCTTTGAATGCTGCCCAACACAAATTCTTAAAACATTTTGAGTTTTTTTGTCTTTTTTTTTTTTTTTTTTTTTTTTTTTTTTTTTTTTTTTTTTTTTTTTTTTTTTTTTTTTTTTTTTTTTTTTTTTTTTTTTTTTTTTTTTTTTTTTTTAGCTCATTAACTCTTGTATGTTTTAGTGTATTTTGTGTGTGGCCCAAGACAATTCTTCCATTGTGGCCCAAGGAAACCAAAATGTTGGACACTACTGGATTACATCATTGGCCATTTGTGACTGAACTCCATCTGCAGCGCCTCTCCCCTCCCCAGAGGTGGGGGGTAAGATGGGGCTGATAGTTATAACCCTCTGATCATGTGGTTGGTACCACTTATGACCAACACCCATTCTGAAGCTTTTGAGGGGCTGGCCAGGAGTCACCTCATTAGCATAAACCTAGATGTGATCAGAAGGAACTCAACATGAATAATGAAAGGCAGTCATATCACTCAGGAAATTCTAAGGGTTTAAGGAACGGTGCCTGGAACCAAGGGCAAAAGACCAAATGGTATTTTTTATTATCCTACAAGGTGCCATAACTGATTCTTTATTAGTCTCCCAGGAACAAACTCCTATAAATAGACTTTGGACTTTGATTCTACTTCCTGCTGAACTTTTCTGCTTGGGTGGAAATTACCTCAAATACATCACATATAATCTGAATTCCTTATCCTTTCCCCTCCAACTGGTTTGTTCTCCCTTGTTCTCTGTCTTCCTTTGTGTCACTGCCACTTAACCCCAAGACATAGGTTATTCTGTATTGTGCCTTCCCACTCCCCCTCTCTTCCAAACCAATTCTTCTATTTTCTCTCCTTTGTAGTTTTCCAGTTTATCCTATTTCTTCCATTCCTCACCATTACTAGGTACTTACTTGAACCAGTGCCACAGCCTCATTTATCTGATTGCCTTACTTCACTTTTATCCACTCAAATCTATCTTTTCTACACACTGGCTGAGGTGGTTTTTCTAGAACATTAGTCTAGAACGTATTGTTTTCCTTTTAACAATCACTGGATGGTCACCAGCCAGAAGAACATCTATTTGTCTAGGCTGGGCATATAGAGTCCTCCACAATTTCAGTTTTGATTCCACTGAGCTGCTGTCGAGAGTCAACTTAGATACCACCTTATTCAGAAAGTTCATTGATTGCTTCCCATGTTTTTTTGTTATATTTAAGAAATGCTACAAGGTGATGTTATTACTTCAGCGGGATTGCATTTCATGGCCTCTGTAAGAAAGAAAGCTATAGAATGTCAAGATGCAAGTACAAATACAGACCCAGGTAAAATGGTACTTTACTTTTTCTTCAAAACTGATTTACAAGGAATTTTAAATTATATGATTGATACTAGTTACTCATCCCAGGTTCTTATCCCCAACCTTGGCACACACTTTACACATTTTCACCTTAATATCAAATTTTAAATTGAATTTATGATACCTTAATTAAAACATAATAAAAATTTTTGTTTAAAAATATCATAGACTACATTCTAAATCAGTAGAAATAATGTTTTGACTTTGGATTTTCTATCCCATTAATTGCCTTCACTGGAGTTTCATGCTTAAGATTGGGAGGCCTGGATCTGTGGCTAGTGAAGTTGAGAAGGATGAGGACTAGCTTGGGCTTAATGGGGGAAGGATGTATGTAACCGTGTCCAAGAATAGAGGAAATAAGTTTTGAAGAAGCTATTATTTGGAATTTTGCCTGACAAACTTGCTCATTAATATAACGGCTCTGCCCTTTGTGTTGTAGTAAGTCTTTTATATGATACTTGGTAAGTTTTTCTTGTGTATGGAACCTTCCCAAAGTGCCTTTTCAAACCTCTAATTGTATTAATATATGATTTTAAAATAATATTGGTATGGTTTCAAAATAATACATGATCATTGTAGAATGTTTGGACAATATAACAAGCTATGAAGAAGATGAACTATAATCATACCACTCAGAAGTAAAATTTTGATATTCTTTTTCTTATCCTCTTCTATTGTATATTTTACATAGTTAGATATACAGTGATATACAGTACAGGTGTGCTGCATCACTATCTGAACTCTCATTGTCCAGATATTGTTGCTCTCTTTTCTAAGAGTTTAACCCTTCATGGATCCCAGTGTTTGTTTTTTCCAGGTACCTTGAGACACTCTTAATTAGTGTATCTTTAACATATTTTTTCATTATTTATTTACATTATAGTACACATTTGCTTGCGGTGTTGAAAGTAATTCATATCTGATATGTTATTGCATATTGCACACAAATTAATGAATTAAATGAGTGTCATGGTGTTTAAAATGTGTTATATTATTTAGTAATCCTTGAGGGGTAGTTATTCAGGTGTTTAAAAGTTGTTTAATGATGTTTGGGAGTATTGGATGAGCTGGGACACCTTTTTCTCCCCCATTTGAAACAACGCAATAAAGTCTCTTGGCATCTGATTGTGCAGCACATTTTTGGGAATGGGTTAGATTTGAATAAGAAGGGTTACCTGTATTTTGTATCCTTTGTTTTTCACTTTGATTTCTACTTATGCCAAATATTTTGTCATCAAAAAATACTTTGTAAGCATGTTTCTTCTTTCATATGTCTAATTCTTTATTGTTGAATGCATTAGTGATTTCCAGTATTTTTCTCCTATAAATAATGTTTCGATGAGTTATCTTCTTGTATACAGGAGCCTTTTTTGGAGTCATTATGATTTAGCTATCTCTTCTATATTTACCAATCCAAAAGATAAAAAAAGGCATTTCACTGTTTTTAAATGTTTCTTTCTGAATGAGATTGAGCATGTATGAGGTTTTGTGGTAATGACTATGCATTTGAGATATATATGTATTTTTTTCCATCTATTTTTCAATTACAGTTCATGTTCAATATTATATTAGTTTCAGGTACATTAGCATATTAGTTAGACACATAATTTATGAAGTGATCTCCCTTGATAAGTCTAGTAAACTTTGATACCCCATACATATTTATTACAATATTATTGACTATTTTCCATATGCTGTACTTTACATCCCTGTTACTATTTTATAACTACCAATTTGTACTTCTTAATCTCTTCACCTGCTTTACCCATCCCCTGACCCTCTCTCCCATCTGGCAACCATCAGATTGTTTTCGGGATCTATGAATCTGTTTCTGTTTTGTGTGTTTATTTTTTCTTTAGATTTACATATAAGTGAAATCATATGGTATTTGTCATTGTCTGATTTAATTCACTTAGCATAATACCCTTTAGGTCCATCCATGTTGTTGCAAATGGTAAGATCTCACTCTTTTTTTATGGCTGAGTAATATCCCACTGTATATATGTACCATTCGTCTATTGATTGACATTTAAGTTACTTCCACATCATGACTATTGTAAATAGTGCTGCAGTGAACATCAGGGTGCATATATATTTTCAAATTAGTGGTTTGAATTTATTCAGATAAACCATATGAGACATTCTTAAATGTATCTTTGAGAAAGCCCTTGGAAGTTCGTTGCTGCTGGATAGTATTCTAAAGTCTGCAGCCTATTTGCCAGAAGTCTGTTATTCATCCAGGTAATGAGGGCCAGGATAAAATTTTAAAAAATCTGAAATTATCATACTACTTTTTTCAAATTAAATTTTTGAACTTTCAGTCTACTTTTGTACTTACCTTTTATACCAGTATCTAAAAATCTGCATTTACATATTTAATTTTTTATGTTTGTGAAATTCTTTTTCTGTTTTCTCTTTTTGCCTCATATCTCCTAATTGACTACAAGATAAAGAAGCTGCTTCTCAAGAAGTTATCTCTAAATGTCATAAAAATCAACAAATCATTTCCTCCACATCAGGTGTGATTTCTTTTTTCTGAGAAGGCATGACTAAATTAAAGATTATGTCTGCATGATGTCAAAATAGGAGTTATCACTCCTTATAAAAAAAGTTAAACCAGCCTCTGGGTTGGCATGGATCACGTTGCATTGTGATCATGATCATGTAGTTCATATTGAAAATTAAAGTTTGGGGCTTTTCTAAAACAAGAAAAAGTTAAACCAATAAATGGATTTGATAGGGATATAATGATAATTTAAGTATTTT